>OZ012662.1:48909985-49315067 GCA_963942545.1 Oxycera nigricornis
GTGCATGCACATCATTCACATTACTACACACAAAAAACATTTAACATGGTATATAAGCTTTCCGTTCTCAGGACACCTCATTAGCAACACTACCGCAATTCATATAGGAAGTTCCCTTATATATCTTAATTTACATCGACCCTGAGCGCTGACTAGCTTTTGTTTCATCCTACACACATATCTTATTGCTACCCTATTTCATATGAAAACAAAATTTACCTGAAATTTTACGCAAAAACTACAAGACTCAAAACGTTGTATGAAAATTCGGACATACATGTGTTACTCCTAGTATCCTTTCTAGTTTTGGAATTCAGTACAAATTCTCGATTTCCCAAACGTAGTAATATTTTCTTAGCTACCTAAATTCAGTAAATTAGACAAATTTAAGCATAATGTAGATTAAGCAGATTATTCTAAATGAACTCATGCCGCTGGTTTTTATAGTGAAATTCATGGATTTTGTAGGAAGCCTAATGTAGCCAACTAAAGATAAGATACACAAATCAAAGTATGTAATTGAGACCATGTTATTGAAAACAAACCATTTACTATAAGCTGTGCGGAGTATTCGATACGTGACGCTTTGTTCTTTGCTACACAACTGTAGTTCCCAGCATGATGCGCGCAGATACTGTCAATGGATAGCATGCTGTTCCGTTTACCTTTTGTTACTGTCACCCCCGAAAACGCATTCAAACGAAATCCGTTGAACAGCCACTCAATATCTATCGGAAGATCACCCGAAGAAATCGCACAAACAACTGAAACTGAGTCTTCCAAGTTGACCGGATCCTGTCCAAAATCGTAGTGCACTATTTTTGGAGGGACTTTCCAAGGAAGGAAACGAATTAATGTTTAGATTACTCAGCGTTCGTTTCAGTTATTAATTTGTAATAAGGATTCTAATGCGGATGACTCATAAATAGGTATATCTTGCGGTTGTTAACTAAGTGTTCCCTTTTTGAATGAACACTTTGTTTTTATAACTTCGCTTAGTCTAGATTTTCCCCTTGAACCCCCTCTACCAATGAATAATATAGACGGACACTTGACCCTTCTAGCCTAAAAAGACTTATTACTCTGTTTAAAGCAGTAAATAAGTTATCAACGTTTGCCCTGCATAGTTTTATCCGCCGTTGACTTTACCCGTTCGAGCCCCATGGTGTGGCTTTCAAATTTAGTTTGACATATAAACAAGCTCCATGCATGATAGTATCTCTACTTGTTTTCTTTTTTTTAACTAAGGACTTCTGAACATGGTTACATTTTGTTCCGAAAAGAACTGGATTAATTTCAAAAATCAAATTAAATTTATCTATTTCTTCTTTTAGCTTCATATTCAATTGCACATTGTGTAAAGAAACTTTCTGTATAATTGAAAAAGAAACATTTTTCTTAGACAGCGCAGTTCCTATGAGTTGCCCGCTAAACAATTTGAAGCGTATTTAAGTTTTTAAATATCAAGATTTGACTAAGTAAAATTAGAAATAAAAATTATTGTATGTTCTTATACTGTTA
The DNA here is from genome assembly GCA_963942545.1 of Oxycera nigricornis. NCBI lineage: Eukaryota > Metazoa > Arthropoda > Insecta > Diptera > Stratiomyidae > Oxycera > Oxycera nigricornis. The sequence goes on from OZ012662.1 coordinate 48,911,507, forward strand.
AGCACTCAGCGAATATCTTCAACATCAAAAAAACAAACTGAACTTGAACTTGCAGATGTAGTAGTTATTAAAATAAATGGTTTGATGACAAAACCTCATTTAAAACATGTTATGCGTTTCAAAGCAAGCGTAAAATAACTATGCACATTGTTTGGGTTTACTTTTTGGTATTGTTTGCAAAGTCAAAGTAGCGAAAAAGATTTCTTTTATTTTATATTCAAAATGTTACGGTTTATATTGTTGATCCAGCTACGTAGTGGTACTTGTATGTATACGTATCTTACAATTTTTTTTTATATTACAAACGATTGGTGCAACTTCAAAGGAAACAAGGGACTCGTATTGATGATAAAAGTTGTGCAAACGGAATCGGAACTTTCAACAAAGCAAATCTGAAAAAATAATAGTAGGAAAGGCTCAAAGTCAAACCGTTAACGACAAGCCGAGCCGAATATGTCGCTGTGCTGGCTCGATTCTTCGCGACGCAAGTATAATTCCCAGCATTCGATGCACCGGCATTATCAATTGACAGTATACTACTACGTTTTCCGCCCTTAATGATGGAGATGCCGGAAAATGAATTCACGTGGTAGCCATTGAAGAGCCATCCAATATCGACTGGTTGGTCGCCGGATGCAATCAGGCAAGTCACTGATACGGAATCTTCCAGATTCACGGGCTCGCTACCGAAGTCAAAAGGGGCGATTTTTGGAGGAACTTTGGGAAGAAAAAAATATACAGTTTTGTAGGTCAGCAAACAAATCAAATTGCATCAAACTAAAAGATAAATTTTCCTTTTCAGCGAACCATTGACTACGAGCTCGGCTGCGTGGCTCGATGTTGCTGCTCGATTTTTCGCTACACACGTATAGTTTCCTGCATGTCCCGCGCCAGCGCTGTCGATGGAAAGGACGCTATTGCGCTTTCCAGTTTTCATGACAGTGATTCCAGAAAACGAATTGATTTGATAGTCATTGAACAGCCAGCCGATGTCAACTGGCTGATCCCCGGAGGATATCAAGCAGGTCACCGATACAGAATCGTCCAAGTTCACAGGCTCAACGCCGAAATCAAAAGGAACTATTTTAGGAGGAACTTTTGGGATGGAAAAATTTAACATTTCAAAATCTTTCAAAATCCTATACAAGCGCTCTACATTCTAGTTTAAAATTTATTATGTTCTAAATTATGCGAAGTAATGATCCAACCATTGACAATCAATCTAGCGGAGAAAGTGGATGAATCCGCGTGGTTTTTCGCAACGCAAGTGTAATTGCCTGCATGCTGTGCACTCGCATTGTCAATTGATAGCATACTGTTACGCTTGCCGCCTTTCACAACTGATATTCCCGAAAAGGAGTTGATGTGGTAGCCATTAAATAGCCAGCTTATGTCCACCGGCTGATCACCGGAGGAAATTAAGCATGTAACCGACACAGAATCCTCCAAGTTTACAGGCTCATCGCCAAAAGAAAAAGGTACAATTTTCGGAGGAGCTTTGGGAAGGAAAAAGCTGTTAGTTGCAAATAATTGAAGAAAAAAACTAAAACATAAAACGACGCAGAAACTTAAACTTAATAACATTCAGACCATTGATCACAAGTTCTGCTGAATAAATAACAGAAGCAGCCTGATTCTTTGCCACACACGAGTAATTTCCTGCATGTTGCGCATTCGCACTATCAATAGTCAACATGCTGTTACGCTTTCCACCCTTAACAACGGAGACACCAGAGAACGAATTTATGTGGTAGCCGTTAAATAGCCACTCGATATCGATGGGATGGTCCCCCGAAGAAATGATGCACATCGCCGAAACGGTATCTTCAACATTAACTGGGCCATCACCGAAGTCAAATGGGGCAATTTTCGGCGGCACTTTGAAACAAAGGAAAGGATTCCAGTTAAAATTATAAAATCAAATGTCCAATCAAATAAAGCGACTAAGTACGGGTTCCAATTGCGAACCATTAACCACTAGCTGTGTTGAGTAGGTGACAGCTGCCGCCTGGTTCTTCGCCAAGCAGCTGTAATTTCCTGCATGTTGAGCCTTAACGTTGTCAATTGTAAGCATGCTGGTGCGCTTTCCTCCCTTCATCACTGAGATGCCCGAGAATGAGTTGATTCGATATCCGTTGTAGAGCCACGCTATGTCTATTGGCAGATCACCCGATGGAATCAGGCAGGTGACCGAAACTGACTCCTCAATGTTGACGGGCTCATCGCCGAAATCAAAATGAGCAATTTTCGGAGCAACTTAGCACGAAGGGAATAAAATGAAATAATAGTCATTATTTTCGTATTCTGCAGTACACGTGAAACTTTGATTTTGATCATCCTATAGTAAAATTAATGTTTCTTTGTTCCAAAACGGCACGCAACCCTGCATACAGCTGTAGTTTCATCAAGCGAGACTCAAAAAGGAACGCACATATATTCACCGGATAGGATTCACATAGGATACTTGGTTGGGATTATATCTGAACAGTGATTGAAATGATAGTGAAGCTCAATCGTTTTACTACCGTTCACAATTAACTCCGCCGTAAAATTCACTGATTTCGCTGAGTTGGAAGCGACACACGTGTAATTTCCAGAATGTTTCCCATGGACATAGTCAATGGTCAGTGCTGATGTTCGTTTGCCAAGTTTAACCGTCGAGACTCCATCGCCTGCATTTATTGGACTGCCATTGAATACCCAGTAGAAGGTAACAGGGAAATCTCCTGATGTCACTAAGCACTGCACACTCGCCGAGTCACCAAAATTAGATGGCTGCTCGCCAAAATCAAATGACGCTATTTTCGGTGGGACTAGGTGAAACACATGAACGGAAATAAAAATACATATAAAAAAGTTTGCTAAGACAGAATTCTGCTTAGAAATTTAGTAAAAATGCACACTTTTTCAAGAATGAATGGGAAAATACATATTTTCGAAGAATTTTCAAAATATAAACGCCAGAAGTACAATATTTTAGTCAAAAAATGCCTATTCGGATTTTGAAAACACAACTAAGGTTATAATGTTGGCACAATTCGTAGAAGCTGCGCCACTCACTGGTAATAGAAAAACCGTGAAAAACAGTCGGTAATTTTCATTCAAAAAGAATTTACGGATTTCAGAAAAAAACTTCAAAACCACAGAGCGATATTTTTCTAAAGCCAAATGTATATATTATAATTTGCTCACAGTAGTTTTGCTGAATGGTATTTTTTTAAAATTTAGTTTAAGTAGTCACATTTGCTTTGGTATTTTTTCCTTTTATTTATTCATCTTGTGAGCAAAACACTGAAAAAGGCTTCAGGTCATAGCTGAAATACATATTTATCGAAAAAATAAATACGACTTTAACTACATAAACTAGCTCAAATATGTGTTCGATAAAGATAAAGAAACTGGCATCAAAACCATCGTTGACAGTGTGTGAAAAATACAAATTCATTTAATTATCGGATGTGTGTAATCTGAAGAAAAAAAGTTTGACAAAGTAAGAGATGGATGTCTACTTCGCTCCCAATCAAGTTTCATCTTGTGTCTTATTCTTTCGTATGTAAGCATAGGAAAGTAAAGCAAAAATAAGCAAATTATATGTTAAAACGTTAGGAAGCCAACCGTTAACTACTAGTTCGGCGAAGTATTCCGTAGTGCCAGCAGAGTTCGATGCACGACAACTGTAACTTCCCGCATGCTGGGCGTTCACTGAGTCTATCATCAGGCTGTTGATTCGTTGACCACGCTTTTCTAGGAACATTCCTTCGCCGGGCAGAATCGGGTGTTTGTTCAGAGTCCATATAACATTGACAGGTAAATCACCACCGGAGATGGTGCAATGCACTGATACGGGCTCCCCATAGTTCATCGGCTCCTCGCCAAATGTAAATGGAGTGATTTTCGGTGGAACTTGGGAAAGAGGAAAGTTTTTAATGCAAACGCCATTCGTCAAACCAAAACTTTGAAATCAATGAGAAAGTCGATGAACAATACTGGGAAAGCCGATTGCACCCGCTGAAGTTTGAGTTTATACCTTCCATGCCCAGGGTTTGCTCTGATGGGTAAATGATCGAAACAACATCGATTTGTTGTTCAATCAAAGAAAATATGATAGTTGATAAACTTTGTGCTCATTATATATGTACGAGAAAGATGATATTGAAGCGAGCCATTGCTCATAACGCCAAATGTGATCCACAAATTCGAACCATACTATAATTTCAAATGATTTTGCGCATATTTGCATGCATTTTTCAGCTGTGACTCTGTGTAACTCACATTGCACTTTCACTAGCGAGATACTATGAAAATTTCTCCATCTTCTGCATGACATATTAAATTAATAACAGACGATGTAATATTTGTGCGGATACCAAAATGCTGTGACCTCAACTTCTAACCTTCGTTGTTACGTTTAAGGTTTCTTTGCTGCAGTCTTTCTTTCATAAAAATATGTCGATTTTATTCTGTAGACAACAGCTATTGCTTCTCATCCATAACAAGATTGTAAGAAAGCGTTTCTAATGCTGCCGATTGAGATAGATAATCGTTATCGCACTTTAACCATAGAAGAGAAATTGAGAGGTGTACAGCAATAAGAAAGCAACTCCAATTTTCGCGGTTTTGAGATTAAAACATTATAACTCATATAAAAAATATCTCCTCCTTGTGGTGCAATAAAGAGGCACCCCTAGTCACTAATTCTTGTATTACTCGTTAGATCCCAGCAGCTCCACTAGAGTGGAAGGTGCAATAAGGGAGCAGCTCCTGGAGCTACCGCTTTCTTGCATCACGGGTCAGAAGGTTTGAGGTTAAGTCACTGAACCGGCAGTGCAAATTGAATGCTTCTACAGTGTGTGTCGTGTGACTTAAGTGAAATTTTTTCTTCCGGTTCTTTCGACAACTATGAGTTAAAAGGAGGAAGAAGAGTCCCGATGAAAAAGAAATACCCAGAGAGGTCTGAGGTGTGATATGAGATAAAACATATACATCTGTAACATATCAAGTTGTTTCTGCTCGTTCTACTGGTCAAGACTGCAAATGCGTATTCAGGTGTTTCGCAAAAATCGACGAGTCATTTAGGCACAAACTTTTGAGTCATTTTGATCAACTCGGTTCTAAGCACGCCCAAGATTTTTACTTATCAGGAGGTATGAAGGTAAACGAAGTGCAGAGAAAAAGACCTGAAACCGGGGTAGGGAAAGCAAGAAATTTCTCTACACAATCCGGAAGGGGAAAGCGGAGTATGCAAAAAAGAGTTTGCAGCATTTTTTGGCATATCTAGAAAACATAACAATGGCTCAAGTCCTCATACAGATTTGACAGTAATCGACCCAACAAAACCCTAGATGAGTTGGAGAAAATGAGATGCAATTCTATAACGCGCTAAAATGTAAGGCTCCTTCAGTAGAGGAAGCTGACGACTTTGATGGAGGCAGAGCTGCAAGACGGTTAAATTTTTGAATTAACTGAAGAATTTTTGTACACAACGATTTTTTTTGATTGCCAAAGCAAATTTTGTTCCCTTTAGTAGGAAAATTCCATAAATATTGGATGTTAATTAGTAACTCCAAACATGAATCCTCCGCCGCCACTTAGAAAAGAAAGTGAGGGGTCCGAAACGACCTATATTTATAAGTAGATACCTGTGTTATGATATGCAAAAGAAAAAGAAATCCAAAAATCAAAATTTTAAAACGTTTTTTTTTTAATTTCCCGAAAAAGAGAAACAAGAAGCTGCACACCCCTCAATTGAAAGGCTTGCAACAATAAACCGTTTACTCAATTTTTGGGTTAGATTCACTTTCCTGCACATTTTTTCCTGTTTTGGTGCATCGAACTTTGAGAAGAAAGACAGTTTGGCGAAACTTTCAAATTAAAATTAAAAAACCAATCAATTTTCCAAAAGTACGAAAAATAGCTACCCCTTCTTGCGGCAAGTCATTTAATTTGTATATATGATAGTTACATTGAATGCATAACATCGTTATAACTTTTGATTTGAGAAATTAAGTCTACAACATAAGCACACCGAATTTTGTAGACCGAATATGCAGCAGTTAGTTCGGTGGCAACAATTATTTTCGATTAATTTAAATTCGTTTCAGATAAATTCCAGCCAACCCCCATCGAGACAATGTTTTTCTGACAAATTTCGATACAGCGGTCTCCACCTTTCTTAAGCAAACCAAGCAAATAAACTGGAAGCGTAGCAAAATGTTATTAAATATGCACCACAACCCTCGAATTATGCCAAAAAACACAGCAAACAAACCATTCACAATTAATTCTGATGTATGCTCAGCTTCCCCTGCAGAATTCGATGCACGGCAAGTGTATTTCCCAGCATGATAAGCGTTAACGGACTCTACAGCCAAAGCATGAGTGTGTTTTGTGAATTTGGTGGTGACAATTTCCAGGTGATTGGGGATGCGCGCACCATTCAAAAGCCAGGTTACATTGATGGGCCAGTCACCCCCGGCAATGGTGCACTGAATTGAAGCTGGTTCGCCAACGAACATCGGCTCCTCGCTGAATTGGAAGGGTGTTATGCGCGGCGGAACTATTAGTGGAGCAACGATCAGCAGAATTAGCGCGGCAAACAATTACATTAGTGACAAAGGGTGGGGCATGAAACTTATGTACCCAGCCCCGCTTAGCCTAGATTAACTAGCTTAGAAGTATACTTGATGTACCAAAGACAGTGAGGTTTGTGCTGTATGATACTGATCCCGACAGGTTTTCGACGGCACAGGTATAGGTCCCGCTGTGCTGATGCGTGGCATAAGGGATTGACAGAATGCTTGCGCGCTCACTTATCCGATGGGTCCTCAACACCGGCTGTTGGCTTCTTCTATTCGCATTGCTGGATGGCTGAAAGAACCAATTGATACGAAACGGACGGTCTCCCTTCGAGACTTGGCAAATCAAGTCCACGGAATCGTTTACGTTTAATATATCGTCATAGCTGAATGGGATAATCTGTGGTGGAACTGAAACGTCAAAATGGCCTGAAAACCTTCCCTTCGAAATTACACATTAAAATTAGATGAGTAATGAGTCTCAAATGGCATTAGGAGTCTCGCTTACTACTGCCGAGTTAATCCAAGCACCCAAAAATATTCTTTTTCGATGTCTACAGTTGCTGTTCGAACAAAGCCCATTGCAATTTCGATTTCGATAGTTCAATCAACCGTTTATTGAGAAACCGCAAAACGATTTACTAAGCATCCAATCATACATTGACGTGGGGAGGAGGAGGGAATGGTGAATATCTTGAAAAATAAAGTACGCATGACGCATTTATAAAAATCGACGAGCATAAAGTAATAAAAATTTATAGACCATTGACTTTCAATTCTGTCTCATATGAAGTATTTCCCGCCGAGTTGGAAGCAACACACTTGTAGATGCCTCGATGATCTCCAGATATGTGGTCAATGTTCAGTGTTCTAGATTTTGCAGTCATCCTACCCAGGATAATTCCATTTTCATCCGATGTAATGGGCATGTTGTTTAGCGTCCAGGTAATTTTAATGGGAAGGTCACCCTTCGTAACACTGCACTGTACACCAATGCTGTCGCCAAAGTAAGAGGCTTCTTCGCCGAAAGTGAATGGGAGGATATGAGGTGCGACTGGGAAAAATAAAAATAAATACTCAACACCACACTAACTGGTTCAAACACGCTAAGCTGAAACACAAAATACCATTAACAATTAACTCAGCACTCTGTTCCGTTATTCCAGCGTGGTTTTTCGCAATGCATTTGAAGATGCCGCGATGATGGTCAGTGATGGATTCAATGCTTAGCGAACTTAGTCGTGAGGTCATTTTTACGATAGTGATGTCACCATTTTCGCTAGTTATTGGCTGGCCGTTCAGCGACCATTGGATATGTAAGGGTAGATCTCCTTTTGAAATCATACATTGGACAGCAGTGCTCTCGCCAACGTTTGACGGTTTGTCACCGAACACAAACGGCATTACTTCAGGTGGAACTTGAAATGCAGAAGAACGTTAGACAAAGTTTAGATTGGGGTATGCTCTACCACTGCCAGCTCAGCTAAAATTTCTAAACGATGAATGACGATGGTTTCTGCTCATGTAAAGCGATTGAGTTTGTATTCTCAAACTATCAGAGCACTCGAATACAACGTGAATACTAAGTCTTATTTCATGCTTAAACCGAATTTTTCAGTGCTAATGCTGAAATACTCCACATAAAAGGCCCAAAAGTTGACATTTTTGGATTCATGGTACATATTTCAGAATGGCAAGAAGCGAAACTCGAAATACAATTTGGAAACCCGCTAAGTTGAGAAATGGTTACCAGTTTTCAGAGTATCTGGTCGCATTCAAAGACTCTCAACTCTATAAAAATACTGTGTATAATACACTCATCGAAATAATTATATAGGCAATGTTTGTTTCGGTTTTGAAATTTTGATAACGGAATTTACTTCGAAACAGGTTTTCATTGTTGAATACTATGACAATGTTTAGTTTATTTTGTTATGAAATAAGCTTGAAATCCACGCTCTCACACAAAGAAAGAAAAATTCTCAATTTCTCTTTTATTTGCTGCGTAATATTTATATAGGCATTTTAACAGTTGTGGTTGTTGTGTGAGCATTTCGTCACCAAAGACAAATAACACGTAAACTTAAGTCAGTTGAAGGTATTATATCATAAATTACTACATTAAAAAATCAATCTTCACTTTTTAATTAGTATACCCCGTGGAAAGGTATTATCTGAAGAGGAGAAGGGGAAAATCATTGCCTATAAGGATCTGGGGTTTTCAAATCGGCTAATCGCGAGGAAATTGCAGCGATCTGCTGGCGTGGTCAATGATTTCTGCAAAATGGGCAAATAATATGGCACAATGAAACGTAAAGGACGAACATCGGCAACCACAGAACGTGATATAAGAGAAATAAAACGACTTGCTACTGGAGAACATTTTTCGGTGAAAGCAATTTGTGCGGCAACTAAGGCAGGAGCTGGTGATCGTCGAATGCAACAGATTTTAAAAGTGAATTTAAAGTTAACATATGACAATAAGTGTGGCAAACCTGCCCTAACTCAAAAGCATAAAAATGCAAGATTGCGATTTGCGGAAAAACTTCGTTTTTGGGTCGATGAATGGAAAACGGTGATTTTTTCCGATGAAAAAAAATTCAATTTGGACGGCCCAGATGGTGTACACAAATATTGGCGTTCGAGGAAGACTACACCAGAAGTTCGAAAACGACGAAATTTTAGAGGTGGTTCGCTAATAGTTGGGGCTGGCATAAGCTATATGAAAACTACGCCAATTTGTTTTGTAATGATAAGAATGGATTCTGATTATTATGTACAGTTGCTTGATAATGTTCTTGTGACATGTCTACATCAGAATTCATTTTTCAGCGGAATAATGCGGCAATTCATGCTTCGCGCAAAATAAAATCGTTTTTAGAATCGCGTAACATTCCCACTCTTGATTGGCCAGCAGTAAGTCCCGATCTAAACCCGATAGAGAACCTTTGGGCTAGACTTTCATCAAACGTTTATAACCACGGACGACAATTTAATAGTGTAAAGGAGCTTAAATTGGCTATTCAAGAAGAGTGGAACAAAATAGAGACATACTACATCCAAACGCTTATAGACTCTATGCCAAACCGTTTAAAAGAGGTGGTCAAGAATAGAGGGGGTCACACTTCATCTTAGTTTTATAATGTTTTCTTTTTTCTTCATGTCACCGAAAGTGCCTTTATATATATTTCGTACTAAGTTTTTCTTCTTCATAATTACTTTCAAAGTGCTAACTCAGGAACTAGTTATTTATCATTAACTTTAATTGTTTCTTCTTTTCAAATAAAATCCAATATATTTAAAGTGGAATGCTCTTAAGTTTTTGTTAAAATTGCAAAAAATGTACTGCCTATAGAATTATTTCGCAGAGTGTATAATTTGTTGCTGGCTAGTAATGGAGACGCAAAAATGTACTTTTCTTTTTCTGAAGGATTTTCAGATCTTGAGATAAAATGCTTTAAGGAGACATTATCGTCACATGCCTCTCGAATCCCTGAAGTACATCGAGAAACAATCGCCGATGATTATCGACGAATTGTATATATGCCCAGTGTTAATTTCCAAATCGCTCGCAATAAAGTTTTAGTGGTCGGAAAAATCTGATTTTGACTTCAACCGATAAAACTTGTGTCAAACGCTGAAATTTTCTCAGTTTTTAAGCAACATTGTTTAAAAAATTTTAAGGTTTAAAAGTACGCTGCGAAAACGGTCATGGATAAAAAAATTTATAGGACTATTTCAGTAGGGAACTCCTTGTTTGATAAAAAATACAGATATTTTCCGAACCAAGTTGTTGCCTTTTCAAATTGAATTGGTACTGTTCGAAATCAATTTGAAGACCTTCCGAATTGATTTAATGCTTTTTCAAATCAAATTGATTTCTTCCCATTTCAGTGAAATATCATAACGAACCAACTGTAAATAATCGCGCTTTTTCTCGGTATTCAATGAACTTTTGTGGCAGAATTACGTTTAATTGATAATTTCTACAATTATGGATGACAAAAGAATTAAAAGAGTTCTTGGTTTCGTCAAAGAATGAAGTTTTGAATTTTCGATTTTAAGCTAGTTCATGAATACTACCCACACACATCCGAGAATCTAGATCGGCGGGAATAGCTGTTTTAGAAAATGCAATTAACCAGCAAGCAGTGAATTTTGTACGCAGGGAGCTATAGTTATGGCACGTTTACAAGTACGCAAGAGAAGAGAGAAACGTAGGCGATATAATAAAGACTTCTTATCTGGCCATACGAAAGCGACATGAGTATCAAATATAGTCAGGAACATCATGTGTCAATGAAAGAGGCGGGATTTTATCAACTCATGTTCGAGTTAACGCACAATCAAAACATGATAATGGTCGCCTCATGTTCTCAGACGGAAGGCACTATGCGCTATGCTATGCTCGCGTAGCGAGGTACTATGGGAAAAAAATGTTACCACGCATGCGCGACATCAAATATTATCCTGGTTCGCATAGTGAAAACGCGATCAATAAATTTGAAAATTGATAAAAGAAAATCAGATCACGGACAGAAAATAGGATCTGTGATACGTAGCATTAGTTTCAAATATAACGCAAATGATCCTGTTCACATTTATAAGAATTTTGAACGGCTTCACTACAAGACCTATTACAACCAAATCAATTTTCTAGCTATTCACTTTTTGCATCATCTTCTACGAAAAGTATAATATTGACGCAGGTCTACAAAAAATAGACATGTAAAAAGAAATTAAACTTGTTTCCCACTGTAGTGTAATACAAGCCACAACGAACAAAACAATATTCATACATTGCCATCTGATAGCCCGGCACGAGTCAAAGCATTGTGAGTCAGGCTTTGTGGGCATATCCCAAGCCCAATTATAAACAATGAAATTAGAGCGACTCAGCAAAACAATTGAAGACCAACAATGTGCACTGGGGACGAGTTCAGCATGGCATAACAATGAAAACAAATCCGAGGTTGTTGGCATTTTATTGCTTACATCTGCAGTAAGGTTCTTGAAGCCAATAAACTACACTTTATTGCTTGCACTTGCATTTTTTGACCATGGGAAAATATTGGAAATAGATTTAGGTCAGTAACATATAAATCATATTTGATTAGTTAGTAAGTTGTACATAAGCAATATTTTTGTATAAAAGTAGCAAGATTAACTGAATAAAACAACATTCATACTAGAGAACTTCGACTGCCTACATCGGCACCCTTTTCTTTTGAATTGTTTATGCGGCGCTTACGCTGTATTAGAAATATAGGCAGCTCACGCATGCCAACAGCTTTGGCGCTAGACACCGATATTTATGTGAGTCCCTCCTTCCTCTGGGAGTTAAAAACACCATGGCATCTAACAAAGCGTATTTCACCACTATTTGCGACGAAGAAAAATTGTTTAATCTTTATGCTAAAAAATTCAAATATTTGGGATGTCAAACCCCAAAACCGATAAAAAAAAAACTAAAGATGTATTATCAGTCGAAAGGGACCGCTAAGAAAGTAATCTTATTAAAGCAATTAACATTCCATAAGATAAATCAAGGTAATCATGGTGATCCCTAGCATGATTACAATAATGTTTTAGACATTATCGACAGACTAAATGACATGAAAGTCGGAATAAATCAAGATCTGTCGACGATTATCCTCCATCATCACGTGATAAATTGTTAACGCTAGAAGTATTGCAGATGAAAATTGTCGAAGGACATGAAATAAGAAAACATGATTCACCAGATATTTCGTATATACTCGTATATATTGTTATGCTCTATGCATCTCGAAGGAAGTGTGGAATAAGAAAGAAGCCTAAGCAACTAGAAGAAATCTAACTACATCAATAAAATAGTCTCCTTAAACATGTCGATTGGAGCTCATACGGTTTTAATAGTATTCTCACTGCTAATTATATTTATTTTGTTTAAAAGCCATTATAACCCTAAATTCAAAGAGAAAATTATGTGTATTGGCGGATTCTTATCAACACAGAGGAAAATAATCCAGAAATTTTTTTCTATGGACATCCAAGATTATGAAAAAACGTATCAGGTTCCTATCTATTGCCAAAAAATTGAATTTGAATTCGAATCACTGTACTGAAAATAGCACTTTTTCGATATACCATAGTTTTCTTCCAAACCGACGAAATTTGATGCATAGTATTACCATTGTATGGTTATCAATCCACATGAAACAGTAAAGAAAGGTATTAGGGAATTCAAACACATAAATTTTATATTACTGAGCTTCACACACAAATTGACAATGTATCTGATAACAATTTCATAGTAACAGTCTCTATCTCACGTTAGCTTCATTCAAGGGTACAGCATTCTAAACGGTCTATTAAGTGCGATCAAAGGTCAAAATACAAGGAATAAGAAGGATATGAATCGATTAGAATATTTCATCTACAAAATAACGTATTAATATGCCGTGCTTCAAACAAACCATTGACATGCAGATCAGCTGAAAACTCGGCGGATCCGGCTTGATTCTGCACGATACATTTGAATATTCCGCGGTGTACGCCCTGTATAGATTCGATACTTAAAGTACTGAGTCTAGGGGACATTTTCAAGACGTTGATTCCCATCGAATTAGCCTTCGTTATCAGTTCCCCATTGAGAGTCCATTTGATGTCGACAGGCAGATCACCCTTCATTATCATGCACTGAACGGCGCTGCTATCACCTGGATTGGCTGGTTCATCCCCGAAGGTAAACGGGACGATGTGTGGCAACACTGAACCGAAAAATTCTTGTATCAAATCATCAGACAGCAATAGTCTACGATCAGGTTTAGGTTTTTTTTACATGAGCTCAGCATTTTCGACTGGATTGGAATTCATTGGCGAAGGATGACAAAGAACTTATTTTCAGTATGAAACATTTTTCGAGACTTAAGTGATTAAAACGCATTCGACCCAACAATTTAATTGTTGAGCTCCATACCAAACAGTTGTGAAAAGATTCGCTACAACTTTGTTACCAATTAAACAACTAACAACATGATAGTGCAACTTCAAATCACATACGATTGTTTAGGTCTAGAAATTGGTGTGAATAACACAGTTATTATGATAGTTCACTGCAAAAACGAACCGTTCACATTCAGTTCCGCGATGTACTCCGAGCTCCCAGCCGAATTATTCGCGATACACTTATAGATGCCGCGATGTTTTCCTTCCAGTGATTCAATGTTCAAAGCACTGGCTCTCGGACTGTTTCTGAAAAGTTTGAACCCATTTTCTCCTGACACAATCAACCCAGCATTCGTTGTCCAAAATATCTCAATGGGAAGGTCGCCCTTGGGTACTATGCAAGTAGCACTTGCGAAATCTCCACGATTCAAAGATTCCTCGCCAAATGAAAAAGGCATGACATGCGGGATAACTTGAAATCAAAATATTTGGATAATATGAGATCGCGGTAAACTGCAACACATTGTTTAAAGCTATAAACTTCCTCCAGCACAACATCTCACACCGGGCGAAAAGAAACAATGCACAAAAGGATAGATGGTCTCAATGTTTGGGCATGGGTGATTTAAAATAAGGAACAATGCAACGACGTCTGAGTAATCATTTCATTTGAACACAAACCGTTGACACGAAGCTCCGCCAAATATTCTGTCACTCCAGCCAAGTTTTTCGCAATGCATTTATAAATGCCCCGATGCTTCGCATCGAGTGAATCGACATTCAAATAGCTGGTCCTGGCGTTCATTTTAACAACTGTAAAACCATCTTCGCCCGAAACAACTGGCGCCGAATTCACCACCCAATGAATGTCGAGTGGCAGATCTCCTTTTTGGACCACACAGTTAACACTTGCAACTTCTCCAACGTTCGATGGTTCGTCACCAAACGAAAAATGCATGATCTGTGGCGGAACTTAAAAGGAATATTTTTAAAGGACTTCTACTATATGTAACACAATCTCTTCTGTAACATTACTTGGCTTATTTGTATTCGCTTTAATTCACCTACAAATTGTTTGAGCTGAAGCTGGTATGAAAATGAGTTATTCATATCCAAATACAGGAAAGTCTATTATTATAGCTACCACAGCTCAACTCAAGTGAGGTTGGCATCATTTTTAGGTTTTTTGATACGGGAATCAACTTAAGACACATTGCAGAAGGATACGGCAAAAAAGGAAACGAAATTCGAAATAAAAATCTTCATCCACCAGCACTTTAGCTTGCACATCTTGGTGGACGCACCGTTTACGTGCAGTTCAGCTGCGTATTCAGTTTCTCCTGCTGCGTTCCGAGCTACACACACGTAAACACCGCGATGGTAATCTTCCAGTGAGTTAATATTTAGGCTACTCGTACGAGCATTGATTTTCACGAGATTTATTCCTTTTTCTTCGTTGATGACGGGCTCTGAATTCAGCTTCCAGAATATTTCGATCGGTAGATCACCTTTCGCCACCATACACTGCACACCCGCCATGTCACCATTGTTCGAGGGTTCATCGCCAAAGGCAAATGGGGTGATCTGAGGTGGAACTAGATAAAGAGGGAAGCAAAGTGGTCAGGAGTGAAAGTTGGTGTCAAAAGTAGTCATGAAAAACTAAAATTCTAATAGGGTCAAATTAGTTTCGTCTTGCGTTCCGTTAAATACCATTCACTTCAAGTTCTGCTGAATATGCAGACGACCCTGCTTCATTTGTAGCTACGCATCTGTAGACACCGCGATGATGACCATTTATAGAGTCAATACTCAGCGAACTCAACCTAGCGGACATCTTCATAATTTCGACTCCATTCTCTCCGCTGATAATGGGCTCCGAGTTCAGGCTCCATGTGATGGTTAGAGGAAAGTCTCCTTTCATTACCATGCAGTTGACGGCTGTGCTATCACCCGCATTAAACACTTGGTCACCGAAGGTAAACGGCATTACTTGTGGACGAACTGAGGACGGAATTTTGGGAATTAATAAAAACTCCACGAAAATGGACAGTCAAAAACGTAGGCAAAACTATACGAAAGAATAAAGATCCTGCACCGCTGCGCCTTGAAGAACAAAAATTTTGAGCAGTCTAACAAGAAAATGCATTTACAGGCTAGTAAATCAATTGCTCTTTGAAGAAAGCGGGTCCTTCAGTGCTAGTTTGAACGCTAGATTTATTTCATGCAATTCGAGGTTCTTAATCGTCCTAACAAACTCCGAAAAAAGTAAGCCTGAGCGTTCCAAACCATTGACTTTCAACTCCGATGAGTGTTCAGCTACACCGGCTGCGTTCTCCGCCACACACTTATATGATCCGCGATGATTCTCCTCGACCGAACCAATATTCAGGATGCTTGCCTTAGGTGGTATCTTCGTTATTGTCACCCCTCCTTCACCAGTCGCCAGCGGCTGCGAATCACGAATCCATTTTATTCTGATAGGAATATCGCCTTTAACAATCATACACTGCACGCCCACATTGTCGCCTGAGTTGAAAGTCTCATCGCCGAAATTAAAGGGCATGATTTGAGGTGGCACTGTTGGAAAGGAGTAAATTCAAACTAAACAATGATTGTAAGGGAAACAGAAAACGAAAAAAGAGGCTTGTGAGCTTGCGACGATAATAGTTACGGCCACAAAAATTTGAATACCGTTGACTTTTAGTTCTGATGTGTGTTCGGTGAATCCTGCGCTATTTTTCGCAACACATTGAAACACGCCTCGATGAATTGATTGAACTGATTCAATGGTCAGTTGGCTGATTCGATTCGAGGTCATGGTAATACTAATACCACTTTCTCCGGGGCTCCAGACCTTCCCATTGAGCATCCAGCTTATTTTTATCGGAAGATCACCTTTCAGAACCATACACTGAACTGCTGCGATATCTTCTGTGTTGAGCGGATCATCTCCAAACGAGAATGGCAGTATTTGAGGTGGCACTTTATTTGCGTTGAGAATGCAGGAGCGGGACAAGTTCGCGGAAAGAATATTTGAAAAGGAACGAAAGAAAAACAAAATGCCGAATTAACTTTCTCGTATAAACTTATCTTTACCATTTACATAAAGTGTAGAGCTGTGTTCAACCGTCCCCGCCTGGTTAGACACAACGCATGTATAGTTTCCAATATGTCGCGATCGAGCTGACTCAATGCTTAGAACGCTAATTCGCTGACCGCTACGGGAGATGGTGATTCCATCATTCGATCCCATCAGCTTATGGTTATTGAACTGCCAATGTATGTCGATAGGAAGATCGCCTTTTGTTGCGGCACAATTGACGGTTGCCATGTCGAATGCATCAACAGGCTCACCAAACTCAAATCCCAGAATTTGCGGAAGGACTGCGAATAGTGGGAGAACAAATTTAGATGCAACGTAGAATCAGCGTGTGAGTGGCTCAGTGAATTGCAGGATCATATAATCAGCAATATTATTGAATGGTATTCTGTTGCTCCAAATAGCCGAAGAGAAGTATGTTTGGTGGGAATAATGCAAAATAAAGTGCAGCTAATGCACGTGACTGATTGTATTGAAACACATATCGAATATTGCATCGCAATAGCCAACTTCGGGCCAGGGTGTGAAGATCCACTAGTCAGCTTTTCCCCGAATGCCTAGCAGAAACCAGCACGTCATCCATGTTTATTTTTATATTCGCTGAAGGAAAACGACGTTGTTTGCACCAGTAATAAATGGAGTGACAGCGAATACTGAAACAACCAGACCGACGACCAACGATGGAACCTTTACCATTTACAATCTTTTCGTGAAAATAAGAGACAAATTTTACGTGAAATGGCATCAAACGTCAAGTATTATTCAATTCAAGCAAGACAAGAATTGTTGGATTTCTTAGCTCGTATATTTTCGGTGCTAACAATTAACTTTATTTAGTTCGACAGACGGACGGACAGACTCTCTTCCTTTGATGCCATTTCCAAAAAAATCAAATGTGACTTACCCATGACTTGAACATCTAATGCGCCTCGAGCATTGTATCCTTCAGAGTTTTTAGCAACGCAAGTGTATGTCGCCTGGTCAGAGTTCCTTTCAACATTTTCTATTATCAGAGTCCCGTTTGGGAAAACTTTCTGCTTTCGATTTATTGGCAGTGCGCGATTTTCTACGGCGAAAGTTTTATAAGGTTTTCATACTGTACAACAATTTCATTTCAGCTGGAGATAAAAATATCAGATAAACGAGTCCCCAAGGATACGAATCGAAATCTTTTACACTTAACTCTCTATTAGTGCCGTTCCTTTAAATTCTATCAAAAAAATCTTACCTCTTTCCCAAATTATAGATTCAATTGGGTATCCAGCCACAGGGCAGGTAACGAACAAGGTCTCTCCAGCAACTATGGCCTTCTTTTCCATTGGGCGGATATAAGGTAGCCCATACACGTTCAATCGCGCTGAGTGGTCTGCTGTGCCCACTTTACTGCTTGCGATGCATCTGTACAGCCCACCGTCGTTCGTGTGTACCGAGGTTATATTCAGATAAGAAACGACGTCTCCGTTCACCGATACGTACTGTCCAACTTGGTATCTTTCGTTGTTCGTGATCTTGACGCCATCAAGTTCCCAAGAGATTTCAGGAGTTGGATTGCCGCCTGCGACGCAATTCAAAAAAACGCTCGGACCCGGGTGGAGGGTTTTCTCTGCGAAGGATTCACGGATGACGGGAGGATCGAATCGGCCCCCTAATTTCAGTTCGGCAGATGCCTCAGCGCTTTCTTGGTCATTCCTAATGAAACACTGATACATGCCCTTATCCTCACGCTTCACGGACTCTATTCTCAACACTGCTTCGCTGTGCCCAATGGCTTTGCCATCCTTCAACCATGTTATTGTCTTGATCGGGTTTCCAGCAAAGTGGCAAGTAAATACAGCTGGTCGGCCGAAATCAACAGTTTGCGTAAGCGGATCGATTTTTGCCGAGAGTGGAGCAGTAACGGTCAAAACGGTTTCCACACTTTCACCTCCCACCGAGTTGTTCACGACACACAAATATTTGCCTGAATCCTCGACGACGGCGTCCTTGATAATCAACGTGCCAGATACTTGTTTTACTCGATCGTTCAACACAACAGCTTGTTTTCGGGAGGTGTTTTCGATGAACTTGTACCATCTATAACAAAGAATACATTAGATTGTGCATTGCGACGGTTGGTTGGAGGAATCAGTGGTTTTAAAGCCGTACAGCATCCTTGCTCTTAGCATTGGTGAAACAAAGAAGTTCTACAGTTGCTACCACATTTCGGGATCAAGCAATGATTGTAACATAAGCGTTCATACTTTAAGATTATAAGCCAAGTTGACCATAAAATTTCAACCCCAATTCTAACCCCCATTTCAACATTATATTCTATTATTCTCTCATTACAAAATGGAGGCAGTAGGTTTTTTTCTTTAACGTTGAAAAATATCTCATCATATTTATATATTTTTAAAGGGAAATATAATTTGTTTTGTACTGCTAATTGGCATTTGCGTAAACAAATCCTTGCGTTGAATTAAAGGTTTAATGGGTGCACGATTATAGAGATATGATTGGTATATGGTAGCAACACTGGGGCGACATGACAACAATGTTTATTATGATTTAAAAAATCGACAAATTCTCGCTCAAAAATATCGTTTTTAGATTGCAGACATGAATGAAGGAATATAGGATGACGTCATTCTTTTTTCCCTTATTCGTGACGTATTTGGTGACTTCGAAATCAAGGAATTCTAAACAAACGAATTTCTTCGCGTGGCATGACTGAAATGATCATGCTTTTGTAGTTATTTTGTATAATTTGTCCAAAATATTTGCGCCGTTTCCGTGAGTAATTACGAATTTGCGAGTACAGAAGTTTCGCTGCTTCACAATTTCAATTTGCTAAATTTTTACATCAATATTGTTCTAAATATTGCAGTTACGGCCTTAACATTCGAAATCGCAAATGGTCGTTTGTTGTCATGCCGCCCTAAAGTTCACCTAATGTCTGGTTGACAAAGGTTTAAGGCACTAGTAAACTTTTTCTGATAAATGAGCTATATGACACAGGCGCGGAAGGCAGCACGAAAAATTTCGATCATGAAAAAGTGAGGTTTCTAGGAATCCCTCCTGAATAATTGACGACTACAAGACGTGGCGCTTAAGTGAACTAGCTTCATTGGGATATCCGACAACAATATTATTGAATCTCATTGATATCATCCTTTCACAGTAAATAATAGCGAATCAGCAGGCAGAAAGTAGCTTCATGTAAAAGATTCACAACAGAGTAGCATTCCACATCAAGAATACGATATTTTTCTATAAACAACTTACAAGAATTCAGGGGCCTAATGATAAATGAAAGCTTTTGCGACCAAGTTAATGTTCTGCAAATACATGTTATTTACCACAGTTAATTCATCAAACATTTACAGGAAACAACTAGTTCCTTTTGTTAATTTTTCTGTGCATAATCTAGACTCAAAAATTCACAACTCCTGCCGCCAGGAAATATTATAAATCAATAAGCTAACAAAATGTCAAGATTTTTGTTAAGCAAAATGTACTCTGCATTCCATTGAATAAGATCGTGTTTTGATACGCCTCCAGCTCCACTTTGTGTTTTTCTGGCATTAACACACTTTTTGTACATAACCCCTTTGAAAAACGAACTTTTAGCCTAATTTGTTTCAAAAACGGTTAAGGTAACCTTAACTCTTTTGTAGACAGTCTTACTTTGGCCTTAAAATCGCGATATGAGTAATATTCAGTTAAAAATGTAGAATTTTCATGTCTGCAGTTTTGCAGAAACTTGTCAGTGGCTACTGTTTGAAATAAATCTTTAAATCTTTGTCTTTTACATTGTGAAGATGATAATGCTTAGTGGAAAAGCAACTACGATCTAACCCATTTCTTTCGCTGCTACACCGAATTTTCACCAAAAATTAACGGGAGCCTCTTCTATATGGTCAACGATAATATGAAAAGATAGTCAAAGAACACTACCAACCGATAAACTGGAACAGGATAAGCTTGACCAGGACATATTCCGGCAAAAGTGTCATTCTGTCGCACTTCTTTTATTTCGATTGTTTTACTCGAGACGCGAGGTTTCACGTGACCAACGGGTTCTTTAATAAAAAGAATTTTGAAGATAACGAAACATCATTTTGTTTTCTAGTGAGCTACTTATTAAAGGTTTGTTTACCTGAACACTGGAACTGGATACGATTGCCCGAGACACAAAATCGACATTGTTCTGTTCGACATCACGGTCTGTTCTTGCAATCGGTCACCCGATATTTTCGGTGCAACGCTGCCCACAGGCTCTATTAAAACGTTAAATCGTACCCGGATTAAAAAAAAACTTTTTGCTATGGAATTCGACTGCACATTGTTGAGATTAAAAAAATGGGTAAAATGCTTGACTTCTTTCATAAATATTCTCGCCTCAAAAAGTTTAAAATTGTCAAAGTAGTAACCACCGATACCCTCTACTTACTTACTATTTACTATTACCGTTTTAGCTCGTAAACTTAATTACTTTGGTAGTAAATTTCTGCACTAGATGTTTAGTACATTTCGATAATCGTGAAATAAGGCGTCATAACAATATGAGTGCCATATATAAAAGACGGCTTTAGGCAGCATTTTTGGTAAGTCATTCAAAAGGACCAAAAATTAGTTTCACACAGTCTGCAAGACATACTAAGTTGGGCAAAGCGAAATTTGGACCGTGATTAGAGCGACGTTATTTTTACTGATGAATCATCATTTGATTTATGTAATCACTGGAAGAGAGCCTGGACGAAAAATGGTAAAAGAATGTTGCGGCCTACAGTAAAACATCCAGCAATGATGCACGTTTACGGATGCTTCTCGGAAAGGAGATTCAGGAAGCTAACGGTTTTTACGAAAACCTTTAATGCTGAATTAATGATCAAACTTTATAAAAATGGTTTGCTTAAATCTGCTGAGAGTTTATATGGATCGAACAATCGCGATTGAATTCTGCAAGAGGAAATCGATTCTAAACATTGGAGTCGTCCTTGTACCAGCTGGAAAGAATAAAACGGATTCACAACTTTGAATTGGCCATAACAAAGTCCATGTTTTGTTTGTAAGATACAAGGGTCATTCAAATATAAACGGACCTTTGGTTCCTGAAAACTAAAAATTCTTGAAATAGGTACGCAGACCATTCGAGATACTAGTGAGGGGTTCTCCTACGGTAATTCAAGGTCACCCGACCGTTCAACATAATAAATAAAAAGAGTAAAAACCTGGCGTGCAGAATTTAATAAGGGTCGTGAAAAAGTTGAAAGCTTGAGTCACCCAAGACGAGCCGCATTCAGCATCACTCCAGACACCGTGACAGCTATCCAGTAACTCATTGCAGGTGATCGTCGCTTCGCTGTAGCAGAAATCAGTGAAGAAATGGGAATCAGTATTGGAAGTGTCCAGTCCATCATCCGAGTTTGCATCGAGTTCCGAGAAAATTCAGCACGATGTTGGAACTGCTCACTGAAGAACAAAAAATTGCAAGAGTTGTAGTTTTCCAAGCACTTCTTGCTCATTTTCAAGATGAAGGACAGACTTTTTGGGACGAATTTTTACCAACAAAACTTGGGTCCCCTACCACTGAATCGTAAAGGGCAAGTATGAAGTAGAGAAAGAGAGGGACGCCAGGACCGTCAAAAGCCAAAACGCATTTGTAGGGCGGGAAGATAATGGCGTGCCGACATGTCAACTACGATTTGACAAACGTTGATTTGTCTAATTTGAGTATATGTCATGTGACATCGCCACTCAGAATAAGTTTAGTTTCACGCCGTCCGTCACGCAACCAAGACATAATCGCTGCGATTCATTTGCGGTTACTCATAATTGCAGTTTCATTTATACACATTAAAATTCTACGAATAAAGTACAAATCTTAGTGTTTCATTTGTTGCAAGAAATTGGAGACGTGAAATTCACAATGGCAACGGTAAAAACCGTTGCCGACTCTCAGAATTTTGCACAATAAATGCTGCTAGCTTCTAAGACCTGCTTCATCAGGTTAAAGCCGCGCATCACTCGAAATCACGCCCACCAGCCCATTTGAAATGATCTTCTTTTGCTCTAACCACCCAAAAATGGACCAAAATACATTGAACTTCTCTAGAACTCCCTCCCTATATGCCAAACCAGCCACCATACGATTTCCATGTGTTTGGGTCCCTCAAGAAACGGCTGGGCGGAAAACGTTTTCTGAACGATCATCAGGCACAAGTGTTTGTGCGAAATTGGATGGATACCCACCCTAAGCCTTTTTTTCGAAAACGGCATCATAAATACCCACAAGATCGGAAAAACGCATAGCCGCGGAAGGAATAGAAAAGTGACGGGAAAGATTTTTTAGATATTTAATGCAAAACAGTTTTTTTTTGTAAAAAGTCCGTTTATATTTGAATGCCCCGCGTCTATAAGACTGTTACCCTCTGTTAGATGTATAGATAAAAAAATTCGGAAGGGTATGCATCTACAGGAAGATATTAAAATGTAGGCCGTGAATGGAACATTTGGGTTATAATTAAGAAGAATGTCGGAAGACTACGGACATTTTTATGTACATGTTCAAACCGACTTCAAACTTACATCGCACCCACCAAATTGGTTGATTCCATGCGACGATAATTGATTTAGAAAGGAATCTATAGGAAACTAATGATCATTAGTTTTGGTGTATTTTAAGATGCAATGAAGACAATTTTGAAAACTTCCGGTCTATTATTAATAAGCGAAGCTGGAAGATAGTCTAGGTTTTTATAAACACTTAAGTACTATGAACGCGAAACTACCAACGCAACTGGCTTAGCACCGAGGGAAAACGAAAGATTTATAGGAACCCAAACAAAAATTCTCAGAACGAACAATGCAGAAAAAAGTAGAACTTTAACCTGCTAGATTATATACTGACTAAAATAAGTTAGTCGAATGTCTAAAAATTTATATGATATACATTAGGAGGACAGGTCCATTTGGACAGCTTGTAAGAAGCGAATTTTTTAACACTTCCAGAAAAGCGACTTTCATTTTTGACTAACAATTAAGTTTTATTTCACCCTCCTACAAGATATTTAGGATAGAAGCCGATACATGAAAATCAAGCAAGAAACTCAGCTTAATTTCTTGAACGAAAATATAATTTGCCTGACACCAAAAATTGGTGCTGGACAGAAATTGTGAAATCCATGTCAACAAACGACGTCCATTGAATATTTGCCAAAGTTACCGACGTTGTGATTTTACAAAATATTTGAAGGCATAGTCGCAAATTCAGGAAATTTTAATTAAAGCAAACAACACCGAACTTTCACAGCTGCATTGCACGCGTTTTGAAACGCCAAATAAAGACTCTTCTATAAATCTAAGCCAATGAAAGTTAGTAGGCGAAAGGAAACGAAGAAATGTTTGGCATTACTGTTAACCAATTAAATGTACTCATATTTTCCATACTGAGGGAAAATATTGTAAGTCCGAATTATATGTATTCACCTAAACACAGGCATAGGAAATGATTGGCCCAAACACAGAAGAGCAGCTCTTGCTCCTGTTTCCAACGTCAATTCCTGCAGTCTACCTCCAGATATCCGTGGCGGAGCACTACCTACTGGTTCTGGAATGGCCAAAGAAGAATACATTTTGTTACAGCTACTTATTTTTCTAGCTAGTTTGTATGTGGTATTTTTTTACACTCTGCCTGAATGCGCTGTGTTTACTTTTTGAGAACAACTGGCTGACTATTAAACTTCCCGAGATTACCAACAGTATGAGTGGGCTTATTGGCTTTCCGCCAAGCGTTTTAATTGCAATAAAATTCAAGCATGAACAATTAAAGCACAAATGAATGGGCGACATGATGTAATTAATGCGCATTGTACACAGTGATTCAATAACACCCACTTACCTGCTACTGTGGGTTGCTTACAGATGTCCCTTAGTAGCAGGAGTCCGTGGCTGACACGTAGATTCCTCACGTAAAAGACTTCGTTCTGAAAATAAATTCAGAAATAGTTGGTCAAACTCTTGTTCAAAACCTAGATGAACGTTTGCGTGAAAAGAAAGCCTAACGAGTTTATGGCATCTTGGCTTGGTTTCGATCCAACTCAATGTTTTTTTGAGGAAAATACTAAGCAATCCTCCGGCATCCTTTAAAGAAGAACAAATAATGTGAACCAAACTTTTTCGGTGAAAAGGTTTAAGATATCGATTCACATATTAAATTGAGTAGGTATTTGATACCCCAATAAAATTCACCGAATGTTAACCTTCTTAAGTGAATGGTGTTCATATTAGCCATCGAATTTTTTGCTTGTGTTCGCAGTGATTCATTGTGGTGTTATTGTTTCTGCATCTTAAGGAAGAGGCTGCACTGCAATATCAAAGGGGTTACTTTTGACGCATTTCATTTTAGATAACATTTTCCAACAGTAAATTATTTCAAAATTTTCAACAAACGACGATCTAATATAGAACCTTCGGTGAGGATGACATGGTTCATTGATAACTATATTATCTACATTCATAAAATTTGAAGCTTACCTAATCAATGGAACTGGAAATGCCTGCGCTTGGCAAAGTAAGCCGAAACTTTGTCCAACATGTTTCACAAACATTGAAACTTTTGATTCTGTTGAAAACGACGGTGGTTTGGCGCCTACTGGCTCTGCATGAGAATCACAGGTTTGTGTTAGTAGGGGCTTGGCATTACTAAACATATTGGTAGGAAATTAGTGTTCCGAAAGAATGTTGTGAGAAAATGCTTGACTTAAAACCTTCAACGAAATTTGCTCATTTCAAATGGCATGGCAGTGCGCTTAAACCCCCTATCAAAATGGTTTGAATAGTCGATGGCTATTAAATACCTACGGTCAACTTTTTTATACATTGCCATCCTTTTTTGATTCAACTTATTTAAATCTTATCGATGGCATGACAGCTCAAATCAAAGTCAGTTTATACTTCAATTTTCACGGTCGCACGTCGTCGCTTTTCAACACATATGACCTTCAGGAAACATTTGATTGCAAGTTACGTCAAGGCACCTAAGTTTGAGGGCAGATGCGCTATGTTTTTGCAAATTCGAAAACCAGCTAAGTACGGCAATGTGAGATTCCATTGACTGCGCTTTTGCATGCAGACTAAATATTAGATAAGTTCACTCTGCCCATATAGAGGGACTTGTTAAGCCTAGTTGAACTAGGCTAGTAATTTAGCCACTAAATATCTAAGAAATGACTAAAAACTGTTTATACTGATTTGCATTATAAAGATAAAACGCAAAAAATTAATAGCCTTCTAAAGCCTATTGTTATGTCTTTTTTGGAAGAGGTGGAAGGATAAATTAATCAAGAAATAAGTCATCACAAATGCAGCGCAAGGATACTTATTTACGAAGTGCAACTCCTCCAAAATCAAAATTAAAGACAGTTCCATGTGACATCTTGGTGATAGCACACTAATAACGAATGCATGGTTAACATATTAAGACTAATTAAATAAGATGTGCTTTATATTCTGTTTAAAAATGTAGAATGAGTAAGAAAACGGACCAAGTTGGAAAACATTGTGATTTTCGGGGAGCCGCAACATTGCCGATTGGTTGTAAGTCTCAGTCCTAGCATCTGAAACGGTAAATATGTTATCAGATCCAGCAGGGGGTTCTGAAATACGATAATCTAACCAGTAAGGGAGGTTAGAGTTTAATTGACTGCGGTGCAGCCGAAACAGAAAACACTCATCTAAGAGGAGTCTGCGAGATTTCAAAGTAGGAAGTTTAAGCAAAAAAAATCGCTCAACATATGGTATGTATCGGAGCTCAATTGAAGAGGTTGTGTCTGTGCTTCCACGAAATCTCACCAGGACTATACTGGTATCAAGGGATCCGGGGCCCCAGAGACTTGTCCCTGCAAGTGTCGGTGAGGAACCTGTGAAGGTTGAAACTTGGGGGCTGTGGTTGATACCCAAAAGCGGGTACTTTCATTTCTAATACAGTTTGGAACCGGATCTATTCGGCAACCCTTCTGTATTGGGGTGCATTGGCGTGCTGTTGCGTTTACGACAGGGGTACCCAAAAAACAGCAAGGATGCTGATAGGTCCAAATCTTCACGAAGAATTCTGAAGGAGTCCAGGCAAGCTTTGGATGAGATCTGGAACCCATACTCGGAAAAGCAGTACTCATCGCATAAGTTATGGGCTACTGACTAGTACGTTTATGGGGGGTTTGGTGCGAGCTACTTTCGTAACCCTGGCTTAAGAGGCCCGTGTTTTAATGATTAATTTCGGGGAAAGCACGTTATATTCAGGAACTTATCATATGGAATGTATGCAATTATAAATTTAAAGATAAGGAAACGAGTGAATTTGTGCTGTACTGATTCAATCATAGAATCTAAATATTGATAGTGTGGTGACCATACTTGCAAGCAATATTCAAGGATGGGTCTAACGAGGCTCGTGTATGGGTTGACGAAGGAAGAACTACCGGTAAACATATAAGAGTGTCTTAATACGAAACCGAAGATGAAGAATACCGGTAAACATATAAGAGTGTCTTAATACGAAACCGGAAACACGGAGGCGCGTGTGGCAAGTAGACTATCATGTAACGTATAGATTTAATCAATTGGACTGAGCTTTAAGGAGCAGGATATTTTGTGACATTAGGAGAGAGAAAATTAATTTCACTCCAAGAAACGATCGCATCAGATACTTTTGGAGAGCAATACTAATGGAGTAAATTTTTAAGTCATCAGCATATAGAAGACACTGAAACGCTACGACAGAAGAAAGGTCATTTATATAGACTGAGAAAAGAAGAGGGCCTAGAATAGACACCTGAGAAACGCCGAAGGTTGAATGAAAGAGAGAAGAATGTGCTCCACATAGGCTAACACGGCATGAACGAGAACTGATGTAGGTTTCAAGCCAGGAGAGTAATGGTCCAAACAGGCCAAAGTGAGCTAGCTTCTGAAATAGAACATTTAGGTTGACAGTATCAAATGCCATACTGAAGTCAGTGTACACTACATCAACTTGGAAACGATTGTCGAAAATATTTGCGACAGTTTAGGTAAATTCAAGGGGATTCGTGTTGGTTGAACGGTTTGGAAGGAACCCGTGTTAGAACGGGAACAGCCTACAATTAAGAGCTTGTTATATTCTATTGTAAACAATGCCTTCAAGGAGTTTGGAAAGACAAGAAAGTGAAGAAATGGGACCGATACCAGACTTGAGTACAGGGAAAATGTTAGCTAATTTCCACAAAGATACCGGCGAACAAACTAGCGTTGAAAATATAAGAAAGTGGAACGCATAGTGAGGAGGATAACGATTTGATGGATATATTAGGAAGCTCGTCTGATTCAGGACGTACGCTGAAATCTACGAAATCAATAAATGTTTGGATTTCAGTTGGGTTAGTGGAGATAAAATCAAGAATAGTTGGAAAGCGAAAAGGAATATTAAAAGTATTTGGGAGAGTGAAGGCAGGATCAATTGACGAAAGAAACTCAGCAAATATTTCGTAGATTTTTTCAGGAGTCTAAGCTTGTTTACCGTAACAGTATTAGCAACCCTGGAAGAAGATTTAATGGAATTTACATAAGACCAAAAACGGTTGGATTTGGCAAGAGTGCAACAAATTTTCGATATTAGCGAAGTAGTTTCGCATAGCTCTTTTATTTGCAGCATTTCTACTTCTGCCCAAAAGACATCAATTGCCAAAGTCACCATGGAGGTTTCTTATGAGAGAGACAGGAACTGCTTCTATGCGCAATGGCATACCATTTGTTGTCCATATACCTTGACCCAAATATAGGTGACGCCGCCTGATTTATACTTTTGCTACCATCCAAATACGGATAACGTGACAGTCAACGTGTTAAATACGATCGTGGTTACAGTAAGTTCATCTGTCCCAATTAACTCCCAGCTATCATTTTGAATTTGGGCAATGAATTTTTTAACGCTTCTCTGCACAGGACCCAGTTTCCGGGGGATCGCAAAGAAAGAAAAGCTTCTTATGCTTGTGGTATGGATTTGATGCAAAAATCGCATTGTGGATTATTTTAGCTAATGAACCACTTTTTTGGTCTGCAGTGTGTGTAGCAAACAAGACCAGTTGAGCGGTCATAAAGTAAGAGCAATGAAAACTTTACTAGCCCTTCTGCTCCTGCTTAGTAAGATATACGTTGACAATAATGCATTCGCTGTGGATTTAGCGGCCTTTTTAGCTCTTCAGCTGAGCGGGTAATACCATTTGGCGTCATCGTTAATTTAACAATGTCACTTACTAAGTGCAGACTAAGTCCCGACGCATCCTTTTTGCACATGAAGTGCTTTCCACACGATTCTGAGGTTCACTTTTATTTGTGTTTGTGACCGTTCAGGTTTGTTTGTTGGGATTTGCTAATATTTGGTGCTTAGAAAATAAGTAGTGTTAAGAAAAAAATGTTCCTCACATTTGAAAGTTTTCTGAACGTGCGGCCACAGCAAAGGAACTGCTTTGCAAACTCATTTATTTCCCACAATTTTTTGCCACCTTATTAGGCTGGTAATAAAGGACGCGGACACGAAACTGAAGTGTAAAAACCGTGAACTGATGGACATAGTCGGTTTTAAAGCGTCGGAGAAAGTATTTCTCTACAGGGTGAAAATAGAAGGGTTTACTCTTACTTAGCTTGTGATTTTTGATCTCAAATGAAATCCATCTTACACGTGAACTCTTTATGTATGAGATAGATTTGATTGATTGAACCATTCATGTGTGAGATAGTTTTGCCTTAAGATTATTTTTTTTGACAAACCTATTTTGCACCACTCTTTGTAGCTACTGCTTTCAATTAAATAGCAGATGGATACTTTTACTGTTTTAATTTGTAGTCAGCATCATTAAACAACATCTACATTTGCATTGAAATTTTATTCCAGGTCCATCACACTTGCATTTGGTTGCCGTGCATAGTGCAGTTAAGGTACTATGTAGTACACATTAAAAATTTCAAAATATCGATTTATTTTTTTGGGCATTTTTTTAACTCTACGCATCTATAAAAATGACCTCTTAAAATATTTTCAAAAACTCGAGCGTTAGAATAGTAAAAATGGTGTGTGCGCGTTATTGGCTGCTCTTGTAGCCGTCGGCCGCATGGCATCGATTGGGTATCCCCTCTTTCTAAAATACCAGTTTCTTCTATTTATTCACAATAAAACACAAAACTTTCGTCTCCTTTTACGTTTCAATATTTTCTGACGTATAAAAAAGGTACTTAAAAATGTATGGAAACGGTAATAAAAACGAAGCCAAACTTTAAACGCAATTTCTCGAAATGAAGTTTTTTCAACTGTCCGCTAGAACCTACTCAACCGGTTTTAATAAATCTTAGTGCGTTTTATTTATTTGCAAATACCGCAAGACAATTCACCTTAATTAGACCAAAAAATTGGAAATAAAAAATTTTACGTGAAAAAATCACTGAAAAAGAGGATTAAATTTTCAAAAAAAAAAATTAAAGCTCCGCATTTTTTTACAACTTTTCATAAACGGTGGTGAATTGTCATGTAAGAGACCTTAGCCTTTAAAACCCTTTTTGATTTTCCTGTTTCAGACTTGCAAATTTTGGGATTAACTGTCGGCCATGCGATGGGGTACTTTTCGAGGTGTCAACTTTGGCGCCCTCTAGAAAATAGCATTATGATGAAAATTTAAAAACAAAAATATTTTGTGTACTCTCAAAAGATAGATGTATTGTGGAAAAAATGCATGTTCATATTCAATGAAAGGAGCTGAGAAAAAAATCATAAAAATTGGCTCTTTTTTGGCCGTCTACTGTGCCTTAAGACCAACAGCCAACAATATATTTTTAGGCATTCTGTCTCATCATGTTAAAATAATCATTTAATGTTGCCTTACCAGAAAACTTTCTACATGGTATCAACCACTTAGAAAAATGTGGGCATTTCGTTGGAAATAATACAAAAACATCTACCTAATAATTGGAACTGGAAAAGCTTGTGCTTGACAAAGAAGGCCAAAACTTATCCCCGCACGTTTTCGAAACATACTTCCGAACGAGTCGGATTGAAAGATGGGTCGCTTCGCTCCTACTGGTTCTATAATTGCCGTACATTAAAATGTTAGTCTTCCTAAAAACGTACCGTATGATTGGGACAGGATATGCTTGCGCTTGACACAATAACCCGAAACTTTCGCCGACGCGGCGGCTGAACGCCAAAAGTGTTAAATCGGTTGAAAACGTGGGAGCCTTTGCACCTACCGGCTCTACATTGTTTAATGAAATAAAAATTACCACATTAGATCAAAACTACTTGAAATACCTTTGCAAAGGGACAGGAAACGCCTGCGCTTGACACAACAATGAAAAATTTTGGCTGACACTGCGCGTTAATGAAAAACTCTTGAATTCACTCGAGAAAGTGGGCGCCTTCGCACTTACCGGTTCTAAATAAAAAAAAATGATTTCATTTGCCTAAAAACCTGTTGGCGGGATATCAGTTATCAATCAGTAGGATATGGCACACTGTTTCTGTTCGGACCAACAATATAAAAAAATTAATTGCGAATCAACTTAGTTACCTTATCAGCGGCACAGGAAATGCTTGAGCCTGACATAGTAATGAAAAACTATTTTCCACTCGTTCTATATATGTGGAGCTCTTGGCTGTAGTTGAAAAAGCCGGAGCTTTAGCACCAACAGGCTCTGTAGGCGCCAAAACACAAAACAAAAACAAAAAATGCAAAAATAAATAAATATCCGGGCACCACTATTTTTCGCAGGATCTGTTGGGACAGGAATACACACTTACGTACCTTATTAAAGGAACTGGAAATGCTTGAGCTTGACATAGTAGCGTAAAACTTTGGTTCACATGTCGCGTATAGGAAAAAGTGTTCGAGTCCGTAGAGAAGGTTGGAGGTTTAGCGCCGACGGGCTCTGCATAAAATTTCATCTTTAATACAATTTCGCTAAGAGCGCCTAATGCCACTATTCGTGGTCCTACCATGAATGTTGGGATAGTGCTTGATAGCACGCGATTTACTTCAAACAACTCGAATCATGTTTATAAGCAACTGATTTATGCAATCAAATGCCGCAAGGAGCAAGGCTCATACCTACCTAATAAGTGGCACAGGATAAGCTTGAGCTTGGCAAAGCAACGAAAAGTTGCCGTCCTTCTGCTCCACAAAACTACTCGTTCGCGAAGCAGTCTCAAAAGTTGGAGGCTTCGCACCAACTGGTTCTGAAAACAGGATACCGGTAAAGTGATGTCATTTTACTGTAACTAAACACTCATGCCGCGCTGTTAAACTTTCAAAGTTGCTTCAAGACTATTTTCTCGAAAAAAATCAACACGAATGATGACGGTACTTAGTTAACTTAAGTGTTTAACTAAAATCAAAGAATGTTTGCTTGAATCTTTTAGCAAGAAAGACAAAAGTGCAAATTGCCCTATCTACTCAACCTCAACTACTTAGGTAATGAAATGAATGTGAATAAGTTCGAACTATACTGTGGCGTATCATCTACATCTTCTGCAGATGTTGGCTGAAAAACTTCTCCGAAAATGAAAACTCTGTTTGATGTGAAAAGTTTTCAACTTCACTAGATTGCTTTATATTGAGAGCTACACGCGGACACTTCTGGATTGCATTCTAAAATATTCGAAAAAAAGATAGCTGAAGCAAGATACCAGTGTATTTTTGATATGAAATTAGAGTACGCAAATAAATGGTTTATGACTTGAAACTATTTCATTTTAGAGGAAAATATGAAAAAATTTAAAGGACAATACGGTCGACTATCAACACCTATCTTCAATGGTTGAAATAAGAACGAACCCTGAATGCATCGAATAAGAGAAAATCAGGACTTCGCTTGAAATGGTATGGCGTTGTTGATAATGAAGTGACTAATGCGATAATGGGTAGCCAACTGAACCGCCTTTTATCAATTTTCTTGGTAAATCTCGGAACTTTACTATTCAACATGCCAGAAGTTAACATTTCATACTCAGTTCTTGACCCTAACAGTGGTCTAAGCTCTTCAAGAACTATAACATCAAATTTTTGTAGGAAGTGTAGTTTCGGCGTGTCGGATGGCATCCTCTTCAGGTGCTGTCATTTGCCATCCGCCACGAGACAGCACGACCACGGCTGGCTTGTTCATGGATTAAGCTCGTTATATTTCAACTATTTTATAATTTACATCTGCGAATTATAACGACCGTTAATGGGTTCGTATATATGCCTACGTTTGCTATTTTATAACATGTGTTAGAACCTCCTACTCTAGACAACAAGTCAAGTCAAATCTTCTAGTGTGCAATTTTGGTTCTCAACTCTGCTAACACTATTTAATGCACACATGCCTATAATCTGCAACAAAAAAGAATCTCCATTAATGTGTATTTAATAGTGTTAGCAGAGTAGCGAACCAAAATTGCACACTAGAAGACAATGTTGTTGACTAGAGTAGGAGGTTCTAACACATGTTATGTAACATCAAAGTTTCTGCTAGCCTATACAAGTTTAAGATAACGTCCTTAAGCTACTTGCTAGATGAATGATGAGTACACCTAACTGTCAAATGGAAGCTTAAACAGTCTCCAACGAACCATAAACAAACACACAGGAAATCCAGTACAGATAATATAGAACTGATCTTTGAAGGATTTCAACGTCTAAAACCAATGTATCAGAAGATGCGAATGTTAATATAAAATAAGAAAAAAAGGCATCCTTGAAATCAAGATATTTGACTCCTGCATGTATGAATGTTACCTAAGAACTCACATATCTGAGAAAAAGAATCCAATCGAAAGGATTTATTTATTAAAAATGACCAATACACAACTTTATAGTCCAATTACACAAAGATAAAAAACTAATAAAACTGACTGTCAATATTCTTTTAAAAGAAGAAAAAGAAGAGGACACCGAACAAAGTTGTAGGAAGTAGCGCTGCCTCTTCCTTCCAAGTAATAGCGAATTAAAGTGAACAACTTTGGACGCTATGGGCGAGTCAAAAACTTTAGAACTCCTATTGCTATGACTTGGAAGGCGAAGTACAATGTCCTTGGAAGCGGGACTTATGATATGGTCGTTGCATAATTTGAAAACGAAACACTGACGAAGCAGGATCCTGCGTTGAAAAAGCGTGGCAAGTTTTAAAATGGTTATGCTATCAGAATGCTCTGAATACATAAGGTTGTGTTTGAAAAAAGACCACGTAAATTTACGTTGGATGCATGATCACCAGCGCAAGAAGCATACTCAAGAATATTTCTGACCAGAGCCACATAAAGTGCTATGTAAGTAACTACTTAGAAGAATATTTGCGAAATTCGAAGAACAAGCTCAGACGACAAAATATTAATGTAATGCTGATTGAAGCAAAGTCTTTCATGGAAAGTATCTCCTAGTTCTTTGACAGAGTTCGGTCTTGCCACGCATTGTTATTGATATGTTAGGTTAAATTCGCAGGATTTTTCTTAAGGGGTATCACCATCATGGCGCTCGGAAAAATGAGTGTAGACGTATAAAAAACGGCACAGCTATCAAACATATAAAACATAATTTTTATGTTAGACGACGCAACGCACGTCAGAGAAATAATTCCAACATCGGCAAAGACTTTCAAAAGAGAATCCTATTTCACGGTCAATGTCTTGACCTTTTGTAAAGTTTTTTAACTTCCCAGTATATGGGAAGTTCTTGTAATCGCCTCGAAAATCGAAATTGAAATTTTCAACATTTCTTTACGTTTTGAGGTCTATAGAGTATATATAAAGTGTTTTTAGAAAGGGAGATGTGTGTGTGTGTGTGTGTGTATGCACGTACGTACGTACGTACGTATGTACGTTCGTGGACACTTTTTTCTACGACGATAACTCACGTAAACAAAGTCGTATCGACTTCGTTGAGGTGTCAATCGAAGCGTCTTTGCAATCTTAAGAGCTGATTAGTTTTTGGGAAACTTCGGTCGGGTTGTTGTTTCGCCTTTTTGAAGGTCATTTCTGTCATGCGTTATATCTCGCGAACCTAAAGTACGATTTTCTTGAATAAGGTGTCAATCGACGGGTATTTAGATTTATGTGATTCTATCAAGTTTTTAAAAAAATTCTTGGAGCCGTTTTTTAATTTTTTTAAAAAAAGTGCAAAAAATAACGGTTTTTTTCAAAAACAATAAATTTTTAACCTTATTTCCAAGTCGCAGTAACCAATGTTTATAAAATTTATATACTCCAAACAATATTTGTAGAAACAATTTCAAAACTTTTTCTCATGACTACGTAAAAAATTAAATTACAAATAAAAAATAATTAAAAGTCATCATGATTTCCAAGGTCATTTTTATCATTCACTATATCTCACGAACCAGGTATAATATTTGCATCATTAAGGTGTCAATAGACGTGTATTGACATTGTGACAATTTTTTCAACATTTCATGAAAATTGTTTCAGCCCCTTTTTAATTTAATAAAAGAAATGCAAAAAATTAGGCTTTTGTGGTTTTAAGGTTTTTTCATAAAAAATAATTTTTCAACTTGATTTGCACAGCACAGTAATAAATTTTTATAAAATTTATACATTCTTATCAGTTTTTGAAGAGAAACCAGCAAAACCATAATCCATGATTATAAAAAAAAAATAAATAAAAAATAAAAAATCATTCAAAGTTATTATGTATAGAGGGTTCATACGAATGACATTAATTTATATCTTTTATTCTAAGGAATTTGTTATAAATTCAATCGAAGTTTTATAATATTTGCATAATTTGAGCAGATTTTTAATAGTTTTTACAGTGTTTTAGTGTTAATTAAAAAACTGCTTAAATGATAGAAGTCCAAAAAAAACCTTCCGTAGATGATATGATTAATATTAACTCATTCCTGTTGCTGCTATGAATACCTCTCATTATTATTATTTAAAGTAGTAATATTTTTAAAATTATTATTTTGTTTAATATTTTTAATGTTTATCTAGATATTACTGGGAAGTTGACCGTGTGGACCTCAAGGGTCGCACTTCGCGGCTTGTTATTCGTTTTTTTTAGTTAGTCGAAAAACTAGAGTGTATTTGTGTAAAATAAAAATCGTTTTATATGTTATTTAATATCATCAAAACATTTAATTTAATTTAGAACCTAGAATAGATTCTTGAAAAACGCCAAATGTAGAAAAAACGAGCTTAAAGACAGTCATTGAATCGCGAGAATGCGAGATAAGAATAAATCCAATTAAGAAGAAAATCTGAGCAACCAAACTCAGATAGTTTGCAAAATAGGACATTATGAAGAATTGCATCAAATACTTTAGAAAAGTTGGTGTAAATAGCATGAATGTTGAATCTAGACTAAAACAATTTGGTAAAACTATTTGGAAAACTAACAAGGTTAGACCCATTTACACTGTGTTTCACAAAAACGTGTCGCTAATCATATCTCCGTTTCAGCTTGCTTAATTACTTTGGCAAATAAATGCCTGTATATATAAAATATATAAAAGCGTTATGCATTTTGTCCTGATGTTTAGTACCTTTGGATACTTGCGGATAAAGCGTTATAAAAATATGAGTGCCATACATAAAAGGCGGTTTGAGGCAGTGTTCTTGGTAAGTCATCCAACAGGAGTTTTGCACAGGCCGCAAGATATACCAAAACTTCTACTTCGTTCGGTAAGAAGTGGGTTGGGATTTTTAAAGAGTCTGGTAATGGATGATGAGACAGATAGAGGTTTTAAGAGATCAACCTCTTAAAGGCAAGATAAGGTCATCTATAGCTTGTTTGAGAAGAACCCGGCACTGAGTTTACGAAATGCGAGACAGAAACTGCTGAACACAGGAGTTCGTGTATCAACTACAGTAGAATCTCAAAAAAGTTAACTCGCGTAAAAGTTAATCGCTCGGTTAAGTTAACCGAATTTCAGCTTCCACGTGCCGCTCTAAAAAGTTACCTTTTCTGAGCGTATGAATTTTTCAAACCAATTGCTTTTTTCGGTCACTAAAGTGGCAATTTGGCCCCTTTTTAAAAATTCTCAATGGCAACGCTGAGCTCTAATTTTGTTTATTGGGGTATTACCCGACTTTCTTTTCTATTTTGAGCTGTCATCGTCAAACAACATGGATTTAGTCAATCGTGAGTGTTTTAATTTGTGAGTTCTGTATTGTTTATTTAAAAAATGTCAACAAAGCAGAAGAAATCATCGCAAATCAGATTAAATTTACAACAGAAAGTGGAGATTTTAAAAAAACTTGATCAAGGTATTCACCGAAAACGATTGACGTTGGATTATGGTGTGTCTAAAGTAGCCATCTCCAAAATAATGTAAAAACGTCATGAAATTTTGGAGCCTGTGGCTAACACATATGAAAAAGCACAGAAGAAAACACTACATAAATCGGAATACGCCGATCTTGAGGCTGGCTTGTATAAACGGTTTTGAACCAACGACAGTGTAATTGTGCAATGACTGGTCCAATTTTAAAATCAAGAGCTAAGCACGAATTCGCCATACTGCACCCTGGAAAAATTTTTAATGCCAGTGATGGATGGCTGACAAATTTTAAGAGAAGCCATGGTATTCGTCAACTCAAAATTTGTGGGGAAATCCTTTCAAGCGATACGTTCATTCATAATTTACGAGCAAAAATTGACGAAATGGACATCTCCGACTCGCAACTATATAACGCAGATGAATCTGGACTATTTTATCGCTTTTTACCGGATAAAACATTTGTCACAGCAAACTAAACTAAACCGAAAATTGCAAAGGAAAGAATCACATTTTTGTTGTGTGCTAACGCAGATGGTTCGCACAAGTTGAAGCCGTTGGTGATTGGTAAATCCGCAATTCCAAGTTGCTTTAAGGGATTTGAAAACCCATTTGAATACGCCATTTCGAAGAAGTCGTGGATGAATTCACAGTTATTCTTCAACTGGTTTCATCATTCATTTATAAAACGGGTAAACTTATTTTTTGAGTTTCATTTTTAAATTTTTGTTTATGTCATAAACATTTTGCAGGTTCGCAAATTTTCTGCTGAAAATAATTTACCACCAAAGGCGTTGTTGCTGGTTGATAACTGCACTGCACATAAGCCAATTGACATGCTAGTCTAATGATGGAAACATTGTAGCAATGCTTCTACCACCTAACGTAACGGTTTTGCAGCCTATGGATCAAAATCCAATAAAATTGGTCA
Organism: Oxycera nigricornis; assembly: GCA_963942545.1. Classification (NCBI taxonomy): domain Eukaryota; kingdom Metazoa; phylum Arthropoda; class Insecta; order Diptera; family Stratiomyidae; genus Oxycera; species Oxycera nigricornis. Next base: position 48,949,317 of record OZ012662.1, read on the forward strand.
AGTTAGGATATCGAACTAAATTGTTATGCAACATTGTCGCACAAGAAAACGTTCCGGTTGAAAATATTTGAAGACACATTCAATTCGTGATGCTATTTTGCTACTTAAATCAGTGTGGGATGAATTGCCGCAAGCTGTTCTTATAAAAGCGTGGAATAAGATAAAAAAAAGTGGGATGATGATCAATACGATAGTGAAGACGACATTCCGTTGTCTAAATTGATTAAATCAAATAGTGCTTACGACGATACACTTCGAGAAGTTCAATTGTTGATGTCGAAGTTGGGTGATAATGTTGGCATCAGCATTGATGTCATTGAAAATTGGAACAAGGGTCAAATTGCGGAAGATAACGATGATTTCGAAGTTTCCGATAATGATAACGACGGGTCAATTATCGAGGAAGATATTCAACAACCAAAAGTGAGCTTCTCGAAAGGTTTGAAAAAAAAATGGTTTGAAAACAATAACGATGCAAATCAGGTGGCAGACCCTGTCCATATGCGTACGAAAATGATCAAGAGCTATTACACAAAAGAAAAGAAACAAACAAGTCTCGACTGCTTCTTCAAACCACTCCACACAAATTAATTAATATATCGCACGAAAATGATCAAGAGTGACTGAGAACCGTAAACCAGCCGGTACAAATTAAATCTAAGTTTCTTTTTTGTAATGATGAAAACTAAGTCATTGAAATAAATTTAACGTGTTATTTACGAAAAATCTATGTTTATTATTGTATTTTTTTCAATTTTGAAAACCACTTAGAAAAGTTAATAGTTCGAAAAAGTTAACTACGCTTGGGACATTTCGGTTAACTTTTTCGAGATTCTACTGTAGTACGAAAAGCTGAAATTGCAAGAATCTGGCATCAAAAGTAGAAGTATACTTGCGTAGCCATTGTTGACCGAAAAGCATATCGAGAAGAGACTAATTTGGACCGTGATTGGAGCAACGAGATTTTTGCTGATGAATCTTCATTTGTTTTATGTGATTATTGGAAGAGAGCCTGGACGAAAAATGGTGAAAGAATTCTGCAGCGCACAGTAAAACACTCAGCAAAGATGCACGTTTACGGATGCTTCTCAGAAAGGGGACTCGAGAAGCTAATCGTTTGTACGAAAACCCTGAATTAATGATCAAATTTTATAAAAGCGGATTGCTCAAATCTGCTGAGAGGCTATATGGAGCCGAAAATTGTGATTGGATTCTTCAAGAGAACAACGATCCTAAGCATCGGAGTCGTCTTTGTACCAGCTGAAAACCAGAAAGCGGTGTCACAACTTTGGATTGGTCATCACAAAGTCCAGACGCGAACCCGATAGAAAACGTTAAATTAATGAAGGAGAAATTAAAAAGCAAAAATAAAACCGCCACACGACAGCTTACGCCGGTCCTCAAGAGAATATGGCAAGGTTTTAACGAAGGATTTGAGGAAATAAATTTAATCTAAACGATTAATAGTGTTTTTCGTGGCTTTTTAGCGACACGTTTTTGTGAAACAGACTGTAATTGCTGAAGTACACTCCTACGCAATTACATGACTTTTTTTAAAGAAAAAACTAAACTTGAACATGGTTCTACAACAGCTTGGGGCAAGACGAAAGTAGGAAATTTGAGCGGTAATTTAAAGCCATATTGGGGGGGGGGGGGGTCATCTTTCTGCCTCGAGACAAAAAAACGTATTTTAAATAGTTCGGAAATATGTGTTCCTTACAAAGACTTTTGAAAGTTGATGTTCAGAGGTGCTATTAGTTGAGTTTAAGAAAAGTGTAGGAAGACGATCGGGTCTCGCTTCTAACTTAACATCAAGCGATTCAATAAATAGTTCCACAGGATTAATTGAAGTTAAAGACAGTAGTTCAGCAGTGAAAAAGTCATGTTGTAATTTCGTATTGAGCACAGGAACGCCTCCTGGGCGAAGAAAAAGGAATGGAAATGATAAAATAGTAAGTTATAGCAGGATTGGAGGAGGTGACAAAATAAATACCAAGAAACATTGAAACAGAAAAGGCTGAACGCGAGCCGCAAAACTGGTTAACGTGTATTCAAAATAACTTGAAGGTACCAATACTAACAAAGTTTTGACTATTTTCATAGTATAAGTCTGAAGTATAGCCTGTTTTATTTTAGGTTCGATCAATGTAAGGTTCTTTGGATTAAGTCAAGTCGTCATGTACGCCATTTCGTTAACGGAAGTGATACGCATTATTGTTTCAAATGAAGCAAGCGGTACAAGTTTTCAGAGAAAAAAACAGGAATAATATTAGGAATTTGTTTTGCAAGGTGTTTTTAAATCGTACAAGCGCAACTTCACAGGAAAGGCACAATTCGAACTCTCAGTCAATGGTGACTGCTGCAATAAAAAATCAGCAAAGTAAGCTTTACCGAAATTTAGTTTTGAAGTTTCGACAAATCTAGGAACTTTCTTAGTAAAACTATGATGTCAACTTCTAACGGAGGTTGGTGTGAATCCACCCTTAAGTATTCGCTAGTGGCAAAAGTGAGCTTAATTATAGAATCGGCAAGGTTAAGCATAATCAAATTAAGTGAATGATTGTAGGTATTAAAAAGGAAAGGTATGAAATTAACGATGTAACGGTTGTCTAATATTTTAGGAACGCCAAGGATCATCAAAATAAGAAAAGGAAACAACGGCTACTCACTGATTAAATCCTTGGGGGGTTAAAATATTTTTGATAAAATTTTACTACTATACGAGATGCAAACGCATGAGACAGCTCTGCCGTGCAATGGCCAAACCGTCTAAATGACATTTTTCAAGATTTTGAGATATGTGCGTTTAGGGACATTATACCTTCTCTTCTTTCATATGAGCTTAACATTTTGTTTCATTTCCCTCCCCTTCAAGAGTTATGACCCTGGCCATTTCATCTATAATACATCTTGCTGCCAATTTCACATAAAAAACAAGTGACAAACCATCTAAAGTACTTTAGACGGTTTGTCCGTTGTACAACTATACAAATCAGAAGGAAAATAAACGTCTATAAGCATTTAGTTCCATTTTCCGTTGCATATCTAGTCCAGTCAATTGGGAGTTTGACCGTGCAATTTCAAAAGGCAGATTTTTTTTATTGCAATGCGTGGGGAATGGTATGATTTGCTTAAGTTCAATTTCCTGGGATCCCAGATGATGGCGTTTGGGCTCCATCTTGAAAACAAAAGAAAGTGGGACACCCCCATATCTCCCAAACCGTGGCTTCCACAGGAAAGTTGCGTATGGCAAACTTGCGTAGAATATAATTTTTAGCAAGTCGTCCGTACATCACTTTTGCGTGGTGTCAATAATAAAAAAGATACAATCCAAAAACTGTACCCAAAAAGGCGGGAATAACTTTCGGGCGCCAGAAATTTTTTTATTTCCCGTTTAACGTGAAACACGTTGGGATACTTTTCTCAGATAATTTTGTCGCATATCGTTTGCGGTATTGATTGTTCCAATCATTGCACATTAACGGGAGAAAAAACGAAAAAAAGCATTTTAACACCTGTTTATCTGGTCCTAAAATGCTTTTTTCTTATGACTTGTCCCCCTTCAAGACGCAATAACTCCCGACATGGTACAGTGACCGAAAAAAGCAATACCGCAAACGTTTGGTGATAAAACTGCCTAAAAGTTATTTTCGGACAAATTTCGCCGTAATAGGGGAAACAAAGAAGTTGTGGCGCGCGAAAAATATTCCCCCCTTTTCAACGTCGTTTTTGGCGTGCAACTCTTTTAATATTGACAGCACGTGAAAATGATGTATCCACAACTTACTGCAAATTGAATTTTTAAGAAGTTTGTCATATGAAACTTTTTTGTGGTAGCGGTGCTTTCCAAGATATGGGGCCGTCCCACTTTTTTTTGTTCGCAAGATGGCGCCAAGGGGATTGAAGTTGCGACCCCAGAAACTTAAATTTAAGCTCACATAAAGACATACTACTCATTGCAATTAAAAAATTTCTGCCCACTAAATTGCTCCGTGAGTTTTGCGATGGGGGGTTTGCCATTGGAAGCGAATTATTTGGCCTAAAAATGCGTTTTTCACGTGAACTTTCCCCCTTTGGGATGCAATAGCTCCCGCCAGTGTACAGCGATCAAAACGATCAATACCGCAAACGACTTGCAACAAAATTGTCTTAAAGTTATTGTCAATGTGTTCTGGGGTTAAAGTGAAAACAATGAAGCTGTGGCGCTCGAAAGATGTTCCCCCTTTTTGGATGTCGTTTTGAGCTTGTAACTCTTTTATTGTTAAAACCACGTAAAAGTGATGTATGCATGACTTTCTGCAAATTAAATTCTTCACAAGTTTGCCATATTAATCTTTCTTGTGGGAGCCATGGTTTCGGAGATATAGGGGTGTCCCACTTTCTTTTGTTTTCAAGATGGAGCCCAAACGCCATCATCTGGGATCCCAGGAAATTGAACTTAAGCTAATTATACCATTTCTCACGCATTGCAATAAAAAAATTTCTGCCTTTTGAAAATGGACGGTCAAACTCGCAATTGACCGGACTACTAAGAGCGTTTGGAGCGTTTGTTCGTTGTTTCCTTAAGCAAGTTTTCCTTCTACGCACACTGGACAAAACGTTTAAATGCTTTTAGACGGTTATCCGTTGTATCTGAAGATGTGTTTCAAGCGAAAAAACAAATCTAAAAATAAGTTTCCTTCGTTTTCACCCCCCCCCCCCATTGGCGATTTTTGTGAATCTTGAATTCATATTGCATTCTATGTAGTTCGATTGAAAGGTTTTGGCAAACAAATTTGGTAATGTAGGCAAGACAGGGGAAAAGCGGAAGCGTTTTCACGCGAAATGTTTGAAGCCATTTATCTCAATATCGAGAAACCTGCAGTTAGACGGTTTGGCCATTGCACGGCAGAGCTATTGGATTACTTTTGGGTGAAATGGGTCGCATTAAAAGGAATATCAGAAGAGACCAAACGAAGTTAGGATTCAGAGCTAAGAAGATAGCAGCTTAACCTTAAGCTTTTCTTTTAGACAAATAATATCGTATTGTGAGGAAAAATTTGAATTACGATGGACTTGTTTTTTTTTGAGTTAAGGGGTGGGTGATTATACAAAACAAAATCTGCGAGTGAATTTTTCTATTAACATTTCAGGAGAGTAAAAAGTCAAACAGTATCAGATGAAATCGTTAACGGAATAAGGCAACCCCAAATACCTACATTTATTGCTGAACTACAGGCTAAGAGAACTTTGCTTTATCATGGGAATACAATCCAATTTCTACGCTAGCATGAAATCGGATATGGATTCAATCTGTAGCGCCATAGTGAGTGAACATCATTTGACTCAAACTGAAAATTAAACGCAATTACCTTATGAGAGGAACAGGAAATGCTTGTGCTTGGCATAGAAGAGCAAAACTTGAGTCAATGGTTCGCTCGAAGATGCTTCCTTTGGAGTCAGAAGAGAACGTTGGGGGCTTGGCTCCAACAGGTTCTAGAAAGGAATATAAAATTTATAACAATCATCGAGTATACCTCCAACTGCCTGAATAAAGGGTAGTATGGGCGACTGTTACCAGTGAAAATGCATAATACTATCGTAACTTATAGTCCCCCAAATATGATGGCAGGTTTGAGCGTGAGTACGTCCATCGCTTCAGCGATAATCGATTCTCTAATCATAATAATCGATGGCAGACAGCCCAAATTGGGCCAGGGCCTCGAGGTAATGTTCGAGTTACTTTACCAACGCAGCACTAGAAGGTGCCCTGAATTGATTTACGTACTCATTCACAACTGAGTGAACTGATATACTGACACCAAATCCCATTTCTGAAAACTGCTTATCGCCAAGCAGTTTCGAACTTGGTACTCGGTGCATAGGAATTAGACTTTATAGTCTTCCATAATACTGAAAAACTATCAAAAACTTTTATATAATGTTTTGAACTTAAACGTGTGTAGTTTTCAAGGAAAGAGCTCTTATAAATTCCAATTTTATCTGAATAAGCCGTCTAATCACCTGAAAACAGGAACTGGGTAGGCTTGCGCTTCACATGCCAGAACAACAGTCGAATTTTCTTGAACACTAACTCCAAATGAAGTTGCCCCACTGGGAAATGCTGGGGATTTAAACCCAACAGGCTCTGAAAATTGAACCATTCAAAGGTATTAGTTTGAACTCTCTAACAAATAAAATTGACCTCTACCTGAATGTTGTCGGCACAAACGTACTAAACATATTTAATAATCAGCCTTATTGGTAGTTACCTGAATACGGGAACAGGAAATGCCTGCGCTTGGCAGACTAACGCCAACGTGCTGTTAACATCTGCCCTATGCGAAAATAATGCTACCTCCCCCGAAAAAGCGGGTGCCTTGGATCCAATCGGTTCTAGTGAAGCATTACAATTTGACAAGTTTAAAATGTTTTGTCAGTTTTAAGTGTCATGCCCGTGGTCAGATACCCTGTTGAATGATTGATGGTTGTCACCAGTTTAACTTTAATGATAATATACATATATCTTTTATTTTACCACTTATAAAGGGTGGAGAATACATACAGAAAACGGGTAGATAATGATAATTGTAAGCTACATTTGTATTGAACATGTCCCAAAAAAAATAATAGCTGGACTAGATTTAGTATAAAGCCAACACGAAAGTTTAATAGGATCATTAAAAAATAAGTGACTACTGACTTTGACATTAATTTTCTGCGGTCGTAGTTCATTGACCAAAAATATTTCTAAGCGAACAATCATTTTGAACTAATGGAAAAATTGGATTTTATTCAAAGACAAAAGGACATTCAAAAAGTTATAAACAGTTTTAAATCCGCGGGCTCGTAAGCTTAAAAGCCCCCGTTTTGGCCGACCATATAGGACGTTTAGGCCCCCCTCCTTCCATGTAACACTTAGTAACATTATCAAATACCCCCTCCTCCTTGCAGTGTTACGTAATATATGGATGGCCCCTAACGATATAATCTCTTTGTCGTCTCTCTTCGTGGCGACTCTGGATTTTCCTCGATTAGGTAAGCTGTCCACATTTTTGTATACTTTATGTTGTTGATTTCTCTTCCTCAGAAATACAGTTGACTTATGGAGGTATTTCACTGCGCCTGCAAAAGACCTTTTAGGTCTTTAAGGGTGTGCACATGGAAACACTGCTTCGCTTTGCATAAACTTCACTCATTATAATTATCGACGAACTAGCCTAGAAGGCACTTGAACTACCGCTATGTAAATTTCTACCTGAGTGCGTTAGTTCAGCAAAAATTAGTTAGTAGCAAAAATCCATACCCATCAAATTACGCACCCGTATGCACCCACCGTACACGTACCAGCCTTAGTCACCACCTCACTACTCTATAAGGAAAAGTTTCATTTTATACAATGTGTTTGAATGTATAGGCTGGTTACAGAGGAAGGTATGGATACCATACCAATGCACCCAGGCTACTAAAAAAAATTCATACCCATTGACTTTCATTGGTCCGTTTTATACGCACAAAAGACTAAGTCACCTCACGACGCATTTGATCAGTGTGTAGGATGGGTATAGACCCTAGTATGCGTACCATGCAAACGTACCGAGCCTATTATGAAAACTCCATAGCCAGCCGGGTACTTTAGTGGCTTTTAAAGGAAGGATACGCTACCGTCGAACGCGTACTAGCCAAAGTCACCACCTAACGACGAATTCTACCAGTGTGCATGGTGTTTACATTGGGTGATATGTGAACCATACATATGTACAAAGCCTACTAAGAAAAATTTCTCATCTAATATACACTGACCAGGCAAAGATACTGCGAAAATGAATTCGGGTACATGTTGTTTTCGTCGGCAAGGCAAAAGTCGATCAGTGCAAAGTTTGCGAACGTTTGGGTGAAAAGTGAAAATTGTGAAATTTCCAGCAATGAGTTTAGTTGGCCATGTTGGTAGGGTAGGTACCTAGCCACAGCATCGAATTTGTACCCCGGCTACAGTGGATACGAAACGTTCACAATTGGATACATACAAAGGCTAAGAATGTTGCAGGTATGTTGTCTGGGTACAACATACAACGAAAATAGAGTGACTACGTCTTCATCGTTCATAACCTACCTACGTACCCTACCTTTGTAAATTGCTTCAGTACCCTTCGTACGTTTTCTACAATTTTACCCTCGCTACATACTGTACCGTCCCTACTTACCCTACTATGGGCCCTACCTACATACCGTCAAATATAGCAACCTTACTGTGAGGGTCATTCATAGGGTGAGGGGGTATTTGAAAATGTTACTGTTACATAGGAGGAGGGGGGAGTTAAAATACTTTCAAAATTGCGTTACGTAATACATACAGTGAGTGTAAAAAGTATTCGTGCGACCCAATATATTTCCGAAAATTATGAGTTTCTCATACTTTTGCCTCTGTTTACAAATTGAAAAAAAAATCCTACATATTGTATTTAAGTCATTGATGACATGAATAATATATAAACAATACAAGCTAATAAACATGCAAAAAGAGGAACAAACAGATAAAGGTTAGTTTGAGACGCCCAAAAAGTATTCGTATGGATCCCGTTTTCCAAGAAAAATGGACGCAACGCTATTCATATGTGAGATGTCAGATGTTCTTGATGCAGTTGCGTGTCAGACTTATAGTATTCATTTATCGTGACACATAAACACGGGTCGCTACTTACATTTGCTACTAAAATGGGGCGAAAGGGTCGTGAAACTACAGAAAGTGAAAGGAAAACAATAATCCAGTTCCATAACAAGACGTGATCACTAAAAAAAGATCGCAGTTGCTGTTGGGAAGCCCAAATCCACAGTGCAATCAATTATGGGTGGTTTTTTCGAGACACAAACAGCAAATAAGCCAAGAATCGGGTGCCCTCGTACTTTAACTGAAGCAAAGCGACGCTTTTTGATCCGGGAAGTGAAAAAGAATCCAAGATGGAGTGCTCCAAAAATTGCTGCAGAGCTGGGGCTGCTAGGAATTTGTGTATGTGATTCAACAGTGCGCAACACGCTTCGCGAAATAGATTTTCATGCGAGGCGTCCACGGACGAAATTTTTCATAAGCAAAGTCAATCGGATCAAGCGACTGGTCTGAGCTCAAAGGCCTTGGAAAATTTTCATTTTGTTGAAGGCTCTATGAACTATTTAGGGTATATAAATATTTTGAAGGAGAATTTGCGTGCTAGTGCTGAAAAAATGAGACTCGGAAATGATTATTTGTTCCAGCAGGACAACGACCCCAAGCACAAAGCACAAAATACTCGACTCTGGCTACTTTACAACACCCCGAAACGCTTGGAAACGCCTTCCCAATCTCTTGACTTAAGTCCGCTAGAGCATTTGTGGCAATTTCTAGACACACAAATAAGGAAAAGGCCAATTTCCAATAAGAGAGATCTTCAAAACGCTCTTAAGGAGGAATGGGCGGAAATACCTCCCTCGTACTACGATGATCTCGTCAAATCTATGCCGAATGGCATACAAGCTGTTATAACCACCAAATCCAACCCGACGAAATACTGACATCCACGATTAAGTCAAAAATACAATAAAAAAGTGAATCGTACGAATACTTTTTGCGCGACTCACAATGGAGTTTTTCTGTTTGCTTTTTTTTGCTTATTTATTGAAATGTTTTGTTAGTATATTCTTTCGGCTATCAATAAAGCCAGTTGAGTACATTATGCACGATTTTTTTCAATTGAAAATACAGCCAGAAGTACGGAAAACTCACAATTTTCAAAAGCATATAGGATCGTACGAATACTTGTTATACTCACTGTATATGGATGGCCCCTGACTGGGCACTGTACCCGGGCATCATACCTGCGATATTCTCTGCTTTGGTATACATATATCCGATTCTCAACATTCCGCACCCACCGTAGCCGGGGTACGGATTTGGTGTTGCGGATAGGCGTAACCTACCAATATGGCCTACCACGCTTTTTGCAGGGTAGTGTCATATGCAATTTGTTCTTGTGTGACCCAGTGTCAGTTAGTTGCACTTAAAAAGTCAGCATCGAGTTTGTGCGAAAGTTAAGCAGTTGCAAAAATCGAGTGTTGTGTTTATCTTTATCGAATGGGAGCGCATACTTTTTTGTTCAACTGTAATCAACATGTACACTCCGCGACAAAAAGATACGACACCCCTGAAATTTTTCCGATTCTCTGAACTAATGAGCCATGTTGTAAAATTCGTTTACCTATTGAAAATGATCTTAACTAAGATATCTATATCAGTGTTTCTTTTACCAATCGATTCATTTTCCCAAGAATTTTTCTACATTAATTGAAAAACTGGTGCGACAAAAAGATACGACAGGGCATGAAATTTAAAATTAAACCAAGGATGTGTGAAAAAGAAATAGAAAGTATTTATTTAATTAATAATGTGTGTTTTTTCCCTTGTTTTTTATTACTTCTTACATGCGGCTAGGTAAAGATTTATATAGGCTTTTCATATATTTTCGAGGAAGTAACGCCCAAGCAGTTGTAATTGCTTTTTCCAACTCTCCTACTGTTTCATACTGCTTGTTACCTCGATATACTTTCCGTGCTAGTTGTCCCCAAACATTTTCAATGATGTTGAGGTCTGGTGATATTGTCGGCTGTTCGAGGACGCTTATTTTTTGGCGACGAAAAAATCCTTTACTGCACGTGCTGTGTGTACTGCTGCATTATCTTGTTGGAAAATATAATTTCTTCCAGAAATTCTCTCCGCATTGTTTGGTATTTCTTCATCCAATAATTTAATGTATTCTTTGCTGTTCATTTTCCTCTTTCTAAACCGTATATCCGTTTTTCCGTTGTAGCCAATAGCAGCCCAAATCATTACTCCACCACCTCCCATTTGTCTTCGTATATTATAAAGTTGCTCTTTCCGTAAATCGTGGAAATAATAACTCCATCCATCTGGCCCATCCAATGTAAATCTCTTTTCATCAGAAAAAAATACTTGTCTTCACCGCTTTTTCCATCTAAGGTGTCCTTGTGCAAACTTCATTCTGTTTGCTATGTGTTACTTGGTAAGCGGAGGTTTTCTTTTTAGTTTTTTCCGCTTAAGATGCTGTGCGTTTTGTATGACGCGTTGTACGTTTCGTATATTTGTCTGCACACCCGCTTTTTCTGCTATTTGTCTCGCAGTTCCAGCTGAATTTGATGCGACTCTTAAAATTGCACGTGAATCCCGATCATTAATCGCTCGAGGCCTTCCAGGACTTTTCTTCTTTCCGTAATTTTCGGGGTCTTGAAGTAAAGTTGCGATAGGACTCCTACTTCTATTTAATGTTTTTACTATATTAGCAATACTCATATTTTTGCTTCTTAATTTTATAATAGTTTGTATTTCACTGCCAGTAAATTTTTTACCGCGACCCATTTTAATCAAATATTTAGCACGAAAAGAATTATTAACGCTTAAAACGCTGCAAAAAGATGAAATTCACAGAATAAATACCGGGTGTCGTATCTTTTTGTCGCGGAGTGTAAACTAGTGGCTCTGTGTTCACTCGACGACTTTTCTGTCATCACCGGAAACGGTCGTGGAGAGCTAACAACCGGACAGTGCCTTTTCTGTTTCGCTGCCAGCGTGCAATCGATTGGCAACTTTTGCACGTGGAAACGTTATGCTGGATGGCCGAGTGTCCGACCACAGCGCGGGACCGTAGCGAAGAAGTCAACAAGTCCTCGCGGAAAAGTTCGCCGACGCCTGCTTTCCCAGCGCAAGTCGCTGGCGGCCCCTATCCATCTCGCTCGCCGTCAACCCTTCCTTTCACCATCTCAGCTGTTTCGCCGCATTCGCCCCACACCTTCCTAACACAACGACGAAAGAGAGTGAAAGCAAGTCGAGCGTCAGTGAACTCCGAACGTGGCACGTGCTTCCCCGAAACCCAAACAGGCGACGACCAGAAGGTAAACAAAGCGTAAGGAACGACGTCACCGCGAACACTCACCACCACGTGCTTGGCTGAACGAGAGAGATGCTGTGCGTTAGCGCTTCTCGCGCTGAATACACTCGCAGGGCAATGTGCTCCTGGAAGCCAATTTTGCATGCAACAAGTCGTCTCAATGGAGGAGAAGCGCTGATATCATCAGTCGTTTTGTAAATAGGAGAAGCCGCTGAATTCCAGCTGGAATGTGGAGTATTCAGCGCACAGGACTGGAAGCGCGTGATAACAAAATTGGCCTAGTCGGCTTTTGTTCGTTGAAGTGATGGGTTGTGGGTTGTCAGGGGTGGAAGAAATTATACATGGTCGGCGCTGGATAATGCATATCCCAGTGTACAAGGGTAACAGACAGAGTTCAGCAAAAATGTTCGTACCCCACGCTGTCATATTTCAAATATTCATTTTCTCGTATTAAAACTAAACTGCACTTACGAATACTTCTCACAATTCCCTGGAAATGTACGTACTGAGAACCGAATTTATAACTAAGCGAAATCAAGATATTTTCTTCGAAAATTGACATCCTGAGATTTAATAATAGCTTTCATTAAGTACAGAACTGATATTTGATCCATTTAGACGGCAAAGATACGTTAAACAATTCTAAAATTGTAGTGCAAGTGCCTTTTTGCTCTTCAACAATTAGTAACTAATCAAAAGTTACGATGGCAACAGATAAACGTTGCGATACTGATTTTTCGGAACGAAAAACCATTCGTAGCCAGCATCAAATCAGGAAAATCTTTAAAGGACATTGCCAACAACATGGGAAGATGCATGCCGACCGCACAATATGCCACCCGTCCATTGGTAAAACCAAAGTACTTTGCTAAATAATCTAAGAACCGGATTTCCGGAGAAACTGGCAAATAAAGGCGAATAAAGGTGCATTGTCAAGACGATAAAAAGAATCTAAAATCGACTGCTTTTGCAATTGCCTTGTCCAGTACAGCCACAGTATGGTACCGTGCTGGTGGCGCATTTTTGCCAAGACGCATCTAGTTACCGCTGCGGACATATAATTAGAAACATTTGTAGCTTACGAAAAAAACAACAACTTGTCAATGAATCCCTCGATATAACTCAGTCGCCGTATATTTATTTTATTTTAGCTGATTCAATGACAATTAAAGGAGGTATAGTGTTAGCCGATGTTTCCTCTATAAAGACGACAGGAAGTCCTGGAAAATCAAATATTTAGAACGGCCAGGTAATTAGCAAATCTATATCTTACTACAAATAGGATGGCAAGCAAATTCGCTATGGACAGTTTGAAAAAGCCAGTTGCATTCATACAGTTTAAACGCGATTTTTAAAGTTTTAAAAAGGATTTTTGGTTTCGATAACTACGCGAAAGGCTAAGAGTTGCACTCCTCCATTTAGATAAAAGATTGTAGACTTGATAGGGTTAGGCTTATCTTATCGAGAAATTGCCAGCCGCCTGGATTCTTCCTTAAAAATGATTTACGGAACACTGAAACATGTGGATAGCCGCAGGGCTGTCGAAGATATTCCCCGGTCTAAAAGAGCCCGAAAAACAACTTACAGTATGGATACACATATTGTCCGCATATCAAAAGATCAGCTATCGAAATTCATTGCAGACTTTTCGAGGAAAATAACGATATTTCGGTGAAAACAATCAGAATACGTCTTGTGGAAGTCGGACTGCATAACAGGATAGCCAGAACCCCCCGGTAACGGCATCTAATCAGAAAAAAGAATGGACTTCGCAGGAGAATATTTAATCTGGAAAAATAAGTGGAAACTCATATTTTAGGGCGACCAAAAAAAAAACAATCACATTGGCTTTAGTGGCAGGAGATATGTAAGACGACCAAGAAGTAAGAAATTCGACACTCGGTAAACTTCAACTGTTGTTAAGCACATATGTGGTCCCATCAACGTTTGGAGATGTTTCTTGTGGTTTGGTGCTGAGCCAATATACCGTGTAGAAGGAAAATCAACCAAGAAAAAGTACATCTACATCTTAGAAAACATCATGGACTGGGGATAATCTTCCTATTATATGGAAGTTTCAGCACGACAACGACCTCAAACATTCGGCACGACACAAGGATGTTTCTGATTGACAACAGCGTCGCCGTTTTGGACTGACCATCAATGAGTCTGGAAATAAATCCAATCGAGCAAGTGTGGGGAAACATAAAACAAGCCATAGCAAGGAAATTTCACAAACGTGGACCAATTGTTGGAAGCGGTGAAAAAAGCATGGGGGTATCCATACATGTGAAGGGATATAAGAGAGACTTTTAACGACAATGCCGAATAGCCCACAAGTTGTTGTGAAGGAAGAGTTCCCCACACGTCATTCATGTGTTTTTGTAATTTATTGTTTTTATTTGGTAAAATATTTGCTTAAATAAACGAATTTTAAAATAATTATTATGTGTTTAAAATTACGTGTTCCCTCGAAATTTTCGGTTTGCCACGATTTTATTGTCCTGTCGTCTTTTTAGAAGTAGTATCGACTAAGGCTTTACCCTTCTTCAGTTGCTATTGAATCGGATAAAAAACCAGCCTAAGGGAAATAAGTTATATCGAAGGATTCATTGACAAATTGACCGTTCTTAGTACAGCTACAGGTGTTACGGAGGATACGGAGTCGGTCAAAGAACGGTAGTGCGTCGCAAAAAAATCTTCAAGCTACTTTATAACATGATGGTGCCATTCTTATGAGTTGGGGGTGTATGGCTGCAACTAGTGTAGTAAATGTAAGGATCATAAATGAAACCATGAATCGCCATGTTTACTTGGATGTATTAGGACTACATGGCGACTGTTTGTTTCAACAAGATAACGATCCTAAATATATTGGACACATTGTTCGTCAAGGGATCCTGTATAATTCACCTCACATTCTTACTACTACGCCAGTCATCAATTTAATAGAACACTTGCGGCACGAACTGGAAAAAAGTGCGAGAAAACATCGAATCTCTTGCAAAAGTGACCTTAAGGGGGATAGCCACTGTGATGGGTCAAAAAAAAAATTTTTTTTTGTTTCAAATCAAAGTTTATATGTTCAAAAATATGTGTGCAAAATTGCAAGTCAAAATTTCAAAAATAGACTAAGTTACAATGATTGTAGTGAGAGCAAGTAGGCCGATCAGCTGCTCAGTATCGCATCGAAAAAGTTAATAAAAAAATTAAGAAAGTCAACAAGACCCCCGGAGATGAAGAGGAAGAACCGTCATATGGTCCAGGTCTCGATAGTTTAATATAGGTATGAAAATTTTAAAAATTTTTATACATGATTTCATTACGAGAGAAATGGACTAAAATCGTTAAACGCTTTTTTTCGTAATGACTTTTTTTGAACTGGTCGCATCAATAACTCGAACAATTATTAACCGATGTCTATTTTTTTGTTTTTGTTTTGTTCGTCTTAGTAGTGGTTAAGGTTAAGCGTAGCCGATTTGAAAATTTTTGTTTTTTACTATTTTTTAAACTATTTGAAAACAAAAAAACAGTCGAAAAAATTAAAATATTGTCAATCGGTCACCATTTTGTGAAAAATCAAAATAAAAAATAACGGCTACGTACAGCGATAACTACATTCATACAGATTACAAAAATTTTGTTTTTTGTTTTTTAGAGTACCGGCTTTTAAAAAATCGATGCGACCATGGAGGGGGAATTTTTTTCAGGCGATACGGCATCGTTTATATTGTTAAAACTATTTGATATTTTTTAATATAAATTTGTGGAAAAATTATTAGATGTGTACTTAATAAAATAAAAAAAACCCGATCCGAAAATTCCTCTACTTACTCGGTCAAAAAAATAATTTAAAAATCACTAATTTTTCGGCCGTCACAGTAGCTATCCCGCTTAAAAGAAAACTTTTCAAAGAATGAAGGCAAATTGATCCTGAAACCACAAATATCTTGGAAAGTTTGATGCTTCGGTTATCCGACAAAATACTAGGTTAAGAATAAATAGCTTTTGAAATTAGGGGTACGAAAAATTTTGCGGCCTCAAAAGGTGGCTTTTAATTGCTTTGAATTGTTTACACAATTTTTATTAGTTCTTTTGTTCGATATGTGCATTGCAAAACGAAAAAATAATAATTGGAAAATGCATTTATTTACTTCACTACTAAAAAATTGTCTTAACCATACAACCTTGAATTTGCTTTTGGAATAATTCAGGCACGAAGACAGCAATGGACTCTCTACACCAAATTTTTTTTCCGAGCCAGGAGACTCCTGGTCGTCTGTGTGAAATCGATCGAAGCGTTTAATCCATGGTGGAAGTTCTGATGTAAAATTGAACCTTTTCCAGAAACATAGAACTGATCGATTTCTCGTCAAGTTTCGTTTAGGAGCTAAATTATTCACCGAGTTCTGCCACGTTCACTTAATAATCTCGCATCAAACGATCACTCCCGATTCCGTGAATCCCAAACTTTCAACAGCAAAGGAAGAGAGATACTTTGCGACAATACCTGACACTAGAAATTCTAAAGCATTTGCGCGAAAATCTCTCCTGAGACGCTTCTATATTAAGAACAATTCAGAGGTGCTCTTTTTTATTAGTAAGAAAGACAGAAAAGGAATTCCCAAATTTCTATATACACTATCACTATCAACATTGATAGCCGAGGTTCTACTTCATATTCTGCCGGTAGAAGAAAATCGAGGGATATCTAGAACATGTGATGTCCTCCCATTCAATGTAAGGCTCATTTGCCAAATGGAAACTTCATTTTTTTGCGATGATGTTAGGCAGAATAAGTTAAAATTTACTTTCGGCATTGTTGCGGTTCACAATAATTTGCAAAGATATTTCCATGAAGTGGAAAAGTTCTGACGAAGAATAGCGACGAACAGTTGGTTGAGGGATTTTCTGAGAGCTTTACTAGAGGCAAATGTTTCACAGCTACAAAGCCTGGACGTTTGGATCGAAGAAATTGGTTATGGTTCCCAGGCAAAACTCTCTTGCCGGAAAAATAATTAATTTTTCGAAAGAAAGAAGTTTGCTAATTGGAATCAAGAATCTCACTGGCAAATATTTGACCAGGTTTGAAGCTTGCAACTGATCCAAAGTACCCTAAAGCGGTGCTCTTCACGTAGATCCGCCGTTTTTTGCGTTCTTAGGTCTACTTTTCTAGTTTGTCGCTTCGTCTAGCAACACTTTGCTAATATTTTACCTGTAAACCGGCACAGGATAGCCTTGAGCTGGGCACAACATCGCGAAATCGTAGCCGCTGCGACGCTCAATGCCCGAAAACTTTGTGTCGACCGAAAATGCTGGTGCCTTGGCCCCCACAGGCTCTGCAGTTAGGAATGCAGGACAAGATCTGGGTTAATGATTTATCTAAAAAATACTGATATTGACCTGAATGCTGGCACAGGATATGCTTGCGCTGGACAAAACAATGCGAATGTCAGGCTGAGCGGCCTCTCGATCCACGATCGCTTAACATCTATCGACAGAGCTGGCGCTTTGGCTCCCACGGGTTCTGCAGGAGTCGTTGCAAAATTAAATCAAAAAAATGTCTCCCGAGACATGCAAATTATTAGTGATTCTCAAACGATAAAAATGTGTCTGAATTGTGGTGATTGCGGTTCCGTGATCAGCCACTACAGATAAGCTTACCTGAAAATCGGGGCGGGATACCCTTGCGCTGGACATAAAAGCGAAATCGTGTGATGCTTCTTCAGATAAAGTGGCTTTTGGATCAACGACGGCATTTTGGGCGGTGAACTTGACACAGGCTCTGCGGAAGAACACCACTAAGTGTTTTCACCACTCATGATACAAGATAGAAATTGTTGCGTAATAGAGTTCAACCCCCTGCTGCGGCGCCTTTTCAATGCTTCTTTAGTTTTGGTGGGATATAAATTGAATATGCGCCATCAAATGAGCGCTTTCAGAAAAAGCCAACAAGGAACGATCAGGAGATGGGCGCAAATTTTTATTTATTTATTATTTTTATTGGACTTATTGGCCGTTTTAGAGTCAAGACATACCTGAAACTCGGCGCGGGATATCCTTGCGCTGGACATAGAATCGATAACGAACTGTTCATCGCCGGGTTAAATGGTTTCGACATGATTGACGGGATTTTTGGTGGAGTACTTGAAACAGGCTCTGCAAAAATCAAGTGAGATACCAACTAGTGAGCTGTTGAAAAGCCCAGCGTTCAATGTGTAATATTTGGGAACGGGCACTGCTGGTTAGCGCATCCAAAAATGATACTAGAAATGCTTGTTACGCTGTAAATTGACCGTTATTTCTTATAAAATGCTCTCTTTAGCGGCCAGTCAACAATTAATTCCATTCTGCCAAGACTTTACATTATTTAAATTGAAGACACAAAATAGAAGACGGTAACAACTTCAATTTCTAACCCAAAAGATGTTTTAAAGACAAAGGCGCCAAACTAACATTCGCTTAATCCTTCTCAAGAATGAAACTCAAGACTACTGCGACAAAGCCCCTATATAATCCGGTTAGCTCTAAAAATACTTCATTCAATTACGAATCGATAAAGAGTCTCGAATTTGATGTAATAAAACTATGGCCCAATAATTGTCAGCGATTCGGCGCAATACATATTTGAACAAGAAAGAATTTTAGAAATAGCTAAAAAATTATTAACCCGAGCATCCTATAAACTGAAACTCAAGAAACTATCCATTTGGAAATCGGAAGGAACACAGAAAAAGTAGACCGTCCACTCAAAGTAAGCTTACCTAAAAACGGGTACTGGATAACCTTGCGCCGGACACTGCATAGTTACCACCGTGTGTTGTTCGTAGCTCTTAACGTCGAATTTAGAAAGGGAAGAAACTTTTGGTGGGGCACCACTAACGGGCTCTGAAATATAATGAGCATATATGCAACGGCAGTACAAACTACATGCTTAACATTTCGCCTGATGCTAGGATAGATAACTCCGTTTTATGAAACCTGAATTGACACGTTTTTTTAGTGTGTGGGCGCTGAAAAAAGGAGTCGCCTTTGATAATGTCCTTTAAATTTCTAGCATCTACAAACTTTAAGGGAAAGGCTTATTTAATACATATGTCTGTATAGCATATCCCAAAATTATATTGGGTATGTGAATATGACTCCGGCCTTTCCCAACAGAAGTCGTTTTTAGTATTGTTTGCGTGGCAGCACTTGTATTCGATAAGATTTTATGTCAGCTGTCAAACGCACTACTTGACATTTGGTTGAAGTGTAAGCAACAAGTGTTTTTACCTCCTTGAAAATGTCGAGTTTCGTTCCAACTAAACATCATTTGCGGGAAGTATTAATGCATTATTTTATTGCAGCAAAAAGTGCAGCGAAAACCTATCGTTTGCTTGTGTAGATTTACGGTGAGCATGCTCCATCTAATGGAACGTGTGGGCAATGGTTTCCACGATTTCAACACATTGATTTTGGCACTGAGAACAAAGACCATGGAAAACCAAACAAAAAATTTGAAGATGCCGAATTGGAAGCAGTATTGGCAGAGGATTCTTGCCAAACTCAAGCTGAATTAGCTGCAGTATTAAATGTTGAACAATTAACTGTTGCAAAGCGCTTAAAAGCAATGGGAATGGTTCAATAAGTTAGTAACTGGGTTTCCTATGAATTGAAAGAAACAGACATCAAACGTCGAAAAACAATTTGTGAAATGCTACTTCAAAGACAGCAAATAAAATGATTTTTGCATCGAATAGTCACAGGAGATGAGAAATGGATGTGTTATGAGAATTCTAAACGTCAAAAAGGGTGGGTAAAGCCAGGTGAACCTATTCCATCACAGCCAAAGAGAAATATTCACTGTGTTAAGGTTACGCTCTGCTTTTGGTGGGATAAGAGAAGTGTTGTACATTATGAGTTGCTCGAACCTTCTCAAATTATTTATGAAGACGTTTAACGACAACAAATAATGCGTTTGTAGCGAGCCATCGAAGAAAAACGACCAGAATTAGTGAATAGGCACAGTGAACTAATTCGGGCGGAGTTATATTCACACACGCAATAAAGCTCTTTTCCTCACAATAGTGTGAAACTGAATCGCGTGGCGTAATGTTGAGCTACGAGTAATGCAAATAAGATAGTCTGGTAATGACCACTTGGAAACAACCAAAATGTGCAGCATTGCAGTAGTGCAAAGGATAACTAGAGATAAATGTAAAAAAAAATCCACCAAAGTTTCATTAAATGTGGTTTTGGGCAAGTACCTGAAGATTGGAGCTGGATAGCCTTGCGCGGGGCATAACATCGATATGGGCACGGTTTGCTCAACGCTTATAGGTCGTGCACTGACGGGAGGAACTTTTGGGGCCGTACTCGAAACTGGCTCTAGAAATGAGGATTTATTTGGAATTTCAATTTGCCATTATCAGAAACTAGTGTACGCAAGTCATGTTGGGACAAGGCACGCCCCACATTCCAGACAGATAAAAACAATATCATATTAACAGTTCTATAATTCATTCACACTTGAATGGGATATGCCGCAATTTATCCTGATTATTGTGAAGGTCCAGTTAGATCTTTTTTTTAATTTTGACGGAAAACCATGCATTTCATTCCTATTACAAAATGTCAAATATTCAAATCATATGTTCATTTGAATGATTTGATAGCAATATTTAATTAACGATGCATTGACATTTCGACTTGAATGGCAGAATGAATACGCGTAGCCACTTAGGAATATCGAACATTCAGTTTTACTTTGATTTGAATGCACACGTTTGACAGACGTCGTTGATCTCATTGGGCCATTCGAACGTAAGCGTTCCATTTTGTCTTTTGTAGTTTGACGTTGTCGTTCGTATTGGGTCGAAGCATTATATGATCGGCAACCTTTATTTTTTGATTCGATTCTTTCGACTGTATTCGAAGAGGTAGTCTGATGAAAAATCTTATTCAAAATACCATCGGGCACAGTTTAAATGATGTGAGTACTTAATACGAGGAAAATGCTTAAGAGCTGCTAGAATATGAAAAGTCCGTTTATGGAAACGTATAAAATATTTCAGTTTGAGCTCCTAACAAGAAAAAAATCAAGTTCATTTTAAACTCATAAAATCACCTCACAGCTTAAATGATGCGCCACAGAGAGTGCAGTAGAATGACGGAATGTGTGACTCATTTTCTTCACGTTTCGTTGCTTTAAGGTTTGAGAACATTGAGAAGGATTTCTAGTAAAGGTTTGTTTGTCATTTCAGTTAAATAAAGTAGAAAAATTGAGTTTAGGCAAAAATGAGTCGACGAACTACCAGTGGAGGAGTGTGAACTAATAATTAATCATTTTAAAAATGGAAAATCTCAAAAATTTATAGCGCAAATAGTGTGCAAACTATCTTCTACTGTCCAGTACAGAATTAAACGATATATTCGGGGAAATCGAGTGGAAAATAAGGCGAGAACAGTTCCAAATAAAATATTTTTCGCTTCCGATTGTCACTGGATTGTAGGACAGATAAAGAAAAACTCAAAACTCAGTGCACCGAAATTAGCTCAGCAAACTAAAAGGTGCCTGAACACGAATTGTAACCCTTAAATTATAAAAAGAGTGTTAAGAGATGTAAATTACAACGGGAAACCCCTAGAAAATGTCATATACACATAGCGACAAAAAAATCTACGAATTAGGAACTTTCCAAGTTATCATCCAACAGAATTAGCTTATCCCGAGGCAAACGAAATTTTCCAGGTAGTAATTAGGGATCCTATGTAAACTACAGAATGCAAAATTTCCGCATAAGTCTGATTTTACAAGCCAGTAGGAAAACAATTATCCCAGAGATGCCAAACTACATCACTTCGAGTATGGAACTAAAGGCCGAGATCTGGGCTTCTTTCCAATCGGGTAAGTCGAAATCGGAAGTTGCTCGGCAAGTAGGAAGCAGCGAGGGGACAGTTCGTAATTTAATTTAAAAAGAAAGAAAGATACAAGCCTTGAGCGAAAAAAGGGCAGCGATAGAAAACGAGGTACCACGCAAAGGGATGAAGACCATTTGAAGCTCCTGGTTCTGGCAAATCGATTCGAATCAGCATCGAAATTGCGGACAGAGCTGTCAAACTCTATGAATAAGCCTTGCAGTACTAGAACAATCCAAAGAAGGTTGAACGAGATGGGTTTGCGTTCTTGTCGCCCTGCTAAAAAGCCGCTGTTGAACAAACGAATGAGGCAAGCTCGTCTTGCATGGTGCAAAGAACGAAAAAACTGGACCTTAGAGGATTGGGAACGAATCATTTTTTCGGATGAATCGAAATTTAATCTTATTGGACCAGATGGAACATTGCGAGTAAGACGCTGAACCGGTGAACGATATTCGGACGAACGTATCCCAGCAACAGTAAAGCATTTCCCCTATGTGATGGTTTGATGATGTACCCTACATAATCGCGTAGGGCCTCTTATTATTCTCGAAGGATCTGTGAATGCTGCCAAATATAAAGAAATTGTTGAAGAAGGCGTAGTTCCAGCAATCGAGGACCTAACGGCAAATGTGTCAAATCCTCTCTTCCAAGACGATTCGGCTCCTGCACATCGAGCCTCTGTAAGTTATTTTGGCACTGGCAAAATTTTTTTACTAATAAACTTTGTAATGATTTGTCTTTTCCAGGTGAAACAATTAAAGGAGCAGCTAGGGATAGAGTCATTGCCGTGGCCAGGAAACAGTCCCGACTTGAATCTTATAGAAAACCTTTGGCAGGTAATGGGAAAGCGAGCCGCGAACTCTCGTAAATCTGAAAAGTGTGGGAAGAACAAATCAATGAAGATTTTTTTTAAAAATTGTATGACAGCATGGTAAAGCGAGTAAAGGCAGTCACCCAAGCAAAAGACGGACCGATCAATTACTAATACTTTTTAAACCCAAAAACTAATCAAATATCTGTAATATTATTTTTTTCTTAGTAAGTACAATATGTTTGCTTCTTTCTAATTAAATGACAGAATGATAAAATAAACGAGTAATTTTTATGTGATATAAAATTTGCGAATTTTTTTTTTAAAAAAAAGTACCCATTTTTTATTATTTTATGAATCAAGCTCCTGTAAAAGTGTTCCAATATTGTGACGCTTATTTCAGGGACATACTGCAATAAGAAAACTATTTTATATCTACTAAGTGAACATTTCCAGAAGCAAAATAAAATATATAGCGATTTACATGGAATTGGCATCTCGTAGATTTTTTTGTCACCCAGTGTATGTGCTAATAACAAAGGAAGGCAAAGGATGTAACGTTCTGGGAGACTGATATTTTCGTGACCGAAAGCAAATTTTACCTCTTCGGCAGCGATGAAAAGGGTTATATCTGGAGACAGCCAAACACCAAACTGAAACCACAAAATTTAAGCAGTACTGTTAAACACGCCGGCTGCCATGTGATGGTTTGGGGATGCATATCGTTTCCAGGAGTAGGAAATTTGGTGTTTATTGAAGACAATCTGTACAAATTTCAGTTATTGAACATCTTGAAGGCTTAAAAATTGAATATAAAGAACAATATCTGTTTTACGAGAACAGCGATCCTAAACATACATCTAAATTAGTGTGAACGTAGTTGATTTGGAATTGCCCGCACCAAATTTTAACGCTTTCTCAATCGCCGGATCAAAACGTCATTTGAACATTTATAGTCCAAACTAGAAAAAAAAATCAGAAAACGTCGAATAAGCAACAAGGACGACCTTAAAAGGGCACTACAACAGGAATAGGACGTCATTTCGTCTGAGTACACAAAAAAGTCAGTACATTCAATGCCAGATCTTCTCAAGACAGTTTTGAAACAATTGGGCTATCCCACTAAATATCAAAGTATTAAGGACTTACACAAAATAATATCATTTTAGCTGTGAGGTTATTTTGTGCGTTTAAAATAAATTTGATTTTTTTCTTGTTAAAATTTTGTGTTTTTTTTTATTGGAATTAATAAACGACACCAAGAACTGAAATATTTTTTATGTTTTTATAAATGGACTTTTCATATTCTAGCAGTTCTTAAACACTCGTACTAAGCACTCACATTATTTAAGCTGTAACTCACTGTAGGTCCTACCATAGGTCAATCTCTTTCTTTTCTCAAACAACAACATATGAAGCGTTTTCAGACCAACTTACCTAAAAGTGGGCACAGGATATGCTTGAGCCGGACATAGTATCGAAACCGTATTTTGGACCGCAACGATTTCAATGTTGGTTTTTTGAAGCAAAGAAACTCGAGGGGCAGTTCCACTTATTGGCTCTATAAAAATTAAGGACGGTATGCGTGAATGTTCAACATTAGGTTTTGTCTCAAAAATTTAAAAAAAAATATTGAAGGATGAGATAGAGTCCCCATATAACGATGACATCTGTAGCTCGTATAAACGTTTGGTAATATTTTTTATCAAGATCAGATCAAATAAATTTCACACGCCACCTTGCCACTTTTTTAATAGAAACACAATTTGCGTAGCAGCCACGCTGACCTGTCGTGAATTTTGAGAAGATTTACTACCAGGGTAAACTTTTTTAAAGGTAAAGCAACAGAAAATACCTCCTTAACCAGAAGTTAATTTGGCGGGTACGATTACAATATCGATCCTGTGATATGTAGGTGACAATGCCAAGTTTGAAATATTTGAACAAGGAAGCAGCTTTAACTTATTCCATTCAATAGTTAAAATAAGGAGATTGAGAGAAACGATCCAGAGGAAGAGGCAAGGAATTATCCTCCATGGAGACATGGCGTCCGTTCACAGGAGTTAAGTAGTGGTGGCTGCAGTTCAGAAAGTAGCCTTCAATCTTTTGAAACCGTCGCATGCTCTAATTTAATTATATATAATATAATTATAATTATTTCGCACATTTCGAGAAATCTGAGGTTCCGAAAACTCAGCAGATTATCATGAGTCAAATTAAAAACATATCTAAAAATCTTTGGAAATTGCTAAGAAGACCATAGTTAAACGCTAATAGATTATCTAACACAAGTTGTAACGTTTCTGCAACTAGTTTCAATTGATCAAAACCATTGAATCACCTAAATGCAGGAACTGGATAAGCTTGTGCTGGACACAGAAGTGTGATATTATGCATGCGCCGCAAGTCGATGGTCCTTGTTTTATCGCCGGTTGTAAGTTTCGGACCCACACTGCCAACAGGCTCTGTAAGCAGATTAAACTTGCAGTAGCTTCTACTAGACATGTTACAGGATTCAGTTTCAATCGTTCTGCTGGAACTACTCAATTGTTGGGAGGGCCGCGGTCAAACTTTCACACGAAATAGGGTATGTTGACATTTGTATTGTTCCCAACTATTATACCACCTTTTCGAGAACTCTCTTTAGATAGCCGCCTTATTTACTAGTTTTCCGGATCTGAACAAGCAGAAAGAACACATCTTTCGATTGCGATCTTCATCAATTGAACATTTTGCATTTGACTTCAGTAAAAATTGGCAACTGAATTAAAGAATGCTAAATCAAACGAATTTTCCAAGGTAAAGAAGAGCAAAAGTTATGGTGGCAAACATCTAACGAATTGATATAACAGAAGCGCGAAAACGATGAGACAGATTGCAATTGAATTTGATGAAAATTTGAGGAAAAGAATCTTCTTATGAGAAATGCGAATAACTTGCTGGCACTATTTGCTAGGACAGAGCTCCTGACTTGCCGAGAAGCAGCAGCTAATCAATATCTTTTGAACACTACTGAAAGCCAACACTGGAAAAAAAATTGTAACAGGATAACATTTTTGGCAATAAAATATTCCCAAGGAACGCCTCATAATCAAACAAGCACGTTGCTGCATCAGAAATAATCGTGGAATTGAATTTGAAAAGAGTTGACGAAAATTTCTTATTGCAGGCAAACCATTGTTCTGAGCATAAACACACAAAAATTGCATCAAGAATACATAGAAACATGTGTTCTGAAACGGAGTTGAATGTTTTTTGTCCATGAAATATAGCAATTATGAAGAAAACTCTCAGTTTCTAACAAAATGCTAGTAAATAAAAGAAGTGGAGCATCTCAGTAATGTTGGCAATGCAAAACGCAATAGCGAAAAGGCGTACTAAATTTAAAGTTTTTAAAGGCCAGTGATAAGATACGTCTTTATAAATGATTCTAATGTGTATGATGTTAATCTAAACGGTTTGAATATATAACAAACAAAGACGTTGAGCTACAAAATACCCCCTATCGACATCAATAGGTAGAGACACAAAACAATTAATATTTTTTTGTTTTTATACGTGCCCTCAAATGCAAATATTTTCGATGCGTACGCTCTTTGTTCTGGTTAATGACGTGAGTGTTAACACCATACAAATACCTACATGATATTTAACAGTCATGTGGCTAGTTCGAATTTGAATTTCGTTGCCATTTACACATATGGATCTAATTGTGATTAGCCGTTCATGTCCATACCATAAACCTTGTCAATGTCTCTGAACTGGTCACTTTGGTGTCATTTCAGTTATATTTTCAAAATTTTATGGAAGAACGAGAATGACAGCATTGTCAAAACGTGCCACGCGAAATAAAATCTGATTGGGTTGCGGATATTAGAAAAATCCCGTCCAAACTTTGAGCATATATATAAGATGTTTTCTAGAGGTATAGGATTTTCAATAAAAATATCTGTCATTGTAGCTGTCAAATTTCGCTGTCTTTTTGACATTATTTTTATTTTCTTTGGGAAATTACCATGCAAAGACTTCCACCCAAACAACATCTTGAAATTCAATTCTAGATGCTCATAATCATCCACCTGAGCAGCTCATACGCAATACGATGGAACGATTTATGTCCACGTATACTCTATTGGACATTGTTCATCCAACACGAGCTCGTGCAGTGCCACTGATGCAAATATCGCTGCTATAGAGGGTAATTTGAATGGGGATCCAAATTCATCGATTCGACGCCGTTCCCAAAAATTTGGCCTCTGTCCGCCGTCTACTACATGGAAATTTTTGAGAATGGATCTTGAACTAAAGCCCTATACGATCCAAATATGCAGCAAATGAAGCCATTGGATCTTCGTTTGCATCGTACGTTCGGTGAATGAGCTGAGAATGAGTTGAAAGTTGAACCGCATTTTTACCGTTTAATCATTTTCAGCGACGAGGCTCGTTTCTATGTGGGTTCGTAAATAAGCAAAATTGCCGTTTTTGATGTGAGGACACTCTTCAAGAGACTTTGGGTCTGAAGATGGAACCAAACGTTCCCATTAATGACGGTCGCTACCGAGAAATGATTCGTATTTTTTTTGATTCTCAACATCCATGCCAACTGTCTTAAGGACAAATACAGAATGGCGCAACACCCCGTACAGCGCGTGAAACCATTACTTTATTGGGCCGAATCTTTGCGAATCATCTGAACAAATGGACCTGTGAACTGGCCGCCCAGATCATGTGGTTTGACTCTACTACTGGACTACTTTTGTGAGGATACGTCAAGTCATGCTGATATACGAGCAACTATTATTGACTTGGAAGTCAACATTCGACGCGTTATTTGCGAAATAAGGACGG
Organism: Oxycera nigricornis; assembly: GCA_963942545.1. NCBI lineage: Eukaryota > Metazoa > Arthropoda > Insecta > Diptera > Stratiomyidae > Oxycera > Oxycera nigricornis. The sequence continues at coordinate 48,976,791 of OZ012662.1, forward strand.
CTATGCTGGAAAAAGTAGTGCAAAATCGGACCGACATGATGGCTTTTCTAAGACGCAGTCGCGGTGGTCACATCCCGGAAATTATTTTTAAACACTAAAAGCCATGAAATTTGCAAGTAAAAAATGCCAAAAAATTGGGCATTTCAATAACTCGTCTTGTGCTGTATTTGTTTGAAAAGTTCTATGCCTCTAAAAAACACCCGAAACTTGGGCGGTGATGATTTCAATATCAACTGAGATCCTGTGCAATGAACTCGATAGAAACTCGCGAAACACTGTTGAATATATCCTGGTCCCCTTTCAAATGTTTTAAAATGGAAGCGAAACTAAATATTCAATTGAATGGAGCTCTTGGAGGTAGTTATAAAATAGAAGCATAGTAATCAATTTAAAACTAAACTAAATTATAGTCGTGTGGATTTTATTGGCAAATTTTAAGAAGACGTTAGCTCACATCACACTAACAAAAGAAGTGGATCACTTGTGGAAGCTCCGCGCAAGGCTTGGAAATAATGAATAAACGGAACGCTACCACCTTCATAAATACTATGTTATTAGAGACGAGATACTAGACTTAAAATAAATAAGTCCTTCAATATCCCGTATAATTATCGACTGACACGTTTCCAAAGAGGTCAGAAATATCAGGTTTGACAAAGTCAGAGGGGCATCATCTAAGCAAACAAAATATAGAAATCTAAAAAGTACGAACTGACAATACTACGAGGAAAGAGCTAAATAGTGATCCCAGAAAATCGATATAAGCCGGGATATTATGTTTGCCTACGAAGAAAGCTGTTTTCATCAGAAAAAAGGGCAAAGAACAAATATGCTTGGTGGAACGAGTAATTATCAAAGAACCTAAAGATGTAGAATCTCTATTCAACAAATCCAGATCGACGTGAACATGGGCCACTTACAACAAGGCTCTAACTGAGAACAAAGAACAGATGAGAATATCTACAAGGAAGTCATTGATCATACCAGTCGCTATTACATTAACACCATACCATACCAAGATTTACTATTTATTTTCCTTGGTTCTCGGGATTTAGAAAGTAGGTAGGCATGTTTTAACGGTCATCAATCTCATATCCTCACCTGAACACTGGAATGGGATATGACTGCGCCGGGCACATAAGTGTTACCTCACCTTCCGATCGTGCACGCACGATATTCAATTCGTCATTCGCATTGAACTTTGGACTGACACTGCCCACTGGTTCTGTAATAATTATATAGAATAAGGACTCACGTATCCGTAAGTAAGGATACTTCTGGGTCATTTATAAGCTATAACTAATTCGATCTGAATATACTTATGACGTTGGGATATAGGTGTAATGATTTTCAGAATGTGTTAGCAATAGCTGCGTGCAGAATATGAACATTTAAATCACCTGTAAGCTGGCACTGGATACGACTGAGCCGGACAAAAGAGACTCAAAGTGTGGTGGACACGCGCTTCGGCATTCTTCAATCGTTCTTCGACACTGATTTTGGGCGCAACACTTCCCACCGGCTCTGCGAGTCGGGATATTATATTACATTTGAAATACATTTTTTTCTCATATCAGGCGTAATGCTGGGATAGGAATTGAGGCACAGTTTTACAAAAGGGTACTGTTCCAAAAAGCTGAATTTTCGGGAATAAAAAAAAACATTTGGCATTTTCATTTTTGAAAAATTGAATTGTTGCTAAATTATCTAGAATGTAGCGAGATTGTATTCACCTATCAACATGATTCAATTCCCTGTTCCATCAGATGGAAAGTTAACTATGAAATTGGGGAGGTTTCGCAAAACGGTATACATCCGATTTCTATACCGTTTTGCAAAACCGTTTCCAGCCTAGTCCATGAGATGGGTTTTCTATTGATGCTATTTGATTTGATTTAATTTAAATCTCACTGTTATGTGATGTTGTTGACACATTCGTATCAATTTTATTTATAGGAAAAGGATATAAAATATGTAACATTTTGAAAAAAACTATAGAACTAGTACCGTTTTGAAAAAACTTCATACTTTTAAGGCGGGATTCGTCCCGTTTCGACAAACCGGAACGTGACCATTCGATTCCTCGTGAAATTTTACATAAAAATTGATATCAAACTCAATTTTTTCGATTTTGGCGCTTATACCCTTTTGCAAAACTGCGCCTCAATTGTAAATAGATATTTACACACGCTAAGCGACGATTTTACAACCTCATTTGATATGTATCTTTGGCTTCGACAGAAGAAGAAGAAATTAATAATAACTTTGGTCTGGACTTGATCCTACCTAGTAAGTTGAGACTTCCTCAAGAGGAGAAATCATGCCCGATTTGAAGTTGTTGGTAGTTTTGTTATTGCTCGACTAATAAACGCTCATTCAGACGTTCCCTGAAGTTGTAATCTTAAACACTAAGGCGAAACACAAACCTGAAAGCGGGAGTAGGATAAGATTGAGCCGGGCATGTAATACTGAGTGAAGATCCTTTTCTCTTGCTGGAAAAACTCAGCTTATCCTTGTCATCTACTTTGGGTGCTACACTGCCAACTGGCTCTATTGAAAAATTTCACAATTCAAGCAAGAACTCAACAACATGAATTGTTGAATGTTGGTGCGGGTTGTTACGTCGCGAATGTACGAACAGTGTTAAATTAAATCTCATATAATAACAGTAAAAATTTAACCACGTAATGCGACTCATACTAAAAATGAGAAAACATCTATAACCAAAAACCTTAATAAAGCATTGAAATTGAAAAGCTTAGATTAACGGCTTCAACATAGTTTTTAATTGACATCCCTTACCATTGTAGATTTTGACTTTGTGAGAACCTGACTTCGCGAAAATTCTCTGTTCATAAGAGAAAAAAACTGCAGCTTCTTGACTTTTTGAGCAAACACATGGCTTCGTGGCAACGAAATCAACTCAACAACACACAAGGGCGTAGCCAGGATTTTGGTGAGGGGGGGCAGGCAGGCGCAGAAAAAACAAGAATATATCTAAGGTATATGCTGCACGAGCAATTGCTACGTTAAAAATAAAAAAAACATTAATGACTACGTTTATTTTACAACAAAAAGTTGTCGACGAGGTTCTTCACAAAACCGATTCAACACCTCAAATTCAATTGCATTCTTATTTACTTGTACCATGGTTCAGTGGACACTGAGCATGCATAGACCATTTATACGATTTTCAGTCATCGTTGACCTCAGTCACGTTTTAGGCTGAGGCTCCACATACGATTCCAAATCGGTTTCGGTTTGTTTGTTTTTAAGAATGAACGTCATAGCGGCGCGACCTTTTCTTAGTTTGAATGTTATCTTGTGAGAACCGGGCGACCCTGCGTCCACGTCCGATTCGATCAATAACGCCGGTTTTACGACCCGTCTGGTTCATAACGACCCGGGTCGACGTTCCGATTCATAATCAGAACGAAGGCGCTTCCTTCTCGCTCATTTACACGCTTTCGCCATAAGATCGGATGACACCCGGCTCCACGGCCGGTTTTCTGAAACCGATTTTCTGTATGCGCATGCATTGTGTTCATTCGTTAAAAGGCAGTGAACGGAGAAGGCCATGGAGCAGATAATAACGGCAGTTGCAAATAATCCGGTAATATGGAGTATTGCGGAGAAAGATTACCACAACAGAGAACTTTATGATGCGGCGTGGGAGAATGTTTGCCGAGAAGTGTGGCCTAGTGCCAGAATTCATCCATTTTAGGATTTTAGTACTGACACCATCAACAACGCAAGACAGATGTTTTCACGTTGAGCACCGACACGAGAATGAACACTAAACAAACAATCTGATTCAAGAGCCTCGCACGTTCTTATTTCAGATTTGGAATCGGACGTGGAGCCTTGACGCCCGTCGTTCTTATTGTTTACGCATTCCAAATAATAATCGGTTTGGAATCGTACGTGGAGCCTCAGCCTTAACACGACGCAGTGTGAAAAAGGACCTCTCTATGTTACTTGTAGTGCAAGGTTGTGCCAAGGAAATAAGCATTGCGTTTTTTGTTGCGGGAAAGAAAATGTTCGCCTCCTTTAACGCTTCAGTAAAATCAAGTTTTCCGAGATCTTCTGTGGTCATACCCTTGTCCAGTTTGTCCTGCCACTTTTTATACCATAGTTCGGCTTCCTGATTAAAATTAAGTAGGTCGTAGTATAGGCAGAAACTTTGTGCTTTTTCTTTGAAATCAACGAACGACATATTCAACATTATGCTGGGATGTTGGGACATTAATCCGAATGCAGGAAGATTTTGATCACCGAAACGCTGCTCCAGTGCGGATATTAGGGAATCTAAATAAGGAATGACAATCGATCGCTTTTAAAAATCGCATGGAGTCTCAACGGGGTGATTGGACCGATGTTGTTGGCGAGACACAATGCGTGGGACTTGTATATAAGATCCAAGGGCTTTTTTACCACTATTCTCAATTTCATCATTTTCTTCTTCACTATCGCTGGAAGTTTCTAGTATAGCTCGTTGCTTCACTGGAACTATGTCACTATTATAAATATTTTCAAAACAACCGTTTGACTTTCCATATCAAAGTCAGTGTTCAATGAGTCAAAATAAAATTCCTCATCACCACTTTCATTTTTACGGTACATTTCTAACGGTAAATTTCTTTTTGTCGATAAAAAAGCTTTGGTGGCTGAAAGCAGGCATACGGTCGCAAAGGGTTAAAGTAGGTATCGTCTAGGTGGGGGGCAGCTGCCCTACCGTCCCCGTACCTCACTACGACCATGACAACACATGAGAATAGCTCTGGGTTTGTCGTTGTTTTTACTGCGAAGATGGGAATTCACTAATTCATAACCTCTGCTCTTGAGATAAACAGAAAAATAGCAAACGACGGACTGTTTACTTTTGAAAATAAATCAAACACATCGTTTTTCCAGGACGTTACCACGTCTAAGGAGGGAATAAATCAAGATTATATATCTTGGTTTTGGACAACATGGTAGTCTCTTTCGAAGTTGCAATGACGTCATGTGATTCAAAAAATACCGACACATTTCCCAGTAGGAATTTAAGCAATACTTTGCAGAAAACAAGATGTGGTTTACCTACTGGGTAGAGTGACAGGAAAACATAGCTGCGAATGCTAATGATTTGACTGGGTAATAATAGGCAATAAAATTATTAGGATGGTGGAATGTTTAAAACAATTCTACAGGGAGTGGAAACAATATGGTCAAATAGAAGTTTCGAAGTTTGTCGTCCATCAAATATCGGCATTTTGGTGGAGAGGAAAACAAAAATTGTTAAATAATATTGATAGCTAAGTTTGCCTCGCGATAAAACAGCTACGAGGCAAGAATCGCCAACGAACAGTAAACGCAATAAACAAAATTGCTACCGAAAAAATGAAGCTCAAATATTAACTTCAATTCATTCCCTTTTGTTTTCTAAAAATTTTATTCATTGCAACATTTGGTGTTATAGAAACGACTGATTCAAATGCGCGACTTCGTTTTATTTTACCTTGCCAGATGTACGGACTCCGATTTGTTAATTTTAATTTTTTTTATGCAATTATTGACGTAACGTGTATAAAGTGTGCGAGAAAAATAGGATAACGCCTTGCATATGAGTTTACTATGTCTAGTCCATATACCTTAAAAAGAAACTGGTTATGAAACAATTTTAATAGCGAATATCGAAAGAGACAAGACAAGAAGCTCAGACACGAATGTGACGGTTATTTGGAAGTAATTTTATAAAAGGATTGTTTAGCAAAATAAACGTGTGGTAATTTTAAACGAATTGATTAGAGAGTTTTTTTAAAACTTGTAACTATGAATATGAAAATGAAAAAAATTCTCTTAAAATCGAAGCAATACGCATTCAAAGTATTTCATGCGCGTTTATTTTAGTAAAAAATCGAATTCTTTTCATTCTAGTTGGACCCTATTCACTATACATTAACTGTAAATTTTTATTGTAATAATGTAAAAAAGGATTGCTATAGATACCAACAAGCAATAGTTGTTTGCAAAGCAGCACAGAAAATTTATAGTCTATTTTCTTTTTAGTTTACTTTTCGATTGTTTCATATTATTGGACATATTTTTAGAATTTATTTAAAACATAGTTATAAGCACTTTCGCTTTTAATAAAAGAGAAGGAGGTGAAAGAATCCAGGATGAAGACCACATTTTATTATCAATAAAAAAGAGTCAGTTTTAACGTTTTTGGATTATTAAATAACCATAATTCTTTCAGATGTTTCTTTCAACTATATTAGTCCTATTTTCATTACTGGTTTGTTTCTTTTGATATTTTTTATATTATTGTTAGATTTCTTTTTCATCTTTTAATATTTTATTTCAGTAAACAATGATCATATGGTTTATTGTTCTTTCGAAGTATACTTAAACTTAGTTGTTGTTTTCTGATGGTTCTTGTTTTGTTTGTAATCCTAGATCACAGTAATAAGGATTGAAATAAAGCCCTCAGAGTTTCGTGGGGGGTGCTCCCTATTTTTTCTAATTTTCACCCGGCAGATTCTTATCCCCATCTGAAGCAAGTTTTTATTGGCGAGCCTAGTGCGCAATACACATGTAATTATGCAAGCAATAGGCTATAATGGGGCGAGCCCAGGCAGCGACACCTGCACCTGGCGAGCTCCACTGAAATTTGCCGTCCTGGCGGGAGTGACAGACCGCCCGAGAGATAGTTTGCTCGCGCGGTACCTTTTTGTTCGACGTTCACAGAAAATTTCGAGAGCTAGCCCGTTTTTCGTTTGGTAAAGTAGTTTGATGTTAGTACTTTTGTGTAGGTGTTGATCGCATTCTTTATTGTATCTCGGTATAAGCGCAAGAGTTTTGAAAAAACTAGAACAGGAGGTAAAGCCTCGCATTGAATGATTGTTTTTCGTTTTATTGTTTGATTTCGTCGAAATTTAGCAAGCGTGCATTAATATGGCTGTGTCTCGGGAAATGAGATTCGGAGCTGGACTGTAGAATGACCCCTCTAGGTATGGAGAGGCCGTACCAAATTTGGTCTGCACAACGGAAAAGGGTTCGTTGCCTCGTTCTGGAAACTGAACGTCCATGAGGCGAATGAAATGATAATTTCGGCGGCTTTGAACTTTTGCGCGAATTTGCTTCGCGAACCAATCATTTCATTACAAACTCAGATCTTCATCAACTATCAGGATGTATTCAAACGCCTGAACGCCTGTCCATTGATGACGGTGCAACGGTTGGTGGTAAAGTAAAATATGTAAACAGTAAACATACCATCAATTTGATTTTCAATGTTTTAGAACCATTCTATACGTTGACCCAGAAACTTAACTGACAAGAAACCTGGGTTCTTGAGAAAATTATGCAATATTCGTCGAGTTCTCTTGAAGCCAGGTTCCACTGCATTGATTTTAAAATACCTGAAAACCGGTGTGGGGTAGGACTGCGCGAGGCACATCAGACTGAATGTGTGATCGCGTTTCTTGCTGGTAAAAATCATTTTGTCCTTTTCATCAATCTTCGGTGCCACGCTACCAACTGGTTCTAAAAAGTGTCCCGGGGATTAGTTTACAGCATAGTAGAACAATCTCAAATATTTGCCTATTGAATGTTAAATTAGGGCCCAGTTTAGAATATCCCATCATCAATAGAGACAGAGTTAATGAATTAGCTGCAAATAATATCTTTTCCAAATCATACCGAAATGCTGGCGCTGGATATGCTTGACCCTTGCATATAAGACTCAATGCTCTTCCGTGAAGAGTGGTTGCAAAGTTCATCTTATCCTGAATATCAACTTTGGGTGAAACGCTACCCACCGGCTCTGAAATGAGGGAAGTGAGACAAGAATTTTTTTCAGTTTGTAACTAGAGTGGACAATGAAACACCATCTGAATGCTGAGCGAAGGATGTGGCACCTATGTTTAATATTTTATAGTAAATATTACGTTAACTGCTTTTTTACTCACCGAAATATCGGAACGGGATAAGATTGAGCAGGACATAGGAGTGCCATTTGCTGCTTCAGGTGACACCTTGCGTGATTTATTTCATCCTTGATATCAACCCTAGGTGCAACACTGCCAACCGGTTCTTCGATATGAATTTTTTATTAGAACATCATTAACAACTTGGACCAATCAAATTGGAATAGGGTAGCCAGTTTATTATAAATCGAAAGGACTTTTGTTTCATTCATGAAATTTTAGTTTCATTTTCAGCCTACGAGATTTAATTAAGGGGTTATACCTATGTGAATTTTTTTTTCAATTTGTTTTATTGGCTAAAAGTATGCTAACACATCCCTAGAATTAAAATCAAAAAGGTCCAAATACTAATATACTTCAGAAAATTTTTGAGAATCAATTTTCTGAAGCAACTCCAATGCTCGAAAAACGTAAAATTTGCTCGCTTTATACTATATAGTAATTGAGGCGCGGTTTTGTAAAAGGGTATAAGCGCCAAAATCGAAAAAATCGAGTTTGATATCGATTTTCATGTAAAATTTCACGAGGAATCGAATGGTCACGTTCCGGTTTGTCGAAACGGAACGAATCCGGTCTTAAAAGCATGAAGTTTTTTCAAAACGGTACTATTTCTATAGCTTTTTCAAAATGTTACATATTTTATATCCTTTTCCTATAAATAAAATTGATACCAATGTGTCAACAACATCACATAACAGTGAGATTTAAATTAAATTAAATCAAATAGCATCAATAGAAAACCCATCTCTTGGGCTAGGTTGGAAATGGTTTTGCAAAACGGTATAGAAATCGGATGTGTACCGTTTTGCGAAACCTCCCCAATTTCATAGTTAACTTCCCATCCGATGGAACAGGTAATTGAATCATGTTGATAGATAAATACAAACTCGCTACATTCTAGATAATTTATCAACAATTCAATTTTTCAAAAATGAAAATGCCAAGAGTATAATTGTTTTTTTTTTTGATTCCCGAAAATTCAGTTTTTTGGAACTGTACCCTTTTGTAAAACTGTGACTCAATTAATATACACTGTATAGGGCACGTTCCTTCGTAAACGACGCTAGGAGAGCTTCTGTTTGCTCGATCGACTACACGCTGCATTTGAGGTTAAAGTACTATGTTTTGATTGATATTCTTACTGTTAATTTGTATAAAAAAGTCTTAGAAATGAGTAGTGAACTGTACAGTGGCCGTAAAGGCAGTAAAGCAAGTAGTTCATCGCAGAAGCGCAGCAAGATCAGCAACAGGCGTCCGCCTAATCGCCATTCGTTTGAGACTCATTAGAATTGACTGCAGGACCTAATTTTTACAATTTCTGCTTAGAAATAGACGCCGAGCGAATAAAGGCTGCTGAGCGCTCAATTTCCGACGTTGTAAAAGAGGCGAGACACGGCTTTTTAGCATCAAGAAAGGACGAGGAGGAGAAATCCATGGTCTTGGAAGGCCATCTGTATGGTGCTGGGATAGCAGAGTAAAGGTTAAAAAATTGGTATATAGTAAAATTTTGAAAATTCACAACTTTATAAGGTTTTGAAACTTCAAACGCGTTTATCTCGAAAGTGTATTTTTGAAATTTGCCGGAAACGAAACTCTTTCAGTTTTCATCCGATTGACTTGCCGTTATAACTGTAGTTTCTTGATATGATTATCTAGTGAAGTACACACGATTTTAGCGATTGGTTTTGTTTAAAAAAAGTTATAAACAATTGAAGTCATTTTTTTGGGGTCGAAAATGCAACTTTTTTGTTTAATGGTCGCCATTTTGCGAAAAATCGATATTAAACTATTATCGTGTGTATTTCACTAGCAAAACTCATGGAGTTTATGAAAAAAAAATTTATTGTTTCAGATGCAGATGGGGCTGAGAAACTTGTCCGGCCGCGGAACGTCTTTTGTAAATACTAGTGACTTTGACGTGCACTACAGCCGCCATTTTGTATTGAATTTAAAATACAAAAATTTTTTTGCACTCCCGAAAAGTTGCCCTTTACATTGATATATTATTTACAAAAGTTTTTCTTTCAAAATCCTTGAAAAAAAATCCTGAAAAAAAGGCTAGTTTTTTAGCCTTCACATAGGTATAACCCCTTAAGAAAATTTGATATATTTTGCATTGAATAAAAACTTATTTTAACCACATATAAAAATGTGCCTAATTGTCCACTAATATTTCATATTTAATAAATGTTGTCGTTTCGCAATGCTTTATACAAAATGATGTTTGATTTGATGAGGTACCCGAATCAAACACACTTTTCATGGCCGTTTAGATGAAGTATCTTTAGGCAACTCGCGCGCAGGCTTAATAAATATCGACAAGTTAGAATTTTAAAGGTTTTGAAACTCTTGTTTTTAAATCGATTGAGAATGCAATCTAGCATATCCTTAGGGAACCAATAATGCTTATTGAGAGTTTTCTTTTATACCTTCTTAACACATTGAAGGTCGCATAGGATCTATGAGATCCAACGCCAATACTGGATCAGCGTCCAATGTTAATTTCCTGGAAATATCCACAAACATTTACAGCGACGATCCAATCGAAAAATATGGATACCGGATTTAGGAGGATACTGAGAATCATTAGCCACAGAATCAAAGCGGTTGCAACGTACAGATCTAAACACACATCGTGGGTCTCTTAAATCCGGCGCGACCTTCCTAGTGTTAAATAGAGATATTTCATATAGAGCAACGTTTCGAAGGATTGATTGATTCAAATTCAGAATCAAAATACATTTAAAATAGCTTAATTAACAAGTATGGTGTGGTCAATTTTCGGAAATTCAGGACTTAAAATCTACTGTTGACCCCTAAACACTCCAATGGCTTCGAGCGGAAAATTCAAAGCTGCCCATCATCCACATTCAACCAACATCTCACACATCTAAAGAGACATTTTTATACATTAAAATTACTCTACATTGGCAGTGATATCAACGGAATTCAAATAGATAGTCCCCTTGCAGTCACCTGACTACAAGCTATTTGCTTTTTTACCAGTTTCTCGGGTTGATTATCTGCCGCATTCAGCAAAGCAGTAAGTTAAACGTTGGCACCTTGAATTTGCAAGCAAACCCTGACGTACTGAAGGTCATGAGCATCTTTCGACAGACTAAAGACAACTTCAATTTAACCCTTTAACGACCATAAGGTTTTGAGAGCTTATTTGGTGAGTGTAATGATAAATAATAGTTAATAAGGCATAAAATGGAAGGTTTTCAAGGTAAAAGAAAAAAATCCAGTTGGTTTTTTTATAAGTTGATGGGACATATGTGTCCCTATAGTCGTTAAGGGTAAATTTTTACTTAAAACTTATGATAATCTTTTAGTAAATTATTTATTATAAGAAGTTTTAAAGCAAACTTCTGTAGTATATAATTTAAAAAAAAACATTTCCTGTGGCATATCTAACAAAATAGATAAACTGACACTCTAAAACCAATAAAATCAACCGTGATATTCAGCAAAACAATTACTTTGGTTGTTGAAACATAAGTGGACTTACATATGGGGCAAGTGTTATTTGTACGGTTTTCTCGCTTTCCTTTGGCGCATATTTTTATCTGGTGGGGCAGATTTTGGGAGATGTTTTCGGTTGCTTCGAACAGTTCCGCAAGCTTTAATATTCCTACCAATAAGGTCGTATTGCAGCCTAGGCGAGTTGAAAAAATTGTCAATATAAATTTCGCAACCCACGCCTATCAACTTCGTTGTTAATTGCAACACGATAGACTCACCTAGTCCATATCCAGTCCCACCATTGCTTTTCCCCGTAAATAAATCAAACTCGTACAAAAGCCACATCGGCATCACAGTTTGAATCCCCATTTTACGGGCTTATTTTTTATGTATTGCTTCATTGCATTATGTCCTTAACCATATGTTCGTCGATAGATTGTGTTTTGGAATTGCTGAGGGCTTTTTGGAATGCTTTGTTCAGGTGGTCCATTATGGGTCGTATTTTATACGCTCTATCGTAATCCGAGCTATTGACTTCTCTTTTATCTTCGTTGTCACAGAAATGCAAATTCCTGAGTATTTCTTCGAAGCGTTGCCTTGGCATAACATTTGAAATGAAAGGTGCTGCCATGTCAGGTTCCGTAGACCAGTAATCTCTCAGCGATGGCAAAACATGATAGCCCATTACTAAATTCATTCCAAGAAATGCCTTCATTTCATCATCTTCAACTGCGAATTCTCGGATCAGCATATTTTACAGACTGCAATGCTATATATTGAACTAAATTTTCAAAGTTAGTAGTGGAGTTGAAAATTCCAAAGGGAGCCATTGAAGCATTTTCATTTTCTGGAAAGATTCGTACTTTCCCGTATTCGTACTCCACATCAGAAAATATATTTGGTATGTAATTCTGGCTCCATTTGAAAACAGGTTGACTAGTGTGGTGTTTCTCTATGGCGGTTTCTGCTGGTGACGTTGAATGATCAGGTGATTTCTCTCGTAGCTGAGATGTTGGACTCTCAATCGCCACTAATTGCACGCCTTCATCATCGTCCTGCGACAAAAATCTTCGATCTTCTTCGTTCAGTTGTAATGCACCTTCATCATCACTGTTGTCAGCCATCAATATTTGGCGAATTTCATCATCAGTGAGATAGAAAACTCCACGCCCCTTCCGCAGCATAACCTTTATCATAAAAAATACAAAATTGTCGGCAGAGCTCAAAATACTAAAAGTTTCAATCATTAATTTTACCTGATATATAATTTCCGTTAACGACCGTAGGGACACTGGCGTCCCTTTATTATTTTTCGAAAAATTAAAAGATATACAAAACACAAGTTTTCCACAATAGTATGAAATAATTATTTACATCACAAATAACAATTATCACAACCTAAACTGAGTTTTGAAGTTCGTTTGCCACTTTAAAAAAATAAACAAAAAAGTTCTTTATGACGTGTGTCTTCCTCGAACTTTCCAATGACCACTAAAGCCGACAACTGACGATTGTTGGTTGTTGCCATTGTTAGATTAATGATAAATACTACAAAAAAAGTAATTATGTGCAAAATTTAGTTCTATATTCACAATTGATTGAAATAATCGTTATTTTTTGCTTGAGACATATATGTCCCTCTGGTCGTTAAAGGGTTAAAGCATAAAATACAGCTGAGACTTATGTTGCAGTCAATAGGTTGCTAAACCGTGCTTTAAGGTAGGAAGGCAAGTTTTTTCTACAATGAATCGTGGGTATAAGAGTTAGCTTAACTTCAAATTTCTTCGGTCGCAGACATTTCCGAAATTAGTCATTATCTTGAAAACAAGATGCAAGAAGGACGCTCCTATATTTCGAAAACCGCGAACACACAAAAACGTTGGGTGTTGCAAATTTGTGTAAAATTTTCACGGGGCAACAAATAACAAAAAATATATAAGCTAAAAAAGCGGATATCATGTTTCGAACACCTCCTTCATCGATCGCAACAAACAATACTAAAAACGACTCGTAACAAAATATTTATCAAGTAAACTATGTCTGCATTTTGTGATAAAGTGAAAACAAAGAAGTGTCGATCCAAGAAAAAATATTCCCTTTTTACCTTGGGATAACTTTATTATTATCACAGCTAAGAAAAAGTAAAGTAGGTACAGGTCGTTGAAAATGTTATTTTCTACAAGTTTGTCACGACAATCGAGATAGAGGAGGATTCAAATTTTCGTTTTCTTTTGAAGATGACGGTCATATAAGGCGGAATATCTGCTACTCCAGAAACGAATATTTGACTGGACTAATCGTGGAACCTCGCGAAAAAGCGTCGCATAGAGCGTCTGCCTCCCAATCAGGCTAGCCAAAGTTCGAATCTCAGCGCTGGTTTCTTATTTGTTTATTTTCTTTTTGTGACTTATTCACATGCAACTATCCAGGATGAATAATAATTTCGCTGGTACGAATTTTCAAAGAACATTTAATAACAACTTGTGGTTTATTTAGGCGGTGAAAAAAAATTCACTCGTAGCGGACAATATTTTCAAATTTGGAAGATTCTTTTTTCTTTAACACGTTGAGCGTCATGTCAGTTCAATATGACTAACACGTATGTTTTGCTAAGAGACGTGCCAGCCTAATATGGCTGACACTGGGCACAATACCGATCGATAGATCAGCCGAATTTGGAGAAATTCAATGAGAAATTTGAATGAAAAGTAAAATTGCGACCCTGGACGTACAACGTGCTAAGCAGAATAGGAGGCCTACAAATACAATACCACGATTGTTACCAGAGGTTTAATTGGTGTAGCCAAATACGATTTTGACAAGTTTGAACTGTATAAAACATAGATTATTATACCGATGATGACACGATGGGCGAAAATCACGTGAATTAAATAATGCCTTTCAAGAGAAGTGGCAAATTCGACACCGAAAAAGCTACGCCGGATTTTTTTTTATGGTAAGCAGGTGTTCGACTGAATACCTGAATTTATTCAATTCTTCGTACAAAAAGCTATGCTGTCACAAAAAGTGAAATTCGCTTTCTTTCTATTTGTTTCCTTCTTCTTGATAATAAAATAATTCAATGAATCATACGATAAGGTTTTTTGTTTTCAAACTAGATTCGCTTCACTGTGAAGTGATCTTTTGCTAAGTGCCGGGTCATAGTGATATACACTTAAACTTGTCAATAAGAGACACCGCCAATTAGAGAATCCTGCTAATAAGAGAAAAAATGGTAAATCAAATCCACCATCATACGATTTTTCATACAAATTATACCGCCAATAAGAGATTTCAAGGGAACCTCTCAATAAGAAAATGCAAAAGGACAATGAGTGTACTAAATTCGGAGGAAAGACGACACACATTACTGATTGTGTTCTATACGTTGTCGTCCCGCAAACGTCTTGTCATGAGGTGTGAAGTCTCGTTTAAAAAACGATGCAACTTTTTTACTGTCGCTGTACGGTTTTCGTTTCTAAATGCATATGTGATTGCTGGCTGGTCCGTAATCGATTGAAAAACGCGTTTTGTTTAGTTGTTGCAACTCCTCAGTGTTTCCGTTGTGTGCTTAGTTTCTAGAAAATTTGGTGCTTTTAAATTGTTTTCATTTGTTTAAAAAAGGTGAAATCTTCTGTAGTCGATTAAAAGCTAAGAAATCATTTAAAGTTGTGTCTTATTCAGTTAGTGTGATTCTGCCATAATGTCACCGTCGATTTCCTAGAGTGAAATTAACAGACGCGTTGGTGAAATTCATTCGCAATGTCATTGCCACGTAAAAAAGAACAAAAAGCAAATCGTAAACGATTGGCCCTTAAGCAAAAAATCGAAATATCCGATGAAAGGGAAAATAACAAATCAGTTACAAACCTTATCGCTGATAAGAGGTGAAACATTGCTTTTTAATAAAATATCCGAGTGCATAATCCTGATGGAGGAGGATATGACGAAAAAATTGGTTAAGCAAACCACCATTGAAAAAATTTTCAAGAAAATTCAATGCATGTGTAACTTGGTTGTACTGGCATGTCAACAGATTTTTTTTTAATTTCATGACCAGAAAGTACGAGACACAAAGCAATAAAATATTTACAGGTTAAAGGAACATGTTTTTTTGAAATGAATTTATTTATGTATATTTTTGGTTACAACATGTGTACAAATACATAGTTGTATATAAGAAATGATGTGTCATGTAAAAGTGTTAACCTTGCGATTAAGAGAATCCTGTGAATAAGAGAAAAAAATAAATCCTCAGTTGTAGTCTCTTATTGACAAGTTTGAGTGTACCTGAAAATTACGCAGCTGATGCCCTAGCGAGAGCTGGCACTGAGCTACAGGATGATACACTAACACCCCAAGTCAGCCATCCACTGGCCTTCTTCAAGCTAAGTTTCAAGCATACATACATAGAGTCTGCAAACAGCGCCTGGCTATTGGAAGAAACCTGCAGGACAACCAGGCAAACTTGGCACGCACTGAACTCAAAGCGCACCAAGCAGCTCCTCAACACGAGCAGTGAAACATTAAGTTTCATATATCCGTCCTGACGGGTCATTGTCTCATTGGCAGACATGCAGCCGCAGATCGGAAGAGGAGGAGGAAGAAACGATCCAAAATTTGCTGTGCGAATGTCCAGCATTGTCCAGGAAACGCATGCAAACTCTAGGCTCACCCATAGCCTCAAGGAGTAGCTAGTTTAAACATCAGGTGCATAGTCAGCTTCATACGAGAATCTAAATGGTTCTCGTCATCCCACAAGGTTCAAGTGCGGTCCTTATATTTTTGTGGTATCACAATGGACCTATCGTGACCTAAGTGAGCCACCTTTTGAAAAAGAGGGTAACCAACCAAACTATTTTCATGATGTTTACCTCGAAAATTGTTATAAATCCTTTCAATCCTGATGGCATGTGTTTCGTCAATAGATGTTACGATGGTATGTGCCTAGTCTTTCCGCCATTGATCTCTTATTTTTGACATCGCAATCACAACACGCTTAATTGGCAACAATATACAAGAATAAAAATGTAGAAATCTGAACATACTATTCAATGTATAAGTAAATTTTAAACGATTATTTTTGATAAAATTAAGCATCATTTAAAACAATTGATACGATACACTTTATTCAAAGTATTGTCCACCGAAAGCGACAACTTTTCCGGTCTGAAAAGATCTGCTCAATTTTCGAGCCCAAGAACGTATTGATCCAATATTTGATTGAAGTGAACGCATTCCGCATCGATAGACAAAAAGTAATAGTCAGAAGGGGCGATATCTCGTAAACATGGCGGGTGAGACAGAACTTCCCATTCAACATTATCCAAATAGCTTTGAACTGGTCGTGCAACATTTGGATGAGCATTATCATGATGAAAAATTAATTTCTGGTACCTGGTCTCCTATTCTTTACGTTGATCTTTCATTGCCCGGTTCAAACCCAATTCACCTGAGTTCAACTGCTCGTAATATGCGACATCCTTTTGATCCCGCCAAATACACAGAGTTATCCTCGATCCATGGATATTCCGCTTCGAAGTGGATTTTTTTCGGTTAGTCGGGCTTCACATACAATTTTTCTGCGCTTAGTATTGTCATAATAAATCCATTTTTCGTCCGCAGTAACGAAACGTTACAAAAAAGACTTCTCTTTGTATCGTTGACACAGTATTTTAGGCCCAATAAGACGCCTTTCGGCGTCCTTTGGTTTCAACTCATATGGACCCCAATTTCCCATTTTTGATTCATATCCATAGCCCTCAGCCGCGACGAGTTTTTTGAGTCCCTCTCAAAGATTCAGCAAATTCCGCTTGAGTTTGACACGGATCTTGGTCCAATATCGTCTCCAAATCAACGTCTTCAAACCTTCTTTTGAGTTCTTTGTCACTAGTGTCAAAATCACCACTATTGATTCGTCTAAACCAGTACTTACAAGTTGTAGTTGATGGAGCATATTCCCCTTAAGCCTCACACAGCATTCGATCCCCTTTTCCTGCAATTTTCTTCAAATAAAAGCAAACAGCAAAGCTTCTCGTGTATTGAACTTTATAGGCACAAAACTTGACATATTCGGAACAATACGTTCTGTTGAATCCTTCAAAACTTACTTTTTCACCCAATAGATCGTTAAAAGAAGGTTACTGAAACTGGTTGTTATGTCACGCTTCACACTAAATAAAACCTCGTCAGCGGGAGATGTAGGGCGTGTCGTTACGTCACCCAAAATAGCAGTTCGTGTGTAAAAGGATGTGAGGGAGAGGTCGATTTGTAAAATAAGACATCTTCACTTCGCAGCTCTTATGATGAACTTGTTTGATATAATTAAGATTTAAGATATTAAGATTTTAACATCGTCGAGCTATACATTAGAATTGAAAAATAGCAAAATAAAAAAGGACTCATTTAGAATTATTTTCAATGTACTTTTCGTGGATATTGCATTGATCCTGGTTAAAGTTTTTCATTCTAAGCAAGATGACTGTCATTGTAAATTAACTTAGTCCTTTTATATGCATGTGATAACTTTTGCTGATGGTTATACATTAGCCAATCACCAAAGTTAACAATTTACTGACAATAGTTGATAGAATCCCTAAGACATTGTCAGAACCAAACAACTGAATTTCATACAGAAGTCAAATTTAAACCCTTAGATCCGCACCGTGAAACATATGAGATTAAATTGTTTAAACATTATTTACCTGAAAACAGGTATCGGATATGATTGTCCAGGACAAATAACTGCCAAATTGTCACCAATTGAAGCTTCCATCACCATGAATTTGTCGTGTATATTGATTTTTGGTCGAACACTACCAACAGGTTCTGGAAGTTGAGAAGTGCTATTGCAATGGTTGAACTCACAACGTAGAAAAGGCATGTTATAATCCTGTTATGTTGGGATAGAATAGAGAAAGGACGATACATTCGAAGTGGAAGAGATCACAATAGTTTTTTTCTTTTTCCTAAATCGTTCTACAATTGTGAAAATAATATAATATAAAATGTCTGTTTGGAGCATGATTTAAAAAAATTCTATTTTCTTTAAACTGAATCTATTTTTATCTAAAGTATGTCATGTACAGCCATTCGGAGACACCACAGAAATTGTCCAAGCCTCAACTTGAATGCTACTAAAAAAATCAAGAATGGCGCTAGCCAGAATGTGATGCCATTAACAGGAAGTTTCAAGCAAGTGTCATCGGAATTGCCGGTTTTTTTTAGATCAGCACAGATCGGTATTCGTATAGATTGTATAAATACTACGCACAGATTAGTCTGTTTATTAGTTGACAGAATGCAGAATCAAGCTATGAGCTATGACGGAGGAGAATTTCCGCTTTCGTATTGGAAAGTATTCGAAAAGGAGGAACAGTATCCAGAATTTATAACAAATGTTGAAGAAATGAGATGTTCCAGCTTATGGTTGCAATGTCATGTTAAAGCAAAAAAGGGGAAATTCATGTTTCACATCTTTGACCACAAAAACAGAATTTTTTTCGAGTATCATTTAATCCCAAAAACTTGGTATTCCTGGACTTGGTATATTTACCGAAACACTGGAATAGGATACGACTGGGCTGGACATAGAAGCGTTTGATTATGGCCCGTCCTAACCCGAACTGTTCTCGAATCATCGCCAGACGTCAGTTTGGGCGCTACACTTCCAAGAGGTTCTAAATTAAGGATTGTAGATAAATTAAGTTTTCAAGTTTCCATTTGAGGCATATTCTGATGTTGGGATAAAGTCTAATGAAAAGTTGGAAACGAAGCAACAGTACTGTTCGAAATATTTACCGAAAAACTGGCACAGGATACGATTGGGCAGGGCACAGAAGCGTTGTGTTATGCCCGGACATCACGCGCACTATACGCGATTCGTCGCCTGAAGTAAGTCTTGGACTTACACTTCCAACTGGCTCTACAATGGAAACAGAGTGCGCATTATAAATTTATTTATTCGTTTTTCAACATCCTGCGCTTTGTTGGGAAGGGCGTTTTCGAGATTTGAAAATGGAATAAAGTTAAGATTATTGCTTCTTATTCGATATTGGGTAGTAACTTCGATGCGCGAAGTTCGGGAATGTAATGGACTTTTAACCAGTTTTAATAAAAGGAACTGCGGAAAATCCATGGAAGTATTTTCAAATAAATGGTTCTATGAAACTTGGCTTTTCTTTTGCGAACTTTGGCATAAGAAGTTTACCCCTAATTCGCTAATAAAGTCGCTCAGCACATGGAATGTATGCATATTTAAATTTAAAGGTACGGAAACGAGTGAATTTGTACTGTACTGATTCAATTATAGAGGATATAGATCATACTTGCTAACAATATTCAAGGATGAGTCTAACGAAGCTAGTGTTTAGGTTGACAGAAGAAGAAATGTCAGTAAACAGTATGAACCTGGAAACACGGGGGCGCGTGTGGCTATTGTCACAATGTGAGGCTCAAATTTGAGCTTCGGGTTGCAAATCACTCCCTGATCTTTTGTTTGAAAAACAGCCGAAAGAGGAAGATCACGTAACGTGTAAATATGATCAATAGCACTGGGCCTTAAGGGGTTATATCCACTTGTAATTTTGAAAAAAAACGAATTTCTTTTTTTACACATTTTGAACGAACATATATTTGAGAATATCGTCCGAAAATTTCACTTTGATCCGGCAAATAGTTTCAGAGAAATTCGCGTATTTGTAAAGACGTCTCCGAGCGTTTGAAAGTAGGCGAAGCGTAAACCGGAATAGCAACTGCTTCTCATTACCCCTATGCCATTGCCTATGCTTTTCATAATGTTTTTATTCTTGGAATTAGAATATAAAAGGTTTATTTTATACCTGAAAGCTATATTTAGAAATTTTAGGTATAAAGTTAGTACATTTCGTCAGTTTAAAGTGAACTGCCACGATGTAAGTTGGAAAAAAAATTGTTTCCCAAAACTTTAAACGCGTTTTTCTCGAAACGGTGTTTTCAAAGTCGGTGAGGAAAATTTCTCCAAAACGGCTGAACCAATCAGCTTGAAATTTTCACACAATCTTCTAAGATACTTGTATCAGGTAATGATCCAAAGAATAAGCTTTCTGACAATAATTTCGATTTTTTAAGCCCCTTTAGACTGTAAATTTTCTTGAAAAAAAAAACGATTTTTTTTTCTTTGGGAAGCCGCCATTTTGTCAACAATCAAAATTT
This sequence comes from Oxycera nigricornis, assembly GCA_963942545.1. Taxonomy (NCBI): domain Eukaryota; kingdom Metazoa; phylum Arthropoda; class Insecta; order Diptera; family Stratiomyidae; genus Oxycera; species Oxycera nigricornis. The sequence continues at coordinate 48,997,421 of OZ012662.1, forward strand.
TGACTATTCCATCGATCATTACCTGTATTCATCTATCTTAAAAATAAATCTTTTAGTTTTTTTTTATTTCCGATAATTTGGATCAGAGATATCTTCGTCACCGCATGACACCTTTTTGTGGAGGTCCTCTAGGAGATCTACTACAGGAACACCGGAACCGAATTTTTTTGTAATGCATCACGAATTCTTAAAATACATTAAATTCGCTATATGTACATTTATTCTATGTATTTATTTAATAAAAAGCCTCTTCACAAAAAATTCACAAAAAAAACACGTTTTTCGGATTTACAAGTGGATATAACCCCTTAAGAAGAATGACATTTTGTGACATTTCTGGACATTAAGGGAGAGTTTCACTCCAAGAAACCATTGCCTCCAAATTACTTTAAAGAACAACACAATCCTCTTCTGAGCGAATAACGTGGTAAATTTTTAAGTCATCAGCGTATAGAAGAAACTGAGACGCTACGACGGAAGAAAGGTCATTTATGTAGAGTGAGAAACAAACAGAATAGACCCCTGAGGAACGCCAGAGTTTGGATGGAAGAGAGAAGAATGTGCCCCACATAGACTAGCACGGCATGAACGAGAACTGATGTAGGACTCAAGCCAGTAATGGTCCAAACAGGGCAAAGTGAGCTAACTTCTGTAGTAGAACATTTAGGTTGACAGTGTCAAATGCCTTACTGAAGACAGTCTACACTACATCAACTTGGGAACGACTGCCGAGAGCCTTTGCGACAGTTTGGGTAAATTCAAGGAGATTCGTGTTGGTTGAACGGTTAGGAAGGAACCCATGTTAGAATGGGAACAATCTACAATTAAGAGCTTGTTATATTTTATTGTAGACAACGCGTTCAAGAAGTTTGGAAAAACAAGAAAGTATCGAAATGGGACGGTAATTGGAAGCATTGGAAGAGGATCCAGATTTGAGTACAGGAAAAATGTAAGCTAATTTTCACAAATTGGGGAAGATACCGGAGGATAAGTAGCGTTGAAAATATAAGAGAGTGGAACACATAATGAGGATAAGGATTTAGTAAATATATTAGAAAGTCCGTCTAGCCCGGGACCTAGACTGGAATCTAAAGAATTGATCAAAGTTTGGATTTCATTTGGGTTATTCGGTATAAGATCAAGGATAGGTGGAAAGCAAAAAAGAGTATCCAAAGAGTTTGGGAGAGTGATGGCAGAATATATTTACGAAAAAAAAACTGAGGAAATATCTCGCAAATTTTTTCAGAAGTCGAACCTTGTTTACCGTCCCAGGAAACAGTATTAGGAATATTGAACGAAGACTTACGGGGGCAGTCTGGGTTTATTTTTTCCAAAAAATTGATTTTCTAAAAACATAATTTTTGGATACTATATGCATACATGTAGAATCAGTATTCAAACTGTTATTTTGGTCAGCAAAGCCGGAAAATATATTCATAACGCAATATAATAGAGCGTATGTGAGCGCGCTCAGAAGCCTTTAAACGCGTTATTCCTCGAAACAACGTTTTTTGATCTAGTTGACACGATTTCAAAAAATCTATGCTACCGATTGAACTGAAAATTTTACTGAGTATTCAGCACATGTCTAGTTTCAGCCACTACCAGATTCAGAATCTTTTTATCAATTTTTAACGACAATTTAATTGCAAAAAAGGTATCAAAAAATTGAAAAATCTGTCATTTTGTTGTTTTTCGTCCAAATTGTTTAATTCTGCTACGGGCTACAGCCAATCAATTATATTTCAACATGCCATTCGGATTTTTGTTACACATGCCCCAGTGAGAAGATAACATATCAACCAGTTTTTTTTTGGCGCCTCCGTGATAGCCGTCATTTTGTAAAGGAAAGTGAAAAAAAAAATTCTGAAAGTTCAATAGTTGCTTGTTGATGTAGGGGAGAGCGGGGCTAAAAGTGCCGGGGGTAAGTTGTTCCGATGCAAATATAAACAAGCCGTGAGGTGCGACCCATGAGGTCCACACGGTCAACTTCCCAGTAATATCTACATAAATATTAAAAATATTAAACACAATAATAGTTATGGAAATAATACTACTTCAAATAATAGAAATGTACCTCATAAAAGTTATTGGAATGACTTAATATTAATCGTAACATCTACGCGAGCATCAATTGATTACGTAAGGATTTCGGTGCATTGGTTTGATTGATTATTCACGCGGATCAATCGGAGGGGAACAGGTTTCAAAGCAGTTTGTTCATTAAAGTTAAAACATGGTGCTGTGAAGACTATTGAAAATCTGCTCAAATTTTGAAAATATTAATAAACTTTGATTGACTTTACAACAATGTCTTTAGAATAAGAGATTTAAGGTATAATGATTCGAATGAACCTTTTTTACATGGTGACTGAATGATTTTTTTATTTTTTATTTGTAATCATGTGAAAAGTTTTTGCTGGTTACTCTACAAAAATTGATAAAAGTTTATAAATTCTATAAACATTTATTATTACGATGTGCAAATCAGGTTAAAAATGGAATTTTTTATGAAAAAACACTACTTTTCTTTAAAAAAAAATTTAATAAATCGTAAAAAACGCTTTAACAGTTTTTTTAAAATATAAAAACATCATAAAGATGTTGATACGCGTCGATTGACACCTTAATAATGAAAAGATTATATTTGGTACTCGAGATATAATGAATGACGTAAATGACCTTGAACGTTTAATGATTTTTTATTTTTATTTAATTTTTTTTTGTAATCATGAAAAAAACTTTTGCTGGTTTTTTCACAAAAACTATGTGTAGTATATAAATAATATAAACATTGATTACTTAGGTTTGAAAATCAGGTTAAAAATTTTGTGTTTTTGAAAAAAATCCTAATTTTTTGCACTTTTTTTAAAAAAATTAAAAAACAGATCCAACGATTTTTTTTAAAATTTGATAGATTCATAAAATTGTTAATAAGCGTCGATTGACACCTTATTGATGAAAATCACATGTTTGGTTCGTGAGATATAGTGCATAACATGGTTGACCTTCATGGGGTGAAAACAGCAAACCCCCCGACCGAAGTATCCCGAAAACTAATCAGCTCTTAAGATTACAAAGACGCTTCGATTGAAACCTTAACGAAGTCGATACGACTTTTTTTACGTGAGTTATGCTCGTAGAAAAACTGCCCGCGAACGCACGTACGTACATACATACACACACACACACATACATACTTCTTTCTAAAAACACTTTATATATACTCTATAGACCTCAAAACGTAAAGAAAAGTTGAAAATTTCAATTTCGATTTTCGAGGCGATTACAAGAACTTCCCATATACTGGGAAGTTAAAAAAAAACAAAAAGAGATATGTTTATGTTCGTATTATGTCCGGCACACATGTGAGGCGGCTATTTGAGTTGCCCCAGAGTCACGGACCTAGTGGCAGTGTGTGCAGTGTTCCTTCAGCATTACGTGAGTAAATATTTTTTCGTGCATACTTTTTGGTCTCAAGTAAGCATTTTTGGTATTACAGTTATGGGAGTTTTACTAATCTGTTTGCAATTTATCCCGAAATATTAATTTTAACGCTTTGGACAGAATGTTTTTTAGCATATGATAAAAAGTAAATGTATTTGAAACGGGGTTAAAAGTGCCTTTTAATTGGGGTCAATTGTGCCACGACACAACTAACTCCCCAACTGACCTTTAAGACCCTATATTGTTTTGTTTGATAGAATGAGAAAAAAAAACAGGAAAACACAAAGGGGAACTACTTCCCAGGATCTTCTACAAATGGCTGGTGATGCGGTCATTAAGGACGGGCGCAAATTAAAAACCGTTGCACGTGAATTAGAAATTTGTTACGCAAAGGTATGTGAAGAAAATAAAGAGTGGACTTATTGGACTATTTCAATTTACGAAATACCAGGCGTAGTAAAATACGCTCTCCCCTTGGCAGCAACACCCATCAATATTTCCAACGTGTTTAAAAAGATTAATATTTGGCCCCATGATGCGGCTGTTTTTACAGAGGAAGACTTTGCATCGTCTTTCGTCACCGATCGCCCCATGCCGGATAATCAACCCTTACAAAAGATCAATAATTCGCTGGTCCTTCAAACAAGGACATCCGAAGATCTACATGAGTCAAATTATACGGTTCACTGAGTTTGAGTCTTGCCGGTCAATAATTCAGCCTGGTCCTCAGCTACGCCGATGCAGTGTTGACTGTATAAATGAAACGTGTTCTTCAGATGTTCAGCAATCAATCAATGTGGACTGTGGAAATGAGCCAGGTCCATTAGGTTATCAGCAACAACAGTTACGCCAATACAGTCCAGAGCAAAAGGCCAAAAATTGTGAACGGCACAACCGACCTCGGCTCCGGCACAAATTGCCCCACGACCGCTGCTTAAAAAAATAATTCTCAAATCAAAACAATTCCAAAAGCACAAAAACTGGGCATAAATTTAAAATGCAGATTAAATTCTACCTAAGATAAACAAAAACTATTAACCGTAGCATTCGCCTTATTCGATTTATCCAAGGATTTGTTAAAATCGGCACTTTCAACCCCGCTCTCCCCTACAAAACTTTTATACCATTTAAATAAATATTTATATCAAAAAAATTATTGACATTTGGTCCAAAAGACCCAGACCCCCAGTCCCCTTAAAGAAATTGATTTAACACCAAAACGGCTTTGTTTGGCTAGAGCGCAGCGAATTTTCGATATAAGCAAAATAGTTAAGAGCTCTTTTAATTTCCAGTTTGGCTGAAGCACGTTGTTTTGAAAAGGCAGTATAGTTTCCCGGAGTACTATTAGATTTGTAGAGCCAAGAAACTTGATTTTTTAAAGTTAAGATAGTTAAGACATTACGGGTTAACCAGGAAGGATCAGTAACCGTGGTACGACTAGGGTAGGGAGTGAAGCGAGAAATGAAGTCATAGAGAAGAATTTAATTAATTTTCTTTATATACATCTAATCAAATCGCGACTAAGATTTGTAAATTGGAGGACACAGTTGATGAGCCGTGACAACTGTAGACTAATTCTACAGGACTATTTCTATTTGAGCTGGTTCGGCACGAATAATGATGGTGCCATAGTTTCTCAGCGAATTTGCCTCAAAAACATTTTAAATATGACAAAACAAATTTGGTCAAGTTCACCGGCGTTTTTACATTTAGAATTGAATGATAAAAATATTGAAAAATAACTGTTGTCTTGTTGGTAAAATCGATTAGTAAAGTTGCTTCTCATAGTTAAAATTCTAGATTTTTTCTAGTAAGTCAGAATGTACGGATAACACCTTTTACACTATGAGTTTCAAATTTGCGGGTATGAAGCCTTTTTAAAACAAACAATATAAGGATAAAAAAGTATCGACGGCATAAATGCAAATTTTTGAACATTGCCTGAAATTACTACAAAAAACTTTGTAAATCAGAATTGAGCGCAGATTTGTCACTAAATTTACTTTATCTATTTCAACTATAAGTAAAGGATTTTTTTGATTTATTTCTTCGAATAGATAAAAAACTGTAAAAAATACTTTAGAAGGCCATGTTATCTCAATTAGTTACAGAAATTGAAAAATCGTTGCCCTTTGCAATCATAAAAGAATTATGGAAGAATACCTGAAGACCGGAATCGGGAAAGATTGCGCAGGACACAAAAGTGTAATGACGGTTTTCGAAGCAGCTAGCAATACTTTTATATCATTTCCACTGGTCAGTCGTGGTGCCACGCTCCCTACTGGCTCTAGAGGATTAAAAAACTAATTGTGTAAAATAGTTCCGTATTTGGGTAGCCGTTGTTGGAACCGGGGGCCTTGTCGTTCATATCACTTCTTCTCAACGATTATTTCACCAAGCAAATATTCTACTTGTTACGATAGATTAATAAAACGTATCTAACCTATAAATCGCTACTGGAAAAGCTTGGGCAGGACAGAGCAAAGTGACGCTCTGGTCGATGATAGCCTGAAAGCTGCTGCTCGTCAGCATCGTCGGAAATTTCGGTGAAACCCTGCCAACAGGTTCTGGAAATTTTGGTAAAATGTTTCTTCGAATCATTCAACTGGAAAAACAAAGTCAACTTACCCGTGCAAAACAAATTTTTACGAGTTTCAAATATTTTTTTGGTTTTATGTTCAAGTCAAGCATTTTCCTCAATTTTTTTCCGTTCAAGTATTTAATTTAAATGTGCATATGTTTGCACGCTTTTGCGCCACTTTCAGCGAGTTTTTCAGCAAAATTTAATCCACGAATAAGTTAACAGCGCGCAACAGGGTACCCTATCCCAACATTCAGGCAGTATGTGAGCAACAATTTTTTGAATTTAATCAGGCAACCCGTGACCGCGATGTTGTTCAAGTGATGTTCGCTTTAGTAAATTGTTAATTATTATTTTCTACCATTAAACTTAAGGAGGACACACTCTCGGATGCATAAGATCAAAATAAGTGCTCATATAAAATCCAACCGAAAAAGGAGGATGGAAAAATGCGTGTAGTTTGAGTTGCTTATCGGCCCCGTTCCGCGTCTGCAGTAGTTTGTACTACGTAAGTAATTAAGACTGCAAACTTGGGGCTTATCTCAATCTGAACACATGCGTTAAGCCGCGCACTATCTCCGCGGTTGCCTTATCATCAAGGGAGCTTTGAACTCTTTCGCCATCCGGAGCATTGCACATGTCTTTGAGACGCTGGGCCACAATCTGCTGCGAGTCTATCATCTTTTGGAAGTGCAGTACGAAACTCATAAAGAAGTAACGACCCAACTGAAAAGTACTGCGATAGTGAGGTTCTTTGCCGTCTAGTTAATTGGCACAGTAGAAGCTTTAGCATATTTCCGCCTCACAAAGCTAGAAGTATTCTTAATGACCGGAAAGTATTTTAAATAGCCACCAACAGGCTGTAAATCACTGTGTTACAATTGTTTCGTTTGCGTTTGCACGGTCTCAGTGCTATGTCTCCTCCGTTGAAGGACACCAACGAAAATATGAACATAAATCTTGCAGAAGGAGACAGCAACTCTATTTCACATTTAATTAAAGCAAACATCACTTAACACAAAAACTCTTTAACGTTTTCAAAATATTGTTGCTATTAAATTTTATATATTGTATATAGATTGTCAAAAGAAAATTCGTTGCAGTAATCCAGACTTTATTAATAGAAAATAGAAATACTACAATTGTTATCAATTTCAACGTTTTAGGTTGAGTATCCAACCAACGAATGTTCTTCTGATTTTATTAATATTGAACAAAAAATTTTGCCAAGTGCTATATTCGATTTCAAAAATCAATTTTCGGTTCGTGAATGTGTTCTGTAAATAAAACAACAACCATAATTCTTTGTTTTTTTTTTTATATTTTATATGAACTGATCATTACGAGTGATGGAGAAATGTGATTTTTTCAGAAAAGACTGGTTTTGATTTTTTCCCAAGAAGATACTAAGTAACAGCAGCGGTTACTTTCAAGCAAACCGTATAGGCCTCCTCAGAGACAAAGTGTATGATTTGATGAAGATACCATCTTTTGTAGTTTACGAGGGGTGATCAAAAAGTAATGAGAAACGACTATTTGCAGTCCGCATAAAAATCCAACAAAATTTTTTTTCGCTTGCTTATAGACTCACTAGGTCACCATGAAAAAATCATATAAATAGACTACGATTCACGGGAGGGACATTCAGTTGAATACGAACCGGCGAAGAGATAACATTAAAATAGAGAAAAACGAAATTAGAGCAGTCATTAAGTACCTCTGTTTGAAAAAATGTCTACCAAACACACTACACAGCGACTTAGAGGAAACATTGGGGAACTCTGCTCCTCCATATTCCAGTTGCACGCTGGGCCAAGGAGTTTAAGCTGGGAAGAACATCCACTGAAGATGAACACCGCGAAGGACGCTCATCTACGCCCCACACTGAAGATAACTTGTAAAAGGTCGAAGATGTTGTGTTGGCAGATCGAAGAGTGACCGTCAAACATGTAGCTGAGGTCACGGGGATCTCATACGGTAGCGTTCGAACAATCCTTGTGGACGAATTGCAGATGAAAAAGGTCTCAGCGCGTTGGGTATCGCGAATGTTAACCGACGAGCACAAGAAAAAACGAGTCGATATTTCAAGGGTGGATCTCCAAAAGTTCCAAGCAGATTGGAAAAAATTTCTGTCACGTTTCGTGAGCATGGACGAGACCTGGATCCACCATTTTGATCCTGAAACCAAACAACAATCGATGACTTGGAAGCGAGCCTCTTCACCAACACCGAAGAAGTTCAAAGTGTCAAGTTCGGCGGGAAAGGTTATGTCGTCCGTTTTTTGGGACGCCGAAGGAATAATTATGGTGAAATATTTGGAAAAGGGAGCCACTATTTCGGGCTCTTACTACGCGGACCAAATACGAAGGTTGCGGGAAAGCATTAAGGCAAAAAGACGCGGCAAACTGCGAGCTGGAGTGCTGTTTCACCAAGACAACGCTCCGGCTCACAAAGCCGCAGTTGCGATGGCTGCCATTCAAGAAACGAGATTCGAACTGTTGGAACACCCACTCTATTCACCAGATCTAGCTCCCAGTGACTTCTACCTCTTTCCTCGTCTCAAGCAACACCCCTGAGGCAAGAAATTTGAAGACAATAGTGAAGTAATGGCGGCTGTTGAGACGTTTTGGTAAAGGTCAAGACAAAAAAAAAATTCTGAGGGAGTCCTGGGTTTAGAAAAAAGATGAACTAAATGTATTGCCTTGTTAGGATACTATGTAGAAAAATAAATTATTTTTGTAACTGTCATCACCGTCTTTAATTGTGATTCTCATTACTTTTTGATCACCCCTCGTATACATTTCACGTTTTATGTAGGACGCTCTTACTCAGATCCTCCATATCCACTACAATCGAACAGTCAACCATCATACAGCCCGGGTATCTTTCAGACACTAAGTGCATCTCGTTCTCAATTTAGGTGATTTTTGATTGAAATTGATCGTTTTCTAAAACAAATTCATACATCCCCAAATCAAATTTGAGCCTTTCCAATCCAATTGATATTGACTAAGTCCGAATTCGATTTGGAACAGTACTAATTTGATTTGAAAAATCACTAATTTGATTCGGAAAACACCTAAATTTAAGGAGAAATGCTATATATTTTTAGTTATTGTGCCGGCGAAGACGAAAAAGCTACATTGGATCTTCAACTTTAAAGTTCTTGGAAGAGAAGGCCAATAATTATCGATACGATACTTCAGATGCCATGGAACTGCATTGAAGGGAAGGTAGTTCTCAAAAATATCATGTCTTAGTATGTTTTAATATCAATTAGATGCTGCTGAAAAAGGTAATAGGATAGCAAAAACAACGCTCTAATTTGTAATATACTAATGAAGCAAAGATAATTATTCGGGCTACCACTGTATAACATAATGTATGATGGATCAATAAGATATTCAAGTTTAATCAATTAATATTACCAAAGTTTTCGCAACGGCACGATGTATGGATAGAAAGGATAAGTCAAACACTATTAAATCCTGACTGAGGAATGCGTCTTTATCTTAATTAAGGGTTAAAGAAAGTGTCAGAAACAATTTTCTGAACCTATTCAGTTTAAATTACGTGGAGTACTGTGTCAAAAACAGTAAATTTTTGAATACACGTGCGTGGGTGATACGTTTAGTAGCTTCACATCACTCGTAACTGTAGCTCAAACAACAAAGATAGCACTTGACATCAAATATATCACTTATCTGTTTGACTATGTGTGGATCATTAGAATGTCCCAAAGCTGACTTACCGGTTATAACTAATCGTCCTTTAGTAGCGCTCAGGCGAGTTTCGCCAGTTAAACGATGCTTCGTTCGGCATTGATAGCTCTTGTAGCCGTCCTCAGGACCAACTTCTCGAATGTGCAATTCTCCAGAAGGCAGGACCAAGTACTTTCCGTCTATTTTTCGATGATGTTGATAAAAAAAATATATTAGAATTTATCGATTTAGTTTAAAATCAAACATGCATGCATGCCTGGAAGCAATTTTCGTGCAACACTTTGGACAATTTCTGACGAAATGAACTCAAGTCAAAATTATTATAAACGGTTTCTGGTTGCGTCACGAAAATTGCTTCCTTTTGGAAGGATTTGATACCCTGTGATGGCAGGAGAAAATTAATTTATTAAAAATTTAATGCATTCGCGATCAGAATACATTATTAATTGACCAAATTAAATTGGTTTAGATTTTTTATGGTGCTTCATCTAAGTCATCCTTTTTCCTTTAATGTGAACATCGGCTATTTCATTCTTTACAATTCAAAACCGAATTCAGATCCGAATTCAAAAAGTTGTAATTTGGGAACATGCTCAGTGTATACTCAAGTCGAAAAACCTTTAAAATTTGATAAGCAGTGTCCTGACAACAATAATCACAGGGTACCAATCAAGCTATGCTTAAATAGTAACCAAAGACTTTCCAGGGACATTATCTGAAATCGATGAAGTTTGAAACACGTAGATATTATTAAGATTTATAAGTGTAGCCAAGAAGGATAATTTAATACAACCATTTCGTAATTTCTTTTCAATGTCCCTAAAAAGCCTAAGCTTTATTCTAAGTGAAGGGGGAAGCATTGGAACAGGTAAGCCGTGAGACTTATGGAAATGCGGAACAAAGGATTGTCGGGAAATGGAAATTGAAAATAAAAAACTCAAAATGTGTGTTTTGGCAGTGAAAAAAACAATAAATTTATAAAACAAAAACAATTTATAAAACCTTGCCCTAAGTTCAGAAATATGTTGGATTGAAGTTTAAATCCAATTTGCTACCCGTTTTCCAGTTGACTTTCAGATGCAATTTTCTAAAGACTAACTTAAACTAATGGATACGATTGTAGTATGCACCAGTGGCGAGGGGTGAAAAATTACTGTGGGTAAGCCGATGGTTTTCTAGCATCAATTTTCACAGCTGATTCGCAAGCCGGGAACGCTGACGGCTTTTTGATTTGTTTCCATATCCTATTGAGGAGAATGGAGTATGATGGAACAAACATTGAGATCAAGTGGAACGATTGTGCATGTTTACAGTGATACATGCAAGTAAATAAACACTTTATTCCCTTATAAAACTGAAGTGACATTTTTGGAACATATTTGGTAAAGGAAGCCGATGGGAATCGGCTTAAATGAACGCCTCGCCACTGGTATGCACTCCTAATTAAAAAACAACCCAGTCGTTTTATGTACCTGCCTGTTTCAAAAACGTAAGGGGATTTTTGACATACCGACTTCATTAGCAAACAGTTAAGGGAGCTTTGCTTCCTGAAGCTATACTTAGTTATAAAAACATTGAAACTAGTCAACTAAGGCTGTTATTTCTACTAATCTGATTTTCTGACTTTCTGCCAACAACGAAATTGTTTCCTAGCCAATGTGGGAGCGAATTTTGAATCAATCTGATCCCATAATTTTGCAAATTATCTTCTTCTTTTGTTTCATAATTTCTGAAATCTCTCTTTTATTAGAAGATAGCCTTATAGATATATTTTTTCAAATTTCATATCACTCATTTGGCGCAATGTTTCGTCCTCTATTGAGGTGCCTACGCTTATTTTTTATTCGTTTTCGTATACCCTTGAATTCTTATCAACTATTGATAGCGATAAATACAATGTACTTTTCCTACTAAAATTAATTAGGAACCAGCCTATAATCTGGAACAAAAAAGAACCTCCATTAATGTGCATTAAAAAGTGTTAGCAGAGTTGCGAACCAAAATTGCACACTAGAAGACAATGTTGTTGACTTGGGTAGGAGGTTCTAACACATGTTAAATTACAATGTACTTGTTGGTACAATAATACATCAAGGACATTAGCTCCTTGTCGTTTGGAAGCTACTCAGTTCAATATCATTTAACTCTTTCGGTTCGTGTAAATATGATACCGGACACGGTCTAATACTCGTAAAGAAAATCCCAGCCACCACAAAACTATATGTTGCCTTTCTGTTATTAAAATAGGAACAAATCGTTTGATTTGACAATTAGGAATTCGAAAAGGATGTAGATTAATTCTAATTTAATTGAAACTTCCATAAGCTCTACATTACCCGACAAGAAGCCATCAGCTGAGTTTGACGGGTATATCTCACGCTTTTCATCCTGCACCCATGATTCAACATACACGAAATCCGCTACAAAGCTCGGAATGTGACACTTTAATATTGCAGTGTTTCCGCGTAGTACGGCTTCGTCCATCACGTTTACAGTGTAACTTTGCGGAACAACTGGAATGTACATGAACTGACTAAATCTCAGGCTTGAACAATTCTTCCATTATAACAAAAAAATTCTAAACGATCGACTAACCCCCTTGATACTACTGTTCTGACAACCAGGGAAGGGATGGGAACAAGGACGCAGGCTCTAGAATTTGGTGCAACAAGAAAATACCACTGCCGTTTTTAATGTAGCTCCCGCCATTTGTGTCCGCCCATTCAACGATTTCGACATGATCGGCGACGAACGACGGTATTTGGCACTTGAACACAGCAGAGTTGCCTTTTATTACAAACTCATCGTAAACCTGCGACTCATAATACTGATTCACAACTGAAATGTAAAACCCGAAATCAAATTAGAATAAGGCAAAAATATGCATTCGGGGAGCGGAAACTCGCGAGGAAAAGGATTAAATTGGAAGGCACCTAACACGGTGACCCTTAGGATCATCCATGTGTTTTACCGAATTTTCCATCGTCTTTGTGTATTTCAGTACCGTCGTCAGCAACCCACGACTCAACTGTTATAAAGTCGGCTACAAACGACGGCAATAGGCATTTCAGTGTGGCCGCATTTCCCCTCAGAACAAACTCGTCAATCACTCGGGTCTGATAGAACTGCTGCACAACTGCGGGAAATGGTCAAACAACAAATCATAATAATAACAGATACTGCTTACTAGAACATCTTATCATCCTGTATTTCCGCACAGACTAGCACGCAACTCAAAAGGTCAACCAAAAAATTACGATAATATAACGACATTGGTTCGGGCATGGGAAATTGTTCTGGAGGAACCACTCACAGGCATCCCTGGACTATTCAACGTACCATAATTCTGATTGCTATTCTGGTAGAACGTGGTCCCCGCCGAGTCCATCCACAAGTCAACATGGACAAAATCGGCAACATATGAGGGGATCTCGCATTTCATGACCACTGAGTTACCTCGAATCACGTATTCATTATCCGCTTCAGACTCATAGGATTGAATCACAACTGGCCAAAAAAAAACATAAACACAAAATGATTAGCAACTGAACTCTGCAACACTCATAAAGGGATTTTGGATTAGAGGAGATGCTAGACGTTGGTTAATATCAAAATTATCCACCCGAAACACTAGACGATCCATTTCGGTACAATTCTTTTCCATTCTCATCAACCCAGGCCTCAACTTGAACGAAATCGGCGACAAATGAGGGGATTTTACACTTCATCACTGCCGAGTTTCCTTTAATCACGTATTCATTTTCCGCCTCCGTTATGTAAAATTGGCTGACAACTAAAAGGCAAACAAAAATCAAAGCATTTGCAGTAGCTATCCTTAAAAAAATAAAACATATTATTCAACTGAGAGGATTGTGGTGCAATGAACAGGACATTTACAAGATAAACTTTGGCTCAACACAATTGCTAACCGTGGTTGTCGGTCACAGTGAGAACAACTCCCTTTTCATCAATCCACGATTCAACTTTGACGAAATCAGCCACAAACGAAGGGATGGAACACTTGAGAACGGCTGAGTTTCCCCGGATGACGTACTCCGTTAATATTTCGGCCTTGTAAAATTGGTTTACGACTAAAACATAATGAATGCAAGTTAGAATGATGCCGAACAGACCAACATCCTTTTTATGATTTGTCAGATATACAGTGGCTCAAACGTATAATCGGACAACGATAGTACTTAGGTGAAACATGTTAAAATTTGTCAAAAAAATTACGCAATATAAGGTATATATAAATAAATTTAATTCTCGTTTTTTATATTTTTAAGACATATAATAAAATAACGCATTTTTTAATTCATACATAACAAAACCAAACATAACAACTAACATCTCTACACAAAAAGTCAAACATATAATCGGACAAACTAGAAAAAGTTAATAAATCATATATAATTTTTAGTGTTAGTACTTGGTTGCAAATCCTTTTGACTCAATAACAGCTTTTAATCGGTTTGGCATTGAATTGACTAAATTTTCACAAAAAATGGGTTCAATTTTCCTCCATTCATTCTGTAATGCCTGTTTTAATTGGCTTATAGTATTGAACGATTTATCGTAGAGCCTTCTTGAAAGTTCTTCCCACAAATGTTCGATAACATTCAAGTCCGTTGACTGTGCAGGCGTTTGCAATAGTTTGGGACAATTATTTATCAGCCAAAGTCCTGCAACCTCCGATGTATGTTTCGGATCATTGTCCTGGTAGAAAGCAAAGTTCTGTAAAATGCCTAATTTCTCAGCACTTTGCTTGACATTTTCTTTTAAAATGTTCAGGTACACAAATTTGTCCATTTCACCTTCGATAAAATGCAAATTGGCCACCGCCGCACTGGACATACCGCCCCAAACCATTACTGATCCATCCATGCTTCACAGTAGCTCGAGTATTTTTTGGATGAAATTCAGTGTTGGGTTTTCGCCACACCTACGTCCTTCCATCTGATCCATGTAAGTTAAACTTACTCTCATCAGTAAATAACACCTATATATTGTATAAAAACCACATAAGTATTTCATTTAATATCCAGAAAACCTTTACCTCTACCTTTTTCCAAAATTCAGAGTCTTTGAAGAAATATTCCTTTGCAAATTTCAAACGACATAACTTATTTTTAGCGCTTATGAATGGCTTTTTCCTGACAACTCTGCCATGGTAATTATTTTTTCTTAACACATTTCGTACAGTTTCAACACATAAATCCTTTCCAATATTGTCATGTACAAAAGTTTTCAACTCCTTGGCTGTTTTTAATGAATTTACCTTTACTTCTGCCAAAATACGCCGTTTATCACGCTCATTTAATATTTGTCCTTGACCTTTTCTGCTTTTGTTTGCAATTCTATTTTCATCACGATACCTTTTTATAATATCGTGAATGGTAGAATGGCTTCTTCCAACGGTAACTCCTATATCTCGTACCGAATTTCCTTCTCCATAAAGCTTAAGAATTGGTTTACGAATTTCCAAAGTAGTTTGTTTCTCTTTTGGCGCCATTTTGACATTTATTGCAGTTTTAAGCTTGAACTGAATGTTCACACTGCCTACTAAAACCGAAAGAAGCTAATTCATGGGAATTTCTCAGAAAACGCAGCTATACTAACAAGTGTTGCCGTATCTGTCTTCCTCGTCCGATTATTTGTTTGACTTTGATTATGGAACTACCTATTGTTATGCTTAAATTTTATATACATGAATTAAAAAATTTGTATTTTTTCATATTAGATTACATTTATGGAAGGTGTGAAAAGACTCAAACCACATAGCATTAATAAAGTGCAATAATTTCGTGACATTTTCACATGTTCTAGCTGAGCACTATCGTTGTCCGATTATACGTTTGAGCCACTGTATGTATTCTTCTGTGCTTAACAAAAATGCATAAAACGAATGAACAGTAGGCAATGATAAAGACATGGTACAAAGTTGAACCCAACACGGAGATATTTCCGCAAGTGCTGACTGTTTATGCTTCTAAAAGGAAGATCAAGACCCTCATCGCTATCGTGAGGGTGCCTTTACATTACTAACATCTTGTGATGGCTGGTTGGTTGTAGTGGCAGCCCTCTTCATCAAAAAAGATGACTCACTTTGGCCAAGATAGGCCCATTGTGATACCATAAAAAGATAAAGGCGGCACTAGAACCTGTGACATGACGAGAACCATTTCGATTCTCGTATGAAGTTGGCTATGCAGCCGATATTTAAATCAGCTACTTCCGTGAGGCTGTCCAGGAATGGTGAGCCTAAGGTTTTCATGCGTTTCCTGGAGAGTGCCGGGCATTCGCACAGAAAATGTTGGATTGTCTCTTCCTCTTCTTCCGATCTGCAACTCCGGCAAAAATCGTTGAAGGGAACGCCCAACCGTTCTGCTTGTCTGCCAATTAGACAGTGCCCCGTCAGTATGGACACGATAGAACTCAAGGTTTCACGACTCGTGTTTAGAAGCTGCTTGGTGCGTCTGCTACTCAGTGCGCGCCAAGTTTGCATGGTTGTCCTGCAGGTTTCCTCCAGCAACCAGGCCCTATTTGCAGCCTTGATGTAATGCTGCTTAAATCCTAGCTTTATAGAAGCTAGAGGTTGGCCGACTTGGGGTGTGAGTGTATACTCCTGGAGCTCAGTGCCAGCTCTCGCTAAAGCATCCGCTTCACAGTTTTCCGGTATATCACTATGTCCCGGTACCCAGCAAAGAATCACTTCACAGTGAAGCGACATCACGTTCAGTTGTGTACGGCATTCCATTACAATCCAGGATGAGGTGTACACGTTAGATAATGCTTGGATAGCACCCTGACTGTCAGAGAAAATATTCAGGTTTCTTACGGAAATTTTCTGGATTCTCAGCCAGGCTACTGCCTTGTATATTGCAATGACCGCTGCCTGAAAAACGCTGCAGTGGTCTGGAAGCCGAAAGGACAGTTTTAGGCCTAGCTGTTCTGAGAAAACGCCACAGCCAACTTTTCCATCCATTTTGGAGCCATCAGTGTAGTTAAGTCTTTCAGATAGGGTGTTTACGAATTTGCCCGATATTGCTATTGCAACATCGTCTGCATAGGCTACGACTTTGCAGGCAGTCGCTTCTATTGTTGACAGGAGTTTATCCACCACTAAGTTTGTTGCGGATCAGTTTTCATTTTTTTGTGCACATTTTTCAATTCTTCCAAATTTGGAATCTATTTAAATTTCCCTCAGTACACTGCCAAATAATCGGCATTGGCAGGACTAAATCCCAAATTGGTAATCCACCACACGCGCTGTCTCTCTCGAGAGGTGAGTTCAGGTGATCGAGCGCGAATCGGTTCTCTTTGCATGCTGTCGCCCTCTGATTGGCAGAAAACATTTTGCGAATTACCATATATGGTTATAAAAAGAAGCAAAAATGCTTCGACTCGTGACCGCGGTGAAGTGGATAGGAGAGCTAACCAAAGACGGTCACGGGATCGTCTCCGCGCGACCGACAGAGCTGTCGGGTTTGTTTTTGTTTAAAAAAATTGAGTTTCAACATAATTGTTATAGTGTTTTTGGCGTAAAATCATCGCTCGTAAATCAACCGGAGGGACGGCTCCGCGTAAGCAGTTGGCAGCGACGGCTGTGCTACTCAGTGCATCATCGTCCGGAGGCGTCAAGAAACCACATCGTGATCGTCCTGGCACCGTCACCGTGCAAGAACGCCTTGTTTGCAAATTGCGCAGGGTTTCAAAACCGATTTGCGTCTTCAAAGGTCTGCTGTGATGGCTTTGCAAGAAGCCCGCGAAACATATTTGGTTGAATTGTTCGAGGATACGAATTGGGTGCTATTCAAGCCAACGTATCACCATCATGCCGAAAACCATCCCGCTTGCTCGTCGTATTCGAGACAAACGTGCTTAACCAGATTCCACGATTAGTGTTAATTTACTTTGATCATTACTACAGTCCCTGGCCATATTATTAGACCCATGCTGAAAAATGAATATTTCATTGCATTTTTTGTTGTTTCATTGCAAGACTTTTAACGTTCGTTGGAAAAACCTCTAGTTTAATACTTATGGTAACATTTTATGTAATTGTTCATACAGTTACCACGTTCAAATTTAGATGGCATCAGTTCTGTAATAAAAACTTAAAGTAAATAAATATCGTCAAATACAGTGCAACAGGCTCTATTGTGCAAAATACCTATTTCCATTGCGTGAAGTACACAAACATTGCTGAAGTGAGTTCTTTATTGATGATTTGTCTCATTTTTATGAAAATAGTGTAAAACTCTTGCGACTTGTGATAATTATGTAATTTTCAGAATGGGTAAACGACGTGATTTGTCTCCTACTAGAATTGGCCGAATTGCCGGTATGTTGAAAGCTAAAAACATGAGCCAGTATGAAATTGCTAAAATTTTAAATATCTCACGAAGTTCAGTGAAGCATATAAAGAAAAAGATTGCCCTTGACGAAGATTTAAATATGAAACACAAAGGTGCGTCTGGTCGTCATCGAATAACTTCCGAGAGGACAGACAGCAAAATTGGTGATATATGCATCCGAAATAGAAAAATTGCCTTAAATCTTTTGGAAAAACAGATTACTGAAACAGGAATACAAGTTTCTGAAAGAATACTACGACGAAGATTAGCTGAAGAAGGTCTTGTCTCCCGAAGACCGGCACGCAAACCTAGGCTCACACCAGCCATGATTACAAAACGTTACAGATTGGCCCAAAAGTATAAGAATTTCACAAAGGATGACTAGAAAAAAGTAATTTTACAATATATTTCTATTATAAATTCAATTTTTAAGTAAAATTTGTGACAATTCTCGGTAGTTTTAATATGTTACAGGTTAATTTCTCAGATGAAACCATTTTTCAAGTATTGGTCGAAAAGGCTCAGTTTGTTAGGCATCGATTGAATGAGAAATACAAGAAAGATTGTATTGTTCCAACAATAAAACATCCCCTTTTGGTTATGGTATGGTCTGTAATAAGTATGAAAGGTCCAGGGCTCCTGTACATCGTGGAAGGTACAATGAATTCAGAACAATACGAGAAAGTGTTGGAAAAACAGCTACTTCCAACGAGGAAAAAATGGTGCGAAAAACGCGAGAAGCCTATTTTTATGCACGATGGTGCACCGTGCCTCCGTTCTAAACATATATCAACGTACCTAGAGAAGAAAAAAGTCACCGTTCTTGACTGGCCTGGAAATTCTCCAGACATTAATACTATAGAGAATGATTGGGACTTTATGAAACGTGAAGTTTCTGAGCACGCTCCTACAACCAAGCAGGATCTGATTCGTGTACTCAGTGACACCTGGAAAAATGACGTAGAGATCAGGTAAACTATTGAGAATTGCATTGACAGCATGCCTCGTCGTAAAGCAGCCGTGTTGGCTGCTAAAAGTGGCCATACAAAACACTGATTTTGGCGAAAAATCGTGTTTAATTAACACAAATGCTTTAATCTAATGTAAATCACTACTTTTTGAATAAAATTCATTGTATAATATATGCTTTCCCATAATTTAACTAAAACTGTCTAATAATGAACGTGATGTGTAGTTGAAATGGCAAAAATGTGATTTTTCAGCATGGGTCTAATAATATGGCCAGGGACTGTACAATAACAGCCTCCTTTCCGATTCTCTTGTAATCTTATAACAATCACATTTGCATTAGTGAATATATTTCGTAAGCCATTTAGGTTTAGCCGGTATGTATTATATACGAGACTATCTAAACCAATAATTAATGAAGTTGGATGTAAACAATTGTCTTCAGATAAATGCTAAATAATCTATTGGAAATAAAGTGTAAATAATATGAAGTGAGTTTTCATGGTTTCTCCCCTCCTCAGCGTGTGCGTGATGCGGTTAGTCCGGTACTTGATGTTTCTTTTTCTATGTGATTTTGATTAGCTCACGACCCGCTGAGCTAGCCGGTTAAAAAAAATATTAATCTACGGCCGCCACTATGCGGCCACAGTTGGTGGGTGCTCCGCACGGGGGCCTCCTCTCGGCGGTCATCTTCCATGTTGCGTCCGAAGTGGCGGGGCACATGGAGGATGATTGGATGGGAGGGAGGTGAGTGAATGCGGGGCACGCAACAAGTTCCATAGAAGGGGTGATAGCATCTTGTGATAATAAATTCTACATGCACTACATCCGACGAGCTGGGATTTTGCATCCCTGTTTTCTACTAAGTTACAAGGAATTTTTTATTTTATTTTTGTAGTGGCAAATATAAAGATTCTTATTTTAGACGAAAAACCTAAACATCACTCCAGTTGAGGAAAATGTGTCGCCGATGTTGGATGCTGCAGTTCGAAATGTTGAAAAGTTCAAGTCTTTATTTCAAAAGAATTTTACCCGTAGCCAATAAAGAGGGAACTATGCACAGTTTAATGCTACAACACTAATTGTCAGATATTTAGTTATAGCTTAATTGGCAAACAAAAATGAGCTTCTATCCTCGTAGCCCAGTCAAATAGGAATTTGACTGTGCCTTTTGGGCTGGCAGCCAGATTTTTATGTGTGGATAATTCTATAGTAAGTTCAAGTTCAAGTTTCTGCGGTCGCAGCTCCAATCCTCTGGGCTCCATCTTAAGAACAAAAGCAATTTGGACACCTCCATATCTCAGAAACCACGGCTCCTACAAGAAAATCTACGTCCTCAGCGACATTACTACAAAATCACAAAGTGGAGGGGCTTCAAGTTCAAGTTCAAGATATTTGAATCTGCGTCCCCAACTGCCTGCTCAATGCCATAACATGAATCCGTTGACTCTATTTTGAGAAGGTCGATATATGTAATTTTTTTATTATTTTCGTTACTAAAGAACTTGTCTAGAGAAATGGCTGGAATATTGTTTATTTGACAGATTATATCTGCAGAATTTAGCCTTTTGCATCGTCTGAAGCGTTCCCATGACTTTGTGCCAGCTATATTTGGATCTTCCGCGTATCCATCCATAATTATTTTCAACATATTTTCTACATGTTTTACAAATTTGTTTGAATGTTGCAATGTGATCCCATATCACTTTGTGCAACAGATAACCACCGTCAATGACATCAAGTTTTTTTGGGTCCAAGATCAACGGGACCGTTAAAAGCAGAAAACGCATCAAAAAACGTTGACTTGGTACATTCAGTTTTCGCACTGAGGGGTTTGATCCCGAGAACCGCTCGTCTGGTCTTAAAATGCATTTTTAATGCGACTTTCTTTCCTTTGGGATGCAATAACTATGTACAGTGATTGAAACAATCAATACCGCAAACGACTTGTGACAAAGTAGTCTTAAGAAAGAACGTATTTCGCGTTAAACGTGAAAATGAAGAAGTAATAGTGCTCGAAAAATAATTACACGTTTTTGGGTGTCGTTTTTGGCTTGTATCTTTTTTACTGTTGACACCACGTAAAAGTGATGTAAGCACGACTTGCTACAAATTTAAATTTAGGCAAGTATACACAACTTTGTTGTAAGAGTCATAGTTTCTGAGGTATATGGGTGTCCCACTTTCTTTTATTTTTAAGATGGAGCCCAGAGGATTGGAGCTGCGACCCCAGAAACTTGAACTTAAGTGAAGTATAGAATTGGTCACACATTGCAATAACAATTTGCCTGCCAGCTCAAAATGCACGGTTTACATCAAAATTTGGACCACTTTACTGGACTATTGATGGTAAGGAGATATTTTTGTCGTGAGAAGAACATTATTCCGATTCCTCACTGATAGTCTTTCTAACAACCACGAAGCGCATTAACCAATTATCATAAGATACTTCGTAAAAGCTGACTACGCGCTTCTACAAGACGATTGGAAACATCTGTGTGAAGACTTGTCGTTCGATTCACTCATCAGTTTCAAGCTTTACTTCATAAATATTGGGAAAATACTTCTGCAGCCGAGCACTTTTCCGGGAACACGGAAAACAGAAATTAAATAAGATATAAATAGAAAACCTATAGGTAATCACCAAATTAAAGACTTCAATTGAGATCATTTTACAGGATATGATAATGCTTTCTTCTTTTCGGAAACGTCCTTTTAATTTAAATTCCATTTCCGTCGGCAGTCCTGCACTGAAAGCAACTGAATCAAAAATTATTCAATGGAAATACCAACGCTTTGACTTGCGCCCCTATTGTGCTGTATATTTCTCTCGATTCTTAATTGTGCTTATAGTATTTGATATCCTATTTAGTGCATAAATATTGAAAAAAGGAGTGGATATTGGAAAAGGTTTCAATAAAATCGTGAATCGCCTCAACAATTTCCCAACCATAATTATCAGATGATCTCAACTCGACTCCTTTCTCATCAATCCACGATTCCACACGTACGAAATCAGCTACGAACGATGGAATCGAACATTTCAGAATCGCAGCATTTCCTTTGATCACGTACTCCATCAAAATGTCCGCTCCATAGTATTGATTCACGACTACGAACAAGATCATAATAGTGAACTGAGTGTATAATCAATGAACTAATAAGTAATAAATTAACATAAAAGGATTATTTTTTGAGGAAAGAACTTCAATGCTCAAAATATCTCTAGGACTAACCAAAGCTGTCAGACCGAAGATATTCCGACCCGTCACTACCAACCCAAGCCTCGACCTTGACGAAATCAACCACGAAACTTGGGATATTGCATTTCAGGACGGCCGTATTTCCTTTTATCACATATTCTGACACGACCTCGGCTTCATAGTACTGATTCACAACTGGAAAGTTGCAATGAAACAAACGACTAATTTAAATATGCATTACAACAACAAAAAATAAACAGGACTAGGACTAGAAAATGGGATCGCATTAGGTTCGAAGGCGGCAGGCACTCTTACTATTTCCGCTTTGCGAGTCATTAATCGATCCATACAAGTTTCCTGCGTCGTCCTGCCACGAAATCACTTGCACGAAATCGGCTACAAACGAAGGGATGGAGCATTTCAGGACCGCTGAATTCCCACGGATCACATACTCATTGTTCACCTCAGACTCGTAAAACTGCTGCACAACTGGGCGTGGACATCACAGAGAAAAGAAAGCGATTCGGTCAGTAATGAACATTAAGTCAAATCACAAATTAGGTCTGGACTCTGAAAGCGAATTACAGGGAACCTAATTCTGCTACTGATTTTCAGAGATGGTTGAACAAAGTGTCGACAGATTGTGAAAGGGTGGAAGAAGACTGTAAACATTTCAATGGAAGCAAATCAAATTGTGTTCATGCGCCGGAACATTTTCAACGAAATGGAAAACTCCAACCGCATCCGATTAAACAGTTCTCACGACGAAAGGCAGCAAACCCCGCCGGAAACATGCGAAAGATTGAGTTTATGTTCTCCAAAAGATACTCACAAGTTCACGGCCAAGAAGTAAAAGTGGAATCGTTCCATGTCGACAACTTTCCAGACACATCTGATACACACATTAGACTCGCTGCACTGCGAACGAAAATTAGCCCAACTGCTACACAAGCGTAATTTGTTTCAAGAAGTAAAGACGATCATTTCCGGCCATCCGATGGGATTCCAAACGACAGGAATGAGTAAGTAAAAGATACAAGAAGTGACGAATGTGATGCGTGGGCGAAACTTTAATTAAAGCCTGAATAATCATCAAGGAAGATTTACGACAGATGCTACTACGTAGGTTACATAAAAACGAATAAAAGCCTAGTTAATAGTATTTGTAATTTGGCGGGATTGAATATAGAAATGTTCTCGATAATCATTCCTTAAGGTTTTTAGAGCGCTGAATCTGAATTTCAGCTTTGTCACCTCGTGCAAATTATACATTCTGAAAAAAAACACCAAAAATGCCTAATTTTTGTTTTTTCGTAGATATTTTGGATGACCGATTTAGACGCTTGGGTGCGTTGAATATCAGTGGTTATCAAATATAGTCATTAAGCCGGAAACAATTGTTTCATTTATATTGGGGTTTTATCTTTTATTTAGGTATTTTCCAAATCAAATCGGTTATTTTCCAAATCAAATTGACACTTTTCCAAATTAAATTAAAAATTTTCCGGTCCAATCGACAACGAGAAGAACCGATTTGAATTGGAAAATCACCAACTTCATTCAGAAAATAACTGATTTGTTTCAGAAAATGCCTTAATTGAAGGGAAAATGTTATAAACTCAATTAGTTTGTATGGTTTATAATGATCAACAAGGGAAGGTTCCGGTTGCCTATCTCAAACATAAGTTATGGTGTGGTACTTGCCTTGTCGAAATATTAGCCACTCTATCACTGAGTTCCAGGATTATACACTAAAAGCACAAGTTGGACATCCGCAAGCTTCCATAAAGCTAAGATTTAAAGTGCATTACACAGGAAAAAACCTTTTGAACAACTAGGCAAACTTTGCAGGCACCGGGCAGCTAATTTAAATATAAGCTGCAAAGCCTGCTTCATGGGAGAATCCAAATGGTTCTCGTTGTCCCATAGCTAGGTTCTAGTGCCGTCCCAATCTTCTTGTGGTATGACAATGAGCCATCTCTTGAGAAAAGAAGGCTGCCACTACAACCAACCAACATGCCTTGACGTAAGAATAGAACCGAATCTTGTGAAGTAGACGAAATCTAATGATGGGTTAAGGTTAGAGGACGAGGTCAGTGATAGCATTTGCAACACATTTGCTAAGAATATGTATGATAGATATTTCAGTACTTCAGAAAAACATGTGAAAACTCTGAATAAACAATTAAAGTGTTAGAAAATGAATTGGTTTGACCAGCGTTAAACATTCCCAGAAACTATAGAGATGATATCTATAAGGACTGGAGGTGAGTACTTATGCAGGGAACAGATTTTTGGTGATGATTTCGAATCTGTGAGACTTAGATTTAACGACGTAGTGGAGCCCCTTGTTGTAATGAAATATGTAGTATATGCTCTCAGTTGAATTGTTGCCTTCAATCTCGCCACCATATTTTAGAGGACAAGCATTGCAAAATAATAAGAAGAATTGGAACAATTCTACGAATTCTGGGACGAAAGGGTCTTGTGTTTTTTATAATCTCTGTGGTATGACGAAAGTTACTAAACCGAATTTGTGAAGTGTTTTAACTCGAAAAAACAACCACAGTTCAAGACAATCAATTATCATTGATGGAGGTCTTATTTGCACCGGACAGTATGGTCAAATTGGGAAATATTCGCAAATATTTGCGACACCTATGTCGAATATGTTTGTTTCAAATACAAGTCAATTTATATTATAATTTTTGTTGGTTACTCTGATTTTGACGAATGCATGAAAAAATCTCATCAAAGTAAGGCTTAGTGACGGGTCATGTGGCTTCCGGTGAATACGCAAGAAGAATCGAGCTACCCGCTAAAGGCCTACATCGGAGCTGCGGCGACGAAGAGGAGACAAAGTCAGTAGAGAATCTTCTGTGCAGATGTCCGGCTTTAGCTGTTAAGAGACATAGGCACTTAGAGACATTTTTTTCGCGGAGCCAACTGAGTTAGGTACTGTAAGAATAGAGCAACTGCTGAATTTCCTTAAGAAATCTGGACGGTTCACGGAATGTATTAGGTCACAATCGGCCAATCGGTGAAGTGGAAGCCGATTAGCTTAGCATTTTCAAAATCTAATCTAACCTAAGGCTCAGTGACACAGTTATTTCGAATTTATCGCAGGAGATCTTTTTTCTCAATTCAATGAGCGAAATCCTACTGATTTACAAATTCAACGAAGCATATATTCTCTGCCAACAAGAACAGGAAGACGCAGATAAAATGATAGTGATCACAGGCATCTCATCAGCACCGAGCGATGTTTGTGGGAGATGATAAAGGGCTTTCCTTTATCAGAATCGGACTGTGCACTCTTTCCAGAGTGTACTTTTTGAACTAAGGGGGGAAAACTGGACGTTGTGCAATTGACAAGTTTCTTGTCGACCACATTTTATTTTTACATACCATGAGTGTTTGCAACAAAAATTCAGCTCTATACAGTAAGAGCAGACTGAAATTTATAAAAACTCTCAAGATCTGAAAGGATTCACAATCTCTGCAGATTATCCAACGGCAATTATCGATGAAGATGAATACAGTAATCCTTTGACTTACATTTCCCTTGTTATACGTTTTTTCGACTGCGTCGCTCATTACTTTGAGACCAAATACTTGAAATTACGTCGTCCGTCTCTTCACTTACGTCGCCGTTGTCATACAACAGATGTTTGATCATATGAAAACTTTTCCCCTGACAAAAGGGAAAACCCAATATTTGTGAGCGCAATTTTCATAGGATAGTTTTCGTCTTTGGCGTTCATACATTATAGACCAAGGTTGTGTTGATCTGTTTTTGATTGAAGGTTGATTCTATCCTCGAATTACGTCATTTTCGACTTACGTCGCAAATTCTCGAAACCTAACTCCGACGTAAGTCGAGAGACTACTGTAGTTTCTATTAGCTTTGTATGGGTCTAAGAATAATCCGTAAATAAAGTTACAATGTTGCCACGATCCCATTACAGAAACTACAGCACGACATTAGATGATAGTGTTTCACCAGCTTCAGTTGTGACTGGGTATAGAAAATAAGGAACAGCTAATGCTAATCTCTACGAATTTTAACCTGGTAAACTTTTCCAAATAATTACTTAGGACAGCTCATCAAGTTCTGTCCACATAAGGGTTGGGCTGTACTATTCTCAATTAAGCCAAACCCGCAAAGAAACCTCCTACAACCCACAAAAATATTACGTCGATATACACGTCGATGATCCTGATGACTAAACATGGGCCCAAGATATGGCTGCAACGACTCAAGGTATATTCATTATTGCATTCGTACCCATATTCATTCTTAGCGCTTCATTGCCTCACGTAGGTGAAAAAAATTGTGGTACAACACAAAATTTCGGGATATCCAGGAATATGCATTTTATTCAATATATAACAGTGAAAGCATATTTACAATTACAGGAAATTATTAGCAAAGACTTACGAGAAAAAGTAAATTTGGGTTTTGCGTAGACGTGAAAAATATTCAAGCCATCGGAGAAGTAGTCTGCGCACTATTTTCTTGAGCAATTGAAACATATTAACTATTTAAACCATTTATCTGTCATGCAAAGTTTGATTTTTTTGGTGTCTTTTAACTTGTTACCGAGGTTAATGAAGTTATATGTGTCGTTAGTTGATAAAAAGAAACAATTTTGGACCATATGATGGCAAAGATTAAAAAATTAGTTAGTCGAAATATTTAAAATTCCATACAGAAAAATGATTTTCCATTTTCAATTGAATTTTTCTCGATAAAGTGTTTATAAAATTGACACGCAGTAGAACTCAAACAATTTTTATTTATTAATTTTAATCTCAACTGCAATTTTTTATAAATAGATTGCACACAGAAGTACACACGATTTTAACGATTAATTAGCAATAACGATTTTCATTTAAACAAATTAAGGTAGATTTTTCGTGGAAAATTTAATTTCAAATTTCAATGGAAAATTTTGTAAGTGAATGTTTGTACTTTTATTACAAAATTCATGTTTATAATACTCTTTTTTTATTGTGTTCTAAATTTTGAAGTGCATCACTTCTACTTCTAATATGAATTTGTTTTTATCACCCAAAACTATGGCATTTTATGACTTATTTGAATTGAATAAATGTTCAAAGTTCTTTTTGTTTGATGCGAATTTCGCTCCAATAAAATAACAGTGAAGGATTTTACTACTTGAGCAACATTTAATAAGAACGAAAAAGGTTGTTACAGTGATTCTAGCTGACACAAAAGGTTTACCCTTAGATTTGTCAAGTATAACTGGACTAAATAATCACTTTTTTGAATTAATGTGACCCGCGAGTACTATATTATTTCTCAGCTACGTTAGCCGACAAAGCAGGGCGGCTATATTAATATTATTGAACATGTTATTTGTGAATAACAGAGAAGATTATTTTAAGGCTTTTAAAAGGCTTGCTTTTAGCAAAAAACAAATGATTAGACTTAAATTAACTCACGTTACGTGGGAGTTTCAGTTCGATTTTCTCTTGTCATGCAATTATTTGTATTTATTCGTCTCGCCGTAAAGTCTACAATTTGGATGAGTCTCGATCGGTGGGAATTTTCCAAAGTTGGATATCTGCGCTTTATTTTAAACAGTGAAGAAAGAGGCGTGGTCACACATCTTTCCAGGATAATGCACGCAAAGGACTGCCAACATTGAAAATTAATATTTGACCTTTAATAGACATTAAAGGTGTATACATACAAGAAAGAAAAGACAGAAAGCATATAAAAATTATAGAAATAATATACATTATGCATGAAGATTTAAATCGAGAAAGCAAAATAAGTACCAAATACGTTAAATGGTGACCACAATTAATTGAAACAACCGATTTTTCAACAATATTTGACCGTGGTTCAATCACGTTATAAAATAAATGAGTCCTCATTCCGAATAATGAGTGGAAGCTGGTGACTATGGATGAAAAAAGGGGAAAGCGATTATATCTACCAGAGACATAATATCCTGCATTTTCTGAGATGCATTTTATGCATAGCATAGAAAACGATAAAACAGTACCTAATTGGTCAATCCGAAGTAAAATTACTACACTAACTGCATCAAAAATTTGTGAAAAAAACGGAAAAAAAGTCATCTTCCAAATTTATCTGCCAATTCCAAATTTGTCTGCCAATTCCAAATTTATCTGCCAACAAAATCGCATCGATAAAGGGAGGATTAGTAGCAGCAATTTTCAGAAGATCCCTCTATATGACAAAATCAGTTCCTAAATTTTCACTGGAAAACGGTTTTAATGAATTGATAAGGCGATGAAATCTGAAATCCTTCGTGTTGTGGATAATGCCATCAGTTGAAAACATTAAAAATCGATCGGACAACGAAGAACCTTTTCTCGTCTCCTTTGAATGACTTTCATTTCAACTACTCTTTCAGCTTCATTGCTTATTTTCAGTTTTTGTTCCATCAAGTCATATTTTCACCAACATAAATGTGTTTGCGGTTCTGGAACCAAAGTTTCACTCCAGCATTATTAGGGCTTTATTGTGGTTACTTTGATTTTCTCATTTCTTACTTTTCATTCATATCGTCCTTTGCGGCATTTTTCCGTTTTTCAAAGATTCAATCATTTTGACGGTTTGGTTTTTATAGTATTTATTTTTATTGCAAATTGTTGTTTCCTTCGTTTTTCGCAACACACATCGACGCTTGAAAGGCAAAAGCGTATAATCTATAAACATTTCAGGAGAGTGTTGTAAAGTTTGCGAATGCCATACAATGAGTATACAGCACTTATGAAAATATTTGACGTAACTGTAACAAAAATGGTCATAACGCGACACAATTCAGTTGCAGAAACAATAACTATATTCAAAAATTCTAAAATCTCAATTTTAGCAAAAGTGTTGGTTATGTCCTTTTACTTTTCAAGCGTCGATATACATTTTCTGTCGAAAGCCAAAACACATTGTTGAGAATCTCATTTTCTTGTATTAACGAGCATTTTATGATTGACTTTGCAGTCAGAAATACAGCTAAATTGAGATTTGGATCTAGTTTAATGCCACTGACACATTAGAGCTCATAATGAACTAACAGCTCATGATATACGATCTGATAAGTAAGTGACACATTAGCGGATAACTCATTGTGTCTGTCAGTTGAACTGGCTTTCGACATAAACACATGTTGTACAGCAGCACAGCTGTGACTGACAATTGAACTGTGATTAAAACCTTTTCAAGTTAAAAACAAGTGTAGAATGATTTACTTTCGTGCCGCGAACACCGAGAATAGGCTTAAACAGTCTATCAAAAGCACCGTCCCGATAATTACCTTAAAATTGTTCGAGATTCGCTTCCGAATGTCGAATAAACAAGTCAAATTGCATCTAGTTCATTCGTTTTGCCCTGAGATGGCACTTGCAACAACAAATTGTTTACCGTTTTATAGCGTTGACACATTGACCCATCATCAGTACGAAAAGCGTCATCAGCACGAAACTTCAAATGACGGGGTGACATAAATGTATTCGTCGTTGGTTTCGTCATTATTATTCGGTCGTTGGTGTCGTTGCGATGACAAACGTCAACTGTTCGCGATGGTACTTCAGATTTGGTTCCAAAATATTAAACAGCTGATATAAATAATGTCAAATTCTATTCACGGCAGATGGTTTCTCATTATTCTACACAAACATAGACGGCAGTTTTTCGTACTTATCGAGATAAGTATGGTCTTTTTTCGTGCTTATCTCTTTGTCATTATGATGGGGTTTTTTGTGCTGATGACACGTTTCGTACTGATGATGGGTCAATATGTCAACGCTATTAAACTTCTAATGATGCAGCTTTGACTTCATTACGGTCAGCTCATTATGAACCAGATTTAGCTCACAATGAGCTGCTAGCCCATTACGAGCTGTAATGTGTCAGTTATGTAAGGTCAACAAAATTCAACAAAGGTTAATGATATAATCTTATACACAATTATATCACCCATCTGATCAGCTGGACGTACTGGCAAATCTGGGGCAACCATAAGTTGTATCCACTTTTTTCTAAACCAGCGGTATCGAACCTTGCAAAGTTGCGAAGATTGTAATTACCCAGTCATAAGGAGTGTGGAGTGTCGATTTACCATGGAAGACCGAGCAGTTGCCAGTTGGCATCCACCCAGAACAGAAATGCTGGGTGGAACCAGTGGACGCAGATGCTAAATCGTTATGGATATTCACTGTCTGGGCTGGAACGCCATTGATGATGATGATCTGATCATCTAGTCGTTTGACTATCTACTGCTTCGTTGTTATTAGCCCTAAAATAGCTTTAATATTCTATAGCATGTTACGCAGACTGTATCATCTAGCGCTCTTCAATTGATGATTTCTCTTTGAAAGACACAACGTTTTTAAAAAACGACGTTAAAGGAAAAGCTAAGAAAAATACACTTTAAAACAGGGAAACTTCGAGGACACCCCCTTCAACTTTTTATCAAAGACGTTTTGCATGAAATCACAAACCATATTCTGTTCCGGCTACAAATATTTCGTCTTTGTCCGTGTGCCACGAAACGACGTGCACAAAATCCGCTACAAACGAAGGAATCTCGCACTTCAAAACAGCTGAGTTGCCACGTATCACGTAGGCTTTATTGACGTCCGTGTCATAAAACTGTGCAACCACTAGAAAAAACCCAAAACATGCATGTAAGGAATTAAAATAAGCACTCTAAGAAGCACACTTTGAGATACAGGAGCTGGAAACAAGGACAAATTAAGCTAGCTTCAGAACAACCGCTTGAGCTGACAGTTTCTTTAACGCACCATATTCGCCACCCGGGAAATAATTCTCCTCTTGGTCAGTATGCCACGATATCACTTGCACGAAATCCGCCACAAAGGACGGAATCTCACACTTCAGGATCGCTGAGTTGCCACGAATAACATACGCCTTGTGGAAGTCAACGTCATAGTACTGGGCAACAACTGTATCGGTAAAGCAAAACGAGAGAAGCAAAATAAATAGCTGAACGCATCAAACAAAAAAGAATAAACAGTCAGGAACCCTTCGGTTGAGAGGAAGTTGTTGAGGAGCCCTTCACAAAACGCTCTGAATGCACACAAATCCGTAAAAAGGATTCTATTCAATCACGAACCGTTATTTTGGCCTGGAAAATAGTTATCATCCTGATCCGTGTGCCAGGATACGACTTCAACGAAATCCGCCACGAAGGAAGGAATCAAGCATTTGATGACAGCCGAGTTTCCACGAATAACATGCTCCTTGTTCACGTCGGCTTCGTAATATTGAGCCACAACTAATATGAATGTCCCGAGGAAAAGAAAAATGTAAAACAATGTTCGGCCGGTTATGTTCTAATGAAGTGATACAAGGAAGCCTAAGAGAATGCTGAAGCTAAGAAGGAATAAAACTATATGGGTTCACCAGCTTAGTAATTAAATGCTGTTATTGTATTCCCAGAATGACTCAACGAGCATTTTGGCAATTCCAAAAACGCCTTCTATTATTTTGGGAGATAGCTATGGCACTCCCTTGCAACTTGTGATTTGGAGTCATGCAGCGCATGTACAAATTCGACAAATGAATTGAATCAGCCGACAGTAATATAAAGTCCTTTCTCTCCAAAAATAGATGTTACAAGCGAATCAACTTTCCAAAAACTTAGGATGTGAGCCTTTACAATTGCTCAAATACTTTAAAATAGCTTTAAGGCTAGATTGGGTTGTAGCGACATCTTATTTCCGCAGGATCGTGCTCTTAAGCCCCTGTGATATAAGTTGGCATACACTTTTAAGCGCATCTTTACAAAGATTGAAGTTTTTTGCACCAGGGGCATTGAACAAGTTAAGAAAACACGTCGAATTCTCTTATCTCTTGATGGCAATAATATGAGTACATTGAATTAAAAAGGAGCTAAAAAGTCAAGTAGCTCAAATTGGCAAGCAGTTTAATATAATCATTCAAATGGCTGAATTTCACTAGCTGAAGAAGCTGCCAAAAGAATACGACAAAGTTGCCACAAGAATACGACAGTAAAAGTGAAGAATGTTGACATCCGACAAATTATTTAGAGCACAAAATAGGTATATAGACAAAGCATGGTATACTCTTCCGGGTGTTCAAATATGTTCGTTCTGAGCATTTTCTCAATGGTGACGTCACATTCATGAATAAATGTCCGCTGCAATTACTGCTTTTCTCGAGAAGCATTAATATTCGCGTCACAATTGAGGTTTCGTGCGAGGAAGAAAGGAACTGTGCACATACTACGTCTTGTCTATATACCGTGGAGCAAAAAGTTGTCAAATAACAGCGGAAAATACCACAACTTTAACAAGGCCACCCTATGCTGAAAACAAAAACAAAGCTCATTTTTGCGAATTAATTTTTTGAGGGCTTAAACTTACACAGATGTCACATTCTTGTGCTTCTTTTGCAATGGTTATGACATCGCATTTAGTTTAAATGTGTTTCGCTTCACAGGGATGGAAAACGGTGCATATTAATTTACGTTACGTACTTAGTGATCGTACAAATATTTCGTTTTAAAATTACCATCTGCAATTGCATGATGTGTTTTTGTTTGACTTTTAACCATCACTCCGCAAGATCCTTGCAAGGAAAGGCTACCGATTTTTTGATCAACAACTAAAAGTACCTTTTCCATCCCCGCAAGCTTTAACAACCCTCGTGGTGCTCCTGGAGCAAAGACTCTCTCTAAAACTTCAACTCACCTGCACGGACGTTCACATCTCGCGATATAATCGTTCCAAATTGGTTACGCGCCAAGCATGCATAAACCTGGGCGTGCACCTCTTGGCGGTAATCCTCGGCGCGGAAGGGTGGAAACACCAAGTTGCCATTCGAAGAAACTTGCCGCAGCCCAGGTACATCGCCCACTGCAGTTCCGTCACTGCGAATCCAAATGATTTCCGGAGGAGGGTTTCCACTCGCACGACATTCCACCTCGGCTCCAGTTGAATTCGAAAAGTCAATCCTGTTGGTTGGTTCCTTTAGAAAAATAGGTCCTTTTTGATCAGCGTCCGGATTAGCAGCATTTGCTGAAAATAAGCAAAACAGTTCTATTAGTTTTCAGATGCAGATGAGTTACTTGGAGGTTATGAAAAAGTAGTTGTCTCACAATAGACCAGGGCGGATCTGTTTTCAGTTGGCTGTTGAGGGGGGAGGGGTCACACTGATTTTTGGAGGCAAACTTATAGAATAATTCGTATAACAATAATTGACTTATCCTCCCTCTAAAAACAGTCGGGAACATTGAAAAATATTACAATGTTTAAAAATTAAAAAAAAACGTTTTTCTTTACTTTTCTCCTTACTCCTATCTTTAAAACGGTTCATTTTAGAGCAAAGCGGTATGGGAATAAAAGTTACGTAATAAAATTTTCTAAAAGATAGGATTGGTTAAAAATTTTAAAGCATTTAACCCTTGCCGCAAAATAGCAATAAATATAAAAAAGAGGGAAAAAGCCATTCCTTATTTAATTTTTTTTTGTCACTTAGAATGCACTAAACACCTGCATTGTTCGCATAAAAAATTTCCTGATATAATAAAACAGCACAGAAAATTTTCATCAAAACCAATTCAGTAGATTGCCCATAATAATTGTGAAATCTAATTTACTTAAAAAAATTCAAAAAAGTCAGAAACTTAAGCTTATAGAAGTTTGAACTTTTTTCACATATTAAAGAGCACATTACCTATCAAATGCATTTTACGAACTCAAACATTTCTGAGCGGCTGCGGATTAAGTGGATGGAAGCATGGTTCTTACGACTGAATCCGCGGCCTCCTAGCACTGTTTTAGAGTTTATTACTAAGTTTAGCAAAAACTGGTGAGGCCGTCTTAATAATTCGATTTTAATTTTGTAAAATGTGGTCTAAGTGCGATCCTTGAGGCCCACACGACTAACTTCCCAGTGGGGTGAATAAAATGCTATAATTTGCTTTTATTATTAATTTCTATTATTAATAATTACTATTATTAAACATCATTATTCTAAATTAATATAATTACTTTTATTATTTTTATCAATTTTTTATCTAACCATAAAAGCTTTGGTAGAGGAAGACGTCTCCACCACCTGGTCATCCTCTACCAAAGCCTCGGCAACCTCGTCCTCTTCGTCCTCGTCATCCTTTTTGTCCTCCACTTCGTCCTCAACCTCGTTCTTCATCTCGACTTCGGAATCCACAACTATTATTGAGGGTATTTAATCATT
Organism: Oxycera nigricornis; assembly: GCA_963942545.1. NCBI lineage: Eukaryota > Metazoa > Arthropoda > Insecta > Diptera > Stratiomyidae > Oxycera > Oxycera nigricornis. Next base: position 49,031,944 of record OZ012662.1, read on the forward strand.
ATTTACAATAATCATTCGTTATTAAGAATGTTTGATCGTTACTGAATAATTATAATTGACTTTATATATACAATATCAAATTATAACTAATATTATTTGATTGTTATTAACAATATTAAATTATTTATAAAAATATCCAATTATTAACTGCATTAGCGTCTCCACTCCCATTCAACCAAACCTGATAATATAAGTTTGGAATTTTATAAATTAATCTTTATTTTTTTTTTTAAATAACATTTTTTACAAATTTGATCACAATTTTGCTAAAACGAACAATAATAACAACATTACTATCAAGGTATTTGGTATCTGCACGAGTTAATAGTGCGTATCAACAGTTTAAAAATAAGCAATTTTTAGTCTTCGTTTCAGTTTTTCCATCCTAAATAAAAAACGACTTAACCGATTTTGCTGAGAACTCATTCAGTTCTAAGTTACGTAACTACGCGTTGTTTGAAACTCACGTCCCACGTCAATCCGATCTTTGATTCTTGAGATAATCGAGACGAAAAATTATTCCGAACGCATATACGTACATACGCACATACGTACATACACACTCACAGACTCTCTAAAAACGATGGATTTGGATTCTAGAGACCTTAAAACGTGGAGATATGTCAAAATTTGGGATTCGCAAAATCGACCCCATTACAATAACTTCCCATAGAGAACTGGGAAGTTAAAAATGTATTTGATAGGTGAAATGCTCTTTTATATGTGAAAAAAAATTTCAAGCTTCTATAAGCTTAAGTTTCTGACTTTTTTGAATTTTTTTAAGTAAATTTAGGTTTCACAATTATTATGGACAATCTACTGAATCGATTTTGTTGAAAATTTGTGTGCTGTTTTATTATATTATAAAAAAATTAGGCGAACTATGCGGGTCCTAAATGCATACTAAGTGGTAAAAAAAAATTAAATGAAAAAGGTATTTTTTCTCCTTTCAAGGGTTGAATGTTTTTAAAATTTAATCGAATCCTATCTTGTAAACTTTGCTCTAAAATGAACCGTTTTAAAGATAAGAGTGAGAAAAGTTGAAAAAAAAACATTTTTTTTAAATTTTTAAACATTTTGATTTTTTAATGTTCCCGATTTTTTTTTGAGAGGAAGGATTAGTCAATTATTGTTTATTGTTATTTCACAACCCCCCTGAAAGTCCAAATGCAATTGTTTTTTACAGATCCGCCCTGGTCTACAATGGCTTCACAATGCTTTCACCGAGTGTAAAAACCCAAAAATCGATTAATGATTTTGTACTAAACAAGACATCTAAACTTTTCGTTGTAATATTCAACAATGTTTAAAGCTCACATCGAATAAACATAATTTAATAAATTTAAATTGCGAATTATAATTGAACATTAATCATGTTATTTGGATTACAAGGAATTGTTATTTAAGTACAAATTTGCTACTGCCTTCAATCTGAAGATCTGAAGAAATCGAATCCATTGATTAAACTATAACCTGAAGATTTTGCAGTATGTATTAATATCGCTTAACTTCTATACTAAAAGGTTTGCTACTATTCGTTATTAAGTTCGAATTTTTTTTACAATATTTTAAAATATTATTTAATTTAGCGTACAAACTTTACATGAAAAGGAAGTAATTATCAAGAAGCTTTTCTAACACCTCTTCGGAAAAAATCAATTTGTCTTCGTTTCCTAGTTTTGGTTGACGTTAAGCATTGTGAGGAAATAATCAGCTTATTCTTGAAAGAACTCCAGAAAAATAACAACGAATTCAAGAAATATATTTGAACGTTGACATTGTATCAGATTTGAAAGGGTTTTTCAAAACAATTGCTTTTAAAATACAAAATCTTAAGGCTATTGAAGTTGAAGCTGTCCGAGTTTCAAGATTATCCAAACATAAACATCAAATTGTGAAAAACGGTGGACATCTTTGAAAGAAGTGATCAATAGTAGTAGTTATATACCAATTTTCTTACTGCTTCCTTTGCAAAAAAAACATGATGAAGCTACAAGTTTCTTAATTATTTTAAACGAATCGGAAGTGAAACATGATTTATTTGTTATGAATGATAAATATTATGAATAAACATGATGATGGAAAACTTAGCGGAGGAGTTTAATTAAATTGCAATAACGGTTGCAAAAAGGATGTGCAAGCGTTGATGGCGGGATGCAAAGAAAAAGTTCGTTGGTTTTTAAGAGGCCAGTCTGGGTTTATTGCATGACATTTCAACTGTTTTTTATCGAAATATTTATTAGAATGTTTTAAAACTTTTAAATAATAAAATTTACAATGATTTTTTAAAAACTGATGGCGACAAATTGGCGGTCATAATTATTTATTAAGAGTTCTTTGATACGATATCTCGAGTCAAGTAAGTCTGAAAAAATCCAGTGACATTTTGTAATATAAGTGGGTGAAAAAAAGGTGAACTTTTCAATTTTTAGGCCTCTTTTTGCATCCAAAATTGTTTAGAAAATTCTAAAAACTCTGATTCTAGTTCGAAATGAAACTGTATATGTACTGAATAATCTCTTAAAATTTCAGCCCAATCGATCAAACAGATTTTCCAAAATCGTGTCAACCAGGTTAAAAAACGTTGTTTTGAGAAAAATGCGTTTAAAGCTGAAACACCTGCAAAGCGCGCTCACACACGCTCTATTGTATCGCTGTTTATATATATTTCTGGGCTTTGTCGACAAAAATGAGAGTTTGTATAGTAATTCTACATAAAAACACATAGTACTGAAAAATTATGTTTTTGAAAAATCGATTTTTTCGTATTTTTTGTATAAATTTATATTTCCTTCAAGTAATAGAACTGTTTCATCATTTCCATTTCATTTCTTTTCATTTATACATTATTATTACTTTTCCCGACCGAATTTGTAATCTTTCTACCTCGCACGAAAACCCCCAAACGTGACATGCCTTGTTTCCTTTGAGGATGCTTCATGTGTACCAGGAAATACATTATGGAATCAACCATGTTTATTTTCGAGTCCCCATAAAAAGTATATTATTTTCTTCTATTAAAGATTAAAATTTACTAATTGAAAGATTCTTCCAAAACAGATTAACGGCTATGAAATTCCACAGAGCACACTTCACAGTATAATGATACAACTTAAACTCCGCAATTCACAATAAATAAAAAATGTCTGCAATCAGATTTTGCATGAACGTAAATGGGGTGTGTGCATATGACTCCGGCCGCTCCCAACAGATGTCGTTTTTAGTATTGCTTGCGTGGACTAATAAATGACTTATATTCGATAAGACTTTATGTCAGCTGTCAAACACACTACGTGACATGTGGTTGAAGTGTAAGCAACAAATGTTTTTACCTCCTTGAAAACGTCGGTTTTCGTTCCAAGTAAACATCATTTGCCGGAACACACACTACACTATTTTATTGCAAAAAAAACTGCAGCGGAAACTCATCGTTTGCTTGTGGAGATTTACGGTGAGCATGGTCCATCTAATACAACGTGTAAGGAATGGTTTCGACGATTTCAAAATAATGTTTTTGGCACTGCGGACAAAGAACATGGAAAACCACCCAAAAAATCTGAAGATGCGGAATTGGAAGCAATATTGGCAGGACCGAATTGGCTGTAACATTAAATGTTGAACGTTCAGCTGTTGCGAAGCGTTTAAAAGCAATGAGAATGGTTCAAAAAGTTAGTATCTGGGTTCCATATGAATTTAAAGAAAGAGACATCGAACATGGAAAAACAATTTGTGAAATGCTACTGCAAAGACAGCAAAAAAGGAATTTTTGCATCGAATAGTCCAAGGATATGAAAATTGGATATATATTATTTATTATGAATTTTTTAACGTCAAAAAGGATGGGTGATGCCAGGTGAACCCGGTTCATCACAACCAAAGAGAAATATCCACTGTGCTAAGGTTATGCTCTGCATTTGGTGGAATCAGGACGTGTTGTACATTATGAGTTGCTCGAATTCTCTCAAACTATTAATGGAGACGTTTACCGGCGACAACTTTTGCGTTTGAAACGATCCATAGAAGAAAAACGATCAGAATGGGCAAATAGGCACAGTCAATTAATTCTTTAACATGATAATGCCAAACCGCATACCGCACAAGTCGTAAAAACTTATTTAGATGGACAGGACTGGAAAGTGCTATTCCACTCGCCATATTCGCCAGACAAAGCTCCTTTAGATTATCACTTATTCCGAACAACACAGTCCGATTTTACGGGAGAACGGTTCACTTCATACGAAAGTATCAAAATTTGGATTGATAATTGGATCAGCTTAAAAGACCAGGATTTCTGCAGGCAAGGAATACGTAAATTCCCTGAAAGATTGACGAAGGTTGTAACTGCCGATGGAGCATATTTTCAATAAACTGCACTTTAAATTTCTAAACAAGCAAATGGGTTATACTTATTTTAACAAAAAAGGTCGGAGTCAAATTCAAACACCCAATATATATGGTGTAAAATCAAAATGTTGACTTTGTAGGAGGTCTACGTTATCCGCCATTTTGAATTGAACCATTGATTTTAGGAAATAATTAGGAACAAACTGGTAGTGTCAAAAAGAAAATTATTTTTTTACTGAATATTTTTCTTTGCAAAGGCTTCAATTTATGAACAAAAGGGCATTACAGTTTATTTAAACTGAATTTTTTCTTCATAAATTGAAATTAGTTAACTTTATGAAGAAAAAAGTGGTCTAGGTGCAACCCTTAAGTCTAACTTGGGTGGATAAAAAAACAATGATTTGTTTTTATTATTAATTATTTTATAATAATATCTAATTATTAACTGCACTAGCGTCATTACTGCCAGTTTGGAACTTTATAAATTAATCTTGTTTTATTTATAACTATTTTTCATTTTTTACATCATTGATCACAATTTTGTCAAAACACACAATAATAAACATATTACTATGAAGGTATTTGGAATCTGCACGAATTAATAGTGTATTTCATCAGTTTCAAAATTAAGCTAATTTGTCTTTTTTCTTCAACTTTTTCATCCTCAATAAAAACGGCTGAACCGATTTTGCTGGAAACTCACACAGTTTTAAGTCATCTTTGGTTCTCGGGATAATCGAGACGAAAAATAATAACGAACGAACATACTCACATACGTACAGACATCTTTCTAAAAACATTGAATTTGAATTGTAGAGACCTTAAAACGTGGAGATATGTACAAATAGGGGATTCGTAATATCGGCCCCATTACAAAAACTTTCCACTGGAAACTGGGAAGTTAAAAAAACGTCAGGTGAAAATTGCAGAACGTTATTTAGCCTTAAAAACTTACCTCGTGTGTTATATTGTGAAAATTGTTAGTTTACGCTAAATATGGGCAATCGGAGCAGGCACTATATATTTCCAAACAAAAGCAGAAATTTGAGAAAAACTTTATCCCATGATTCATCACGATACCAATAGAAATGAATGTGTATTTAAAGAGAGTACTACAATGTCCTTTTCGAATAAACAACTGTCAATAAATACCATTGTTTAATGAATAAATGGAAAAAAAAACTATTTTTAAAAAACGCTAAAAAATGTTCTGACATAAACAATCCTTTCAAGTTTTAGGACAAAGTTTCAACTCCTTTTACAGTTGATTCCCTAACAGAATGTTAACATAAAATGTTTATAAACACCGAATTCTGATGAATGGATTTGTGTCTACTACGTAGACTACATAATGAGATTGAGAGCATCATGCGGAAGCAAACGGTAAAGAAAAGAACTCTTCTGTTCCCATTCTCTGAAAAAAACAATACCATTTCAAGATTTCAGCTCTGCGTATTCTTATGGTAATGCTGCACGAGTAGCAGACCCTCATACAAGCAACGCTTGTATATTGCAATAGGAACACCCGCACGGCAGCTTGATGTCCTTTTATCGCAAATGTAGTGTGCACTACTACCAAACCGTGGATGGATATGCCCCGTAAACACTTCTTGCCTGGAACTCTTTCCATACAGCTTCGTAGGACACGTGAGTCTATTTTCCGCTGTTGCCACATTTCGCGGCATGTCAAAAGGACATCCAGCCAACACTGTCGTAGCAAATACATAAACACGGCCTTAGATTTATCAAATATTCACATCGCATGTCGACATGCTCACTCCATCGGCGAAAGGACTTTCCTCCACGCCTGAAGAGGTGGTTCCTTGTTGAATGATTTACGACATTAACTGTAACAAGCCGTTCAATGAGTGCTCGCATATGTTATGTTGTGGTAACGCGCTTGCAAGTTTTGGGCAATTGAATCATTTTCAGGGTGGAATTAAAATTTAAAAGACTGTGCGTGACTCGACTCCCAAACTTTGTTTGATTTCACAACAAATGAATTGAAGGCGGCTCCTTAACACTTTGCTCATCTTTTATTTACCCGCCAGGCGGAAAGCGTAGCTCAGAGGTTTTTTTAAAAGTGTCGATGTAAGCATTCTAGACGTAAGTCTTTCGAGAAAACCTCACGATTATTTGGAGCAACAAAGAAGTCTACTTGAAAATACAAGTATCAGTTTTGCATTTACAAACGACGACCGCTGTTCATGGTAATCCGATGCCACATTGCGTCAGAAGGAGGAACCGGTGCCATTGGGACTAATTTTCTAATTTATTTTCCATTCTTTTCCCTCAATCGGGGTTCGTCGAAAGTCTTTCAAGCGTCGCATGCCGCGGGCAGCAGAACAAAAGGACTGACTCAGCAACCGAACGGACAATTTGTCATTCCATATCACAATGACTCGGAGCACTTTTGAGCATCGAAAGATCGGCCCCCGTCCGATTTGCATACTATTTTTCAAAGCTAAGGTAGGTCGCCCTAATTGAATACAACGCACATGTGCGCAGCTCATTTCCTATTCGAGATTGGTATCTCGCACCCCACAACAAGCAGGTTACCGAGGCGTGTTGCGCACCTCACAGCAGGTACGTCGTGTTGCCCCAAGAAGTAGCAATGACGCATCGAAATGTTAACAATTATTTACTGAATTATTCTGGGAACTATCATCCGAAAATAAAATCTAGATCTGAGGACTATTAAATGAACATGACAAGAACTAATTATGCATGCGACGATCCGGCTTTGTTGATCTAATCAGGAAATCAGTTTTCGGGAAATATGTCTGGTAGTAAGCTACGTACGTACGTATTTTGAGAACGACATACTGATACGAATGAGAGGTAGGTGATTTTCCAAATCGACATGAAAAGCATACTCATCTTAAAGGAAAGAATTTTTCAGTTTTCAAAATAGACGAAATCAAAAAATCTGTACATGAACTTCGAAGTCGGAAGTGTAACCTTAGTAGATTTTAAAAATCTATCTGATATTAATAGGCAACGCAAAATCCTTAACTCGCCGCGAGGTGTGACCCTTGAGGTCCACACGGTCAACTTTCCAGTAATGTCTACATAAATATTAAAATAGCTTAACACAATAATAATGACTAGCAGAATCCAGCACTCGAAATTCGAGTGCAATGATGATTTTATTATAACTGACTCTAGAAATTCGATCGAATAATCATCAATCTCAGTTAGAACCCTTATTTTCACGCTTCCACAAATTTAAGTTAGTTCAAAACCCTTTTTTCTAAAATTTCCTTAAAAACGTGTATTTAAACTATTAAAGCAGATGTACATTTCTTCTGGCACTCCCAGACTTCTTCAGTGTATAACTAATTCCCTATGTTCTGTGTTTCTATTTTAATCCCTAACGTTTTACATTTTCATCACAAAATTTAATCAGCTTAATTGATCCAATCCCTTCATTCTAATTCCTACAGGTACTCTACTTATCTCTATAGTTTTCCTTATGTCTAACTCATTGACTTTCCTTACCTGTTTTATTACTTAAAGGTTTTCTATTTCTATCTTATGATTAGTGTCTAACATATGTTTTGCTACCGCTGATCGCACAGTCGTAATCGTCCTCCTCCTAGCTTATGCTGCCTTTTTCATGTGCTCCTCGAATCTCATGATCGCAAGCCTCTGCCCGATGTAGATATGCTGGCAATTCCCGCACGTAATCTGGTATATGCCACTTTTTTCTCCTCCTTCCAGTTTGTCTTTTTCCGTCGATATGCTATTTTTTTCGATGTTGTATTTTTTTAACATGCGTTTCAAGTCCCTGTGCATTTTGGAAAAAGGTTTTTGAATTTAACTTAAATCATCAATCAATATAATAAAACGGCAAGCTAAATTTGTTTTTCTATTGTGATTAAATAATGTTGATGAGTTTTAATAACGTTTAAAAATCATTGTTCAATTATTGGCGCTTCAATGCGTCTCGAACGTATAACAATGCTAAGCGTTTTGCGCATGTCATCATTCGATTTTCACATTCTTGAGATCTACCATACCGGTTGTTGTAAATAATGTTAGGAAAATCAAACATCGTTTTTAAATCTTGAAAGTTTTCTTCAACTGAAAACGCTTTTTTGTGGAATGTTAGACGACCTTCAGCAAAAGAAACTAAAAAAATATGTCCAAATATTGATGAAATGTACGTATACATTTGCATAATGAACGGCGACGCTAAATACAATACACACAAATGCTCCACAGAGAGAAAGCTATCATACTACAACGAACCAGTGAACGGCTAAATACAAGACACATGAACGGCGTACAGTGAGAATGAAAATATTGCTAAATGTGGTGTAATTTGATGATTTAATTAGTTTCCAAAAAAGAATCTAAAACACTTGTAACAGTCCTAGATACGAACCTGGGACTCCCGCGTGCAAGAGAGTTTTTAGTTTTAAAATAGCTTTATTGTTCAAAAAATTATATCTACATGTCAATCCTTAAAGCTAGAGAATTATCATCAATATTACAAACTAAATGGCCACTATGGCACTCAAAGTTTATTCATCACGTTTTGTTTTTTATTAAATATGTACATCTTATTCCGCGTAAAAGAGAGTATTGCCACCGCATGCACTACACAGCCCATAGAAAATCAAGGTTTTTATTTTGGTACTCAAGTCTAGTATACCATTCGTATTTATCGCTGTGTGAACGTTCAACATTGTGTATGTATTAGTAAGAAAATCTATTTTCCTTTTTTCTCTATATTTTCCAAACAGATTTTCACAAAAAATACAATTCTGCACATCTACAGGATATTCTCTTTCCATTGATGTATTTTTTATGAAAATCGGTCCAGAAACAACTGCTAAACTGGTACCACAAAATGCATGTTAGCCGTTTAATTATATAGATTAAAATAATGACACCTTAAATAATAATAATGATGAATACTTATAACAGTAATTGGAATGATTTAATATTAATCGTATCTTCTTAGGAAGCGTCCGTCGATTACGTAAAGTGGATATATCGTATGAATGTATGTTTTTGGAAAGTAATAAAAAACTAAGTAGTTTCATTTAATGAGAACTTAAAAAAGTAGTTTAAATTAGATAGAATGGACTTTTTTTGAAGCCACGTCATTAGAGCAAGTGAAATTAGGTGACATTATTTTTAAAAACCTTTTTCGTTATGTATATGAATGGTGTGCTGGTTTTGTGTGAATATGTTTTGCAATCATGAAAAATGTTTTTTGTTTAATAAGATATGTTCATCTTCAAAACATTTTACTATTGAAAGCGTGCATTACACCAAATGCAAATTTGAATAAAAAATATATATATTTTCCATTTAAGCAGTTTTTTCACTAAAATAAAAAACGGCACACATCTGCTCAAGGCGTCTTTATACCTAGAAATTTTGAAATTTTCCAAATTTGTTTTTTGACTTATATCGTTAGTAAATGTCATCAAAAACATGTTTTAAATGTTTTCAAAACAAAATGAAAGTTTTAACGTTAGCCATGCATCTACATAGAGAGTTACCGTAAGACAGCACTTTTAGAGTTTTACGATCTGTGGACTGTGCCCAGCGCTCCATTGTTTTTTGAATAGCTGCTTGAATATAATCTTTTGTATATCATTAAAACCAGCAGGACATATTCGAGGAAGAGGAGGGACTTTTGTATGCTTCAGGCATTGCTAGTTAATTTTAAGTGTAATTGTAATAAAAAACTGTTTGAAAACTTTAAGCGCGTTTTTCTCGAAACCATGTTTTCATAACTGGTTGACACGATTTAAAAAAAAACTACTCAACCGATTGCTCTGATTTTTCAATATGTTGCTGTATAACTGTCTGACACTAGCGTGAACTAAGATCTTTCAGATTGGCTGTAAATTTTTCGATTTTCACTTAATTTTCTAACCTCCGAAATGGATTTTTTCGTAAAACGTCCGCCATTTTGTTATTTTTCAGCCAAAATATTTTATCCTAGTTCATGCGATGAAGGGTTTAATACAAAATAATACCCTTTTTTATTTTATTTTTCAGATCACCACCACCGTTATTTTGCATTTTTTTTTTAAATTTATACCTGAAAATGGTACTCAAAAATTCTGAAATTTTTTTTTGTATTTTTAAAATGATAACAATGTAACACACAAAATTTCATAATGATATCTTTTTTCCTTCTATATGAAAAAAAAAATTTAAAAATTTTTTTTTAATTTTTTTTAGGTAGAAAGACCCCTTAATTTAAATTAATGGTTACCGAGATATTCAATTTGTTTATTAGAAAAAAAACTGTTTGAAATTTTTAAAAAATCCTGAGGCCACTGTATTGATATGATTTTTGTTTTGTAAAATGCATTCAATACGTGAAGTGTTTTTCTATATGTGAAAAAAGTTCAAACTTCTATGACTTTTAGTTTTGACTTCGAGATTTCAAAATTTTTTGAATTTTTTAACTTCCCAGTATATGGGAAGTTCTTGTAATCGCCTCGAAAATCGAAATTGAAATTTTCAACATTTCTTTACGTTTTGAGGTCTTACGAGTATATTTTAAGTGTTTTTAGAAAGAAGTATGTATGTGTGTGTGTGTGTGTGTGTATGTACGTACGTCCGTACGTACGTATGTGCGTTCGTGGACAGTTTTTTCTACGAGCATAACTCACGTAAACAAAGTCCTATGTACTTCGTTAAGGTGTCAATCGAAGCGTCTTTGCAATTTTAAGAGCTGATTAGTTTTTGGGAAACTCCTGTCGGGGGGGTTTGCTGTTTTGCCCGTTTGAAGGTCATTTGTGTCATGCGTTATATCTCCCGAACCAAACATGCGATTTTCATCATTAAGGTGTCAATCGACGTGTATCAACATTTATGTGATTCGATCAAGTTTTTAAAAAAAATCATGGAGGCGTTTTTTAATTTTTTTGAAAAAAGTGCAAAAAATTAGGGGTTTTTTCATAAACAGTAAATTTTTAACCTGATGTTCGAAACACAGTAATCAATATTTATAAAATTTATATACTCCAAACAGAGTTTGTGCAAAAACTAACAAAATCTTTTCTCATGACTACAGAAAAAATTAAATTAAAAATCAAAAATCATTAAAAGTCATCATAATTTCAAGGTCATTTCTGCCATTCACTATATCTCACGAACCAAATATAATATTTGCATCACTTAGGTGTCAATCGACGTGTATTAACATTTTTGTAATGTTTTTATGTTTAAAAAAATCGTTGGAGGCGTTTTTTAATTTAACAAAAAAAATGCAAAAATTTAGGATTTTTTCATAAAAAATAAATTTGTTTACCAGATTTGCACAACACGGTAATAAATGTTTATAAAATTTATAAATCCTTATCAATTTTTGGAGACAAACCAGCAAAACGCTTTTCCATGATGTTTAAAAAAATTAAATTAAAAATAAAAAATCATTCAAAGTCGTCATGTAAAAAGTGTTCATATGAATGATTTTGCCCGACTACTCTTATTCTGAACACATTGTTGTTAAGCCAATCACAGTTTATTAATATTTGCATAATTTAAGCAGATTTTTAATAGTCTTCATAGCACCGTGTTTTAATTTTTATATTAAAAATGCTTAAATTTTGAAAATCAAAAAAAATTAATCAAATTTGCATTTGTGGCAATGAACGCTTTGAATGGTAAAATGTTTCGTAGTCAATACTTTGCTAGATCATATGCTATAAAAAAAGCTTTCATCAATATGAAAATAACAAATAACGTAGAAACCCTCCCCCCCATCGATCCTGGTGAATATTCAATCAAATCAATCTGTCCCCATCGACCAAAAACCTTACGTAATCAATTGACGCTTTCGTAGATGATACGATTAATATTAAGTCATTCCAGTTACTGTTATGAGAGGTACATTATTATCATTTAAAGAAGTATTATTTTCATAATTATTATTTTGTTTAGTATTTTTAATATTTATGTAAATATTACTGGGAAGTTGACCGTGTGGTCCTCAAGGGTCGCACCTCGCGGCTTGTTTCAATAAATTTTGATTGCCAAGCTGTTCTGTGAAACCTACCGATTTGATTTTGATGAAAATTAGTTTGCTGTTTTATTCTATTATGAAGATTTTTTAGGCAAAATATGAAGGTCCTAAGTTGATTTGAAATGATAAAAAAAAATTGAAAAAGGAACGGCTTTTTTCCCCATTTTTTTTATTTAATTATTGCTATTTTGCGGAAAGGGTTAAATGTTTTGGAATTTTAAACCAATCCTATCTTGTAGAAAATTTTATTACGCAACTTTTACATCCACGCAACATTGCTCTGGATTGCACCGTTTTAAAGTTAGGAGTGAAACAAGCAGAAAAAACAGGATTTTTTTTTCAAATTCTTAAACATTTCGATTTTTTTTAATGTTCCCGACTTTTTTGAGAAGGAGCATAAATCAATTATTGTTATACGAGCTATTCCCCAACTTTTCCTGCAAAAATCAGCGTGCCCCCCCCCGCAACGTCCAACTGAAAACAGATCCGCCCTGGTCTAATACTCATCTTAAAAAATGAACAAGCCGCGCGTTGCGACTCTTGAAGTCCACACGGTCAACTTCCCAGTAACATTTAAATAAATATTAAAAATATTACACACAATAGTAGTAATGGAAATAATGCTACTTTAAATAATAATAATGATAAATACTTATAACAGTAATTGGAATGAGTTAATATTAATTGTATCATTTTAGGGAGAGTCATTTGAGTACGTAAGGCTTTAGGAACGAGGGGGGGAGTCGGAGTATGTTGATTAAATCTTGACGCGGATCAATCGTATGAATGTTTTTGGAAAGAAATAAAAAAAATTTTACAAGTTTTATTTAATGAGAACTTAAAACATATGATTTCGAAAAGCAATGACTGGCAGAAGTGCAAATCAGACAGAATTACTTTTTTAGAAGCCACGTCATTAGAGTAAGTGAATTTAAATGATACTATTTTTGTCAATCTTATCCATTGTAAATAAGAATGGTGTATTGTTTTTGTATGAATATGATTTGCAATCAGGAAAAATGTTGTTTTTTAATCTTCATCATCAAAATATTTTACCAATGAAAGAGTTGACTACCACAAATGCAAATTTGATTGAAAAAATTACCTTTTATTCAAATTTTAACAAGTATTTTCATTAAAATTAGTTGATGTCTGCTTAAATTATGCAAATATTAATAAGCTTTGATTGACATAACAATAATATCTGTCCTTCGAAAAAGAGACATCAGGTAATATTCTTCGTATGACTTGTTTTTTATAGAAACTGTTGAAGGCATCTAAATTCTGCAAACATTGACTACTATGTTGTGCAAATCAGGTTTAAAAAAAATCTTAAAAAATCCTAATTTTTTGCACTTTTTTTTATTAAATTCAAAAACGGCTCTAACATTTTTTTCCAGAGTTTTCTATGTTTGGTTCGCAAGATATATGAAAGATATGACCCTGAAGGGGTCAAAACAAAAAAAAAACGGCCGACCGAAGTTTCGCAATAACTAATCAGCTCTTAGGATTGCAAGGACGCTTCGATTGATACGACTTTTTTATGTAAATTATGCTCGTAGAAAAAATGGTCTACGAACGTACGTACATACACACACATCCTACTTTCTAAAAGCACTTTAAATAAATTCTTAAGATCTCAAAACGTAAAGATATGTTAACCATTTCTATTTCGATTTTCGGGACAATTTCAAGAACTTTTCATATACTGGGAAGTTAAAAAGAAGAATGAAAGACTTCTTTTTAAATAGTCAGCAATTAATGAGCATTCTCTCACATTGCGGTTGAGGATTTTTTTACGTGCACTTCTCGCTGTGTCGGATTTTCTTTTTGCGTTAAAGAAAGCATTTAAGCCTCAAGTTCATGAGCTTCCGGACCAATTAAATTAATATCAAAATCAAATAATGATTTGTTCGAGTAAAATAAAGGAAATTCCGAACCAAATTAATAAATTTCCGGATGAAACAAACTCATCTTCACTGCTGCTAATATTGGGATCAAAATAATCCCATTTTTCTTGTTTTACGGCATACTTTGGATTCATGAATAAAATTTAGTACATAATGACGACACACCGTGTATTCCAAAAGAACGTGTCGCAAATTCCTTCACATCAGTTTTAACACCTATTAGTCCAGTCAATTACATAGGAGGTTGACCGTGCATTTTTAAAAGACAGAGAAATTTTTATTGCAATGCGTGGGGAATGGTATAGTTAGCTTAAGTTCAATTTCCTGGGTCGCCGATGATGGCGTTTGGGCTCCATCTTGAAAAAAGGAACGTTTGACACCTCCATTTCTCCGAAACCGTGGCTTCCACAAGAAAGTTGTGTATGGCAAACTAGCGTAGAATATAATTTTTAGCAAATTGTTCATACATCACTTTTACGTAATGTTAGTAATAAAAAAGATACAATCCAAAAACCATACCCAAAAAGGGGGAACAACTTTCGGGCAATAAAAATTTCTCTGCCTTTTGAAAATGCACGGTTTACGTCCAAATTCGGACGCTTTGACTGGAGAATTGTGTATGACATACCACTGCCGATTTCGCGTTAGATTCATTTGGTAGACAGCAGGTTAAGAAATGAGTGCTCTTTATAAAAAACGGCTTGAAATTGTTTTTCTGAGTACGCATTCTAAAGTGTGAAGCAGGCAGCAAAATATGCCAAACTTGTGCTCCATGTGAGAAACGGATTGCTAGATGTAAAGAAAATGTGTTCTCGCTCATGAACACCGGACTAAAAGAGGAAAAATACCAACTACTTATGCAACAATTTATTTCAAGTTTAAAAACAAATTTGAGAGGTCGAAGAGTGAATTACGCAGAAATATTGAGCCAAAGTCATCAAAGAGGATATCAGGCAATCATAGATGACAACGGTGACTGGGCGTCATATTAACATATACTTATAGTTTAATAAATATATATATACATATATTGAATTTAATAGTATTAAATGCTTTTTTGAGACTCTCTCTATTCTGAATTACACTGTAGATCCTATTTCTTCTTATTTTACGATATATTTTGGATTCATAAACAATATCTAATACCTGACGGTATAGGTAACGAAATAATTTTTTGCGACGAAATTCGACACACTGAGGACCTACGACGATATTGGGCCAAATTTTTAATTTTTAAATGATGTAAATGCCGCAATGTATGTTTGTCACTTTCATATTTATAAAGCTTTTCTAACTCCCCAGTATATAAGAAGTTCTTGTAATGGCCTCGAAAATCAAAATTGAAATTTTCAACATTTCTTTACGTTTTGAGGTCTATAGAGTATATATAAAGTGTTTTTAGAAAGAGTGATGTATATGTGTGTATGAATGTATGAACGTATGTACGGTCGTACGTACGTAGGTGCGTTCGTGGACAGTTTTTTCGACGAGCATAACTCACGTAAACAAAATCGTATCGACTTCGTTGAGGTGTCAATCGAAGCGCCTTTGCAATTTTAAAGTTGCAAAAGCGCTCCGTCCTTAACAGCTGATTATTTTTTTGGACACTTCAGTCTGGGGGATTTGCTGTTTTGACCCCTTGAAGGTCATTTCTGTCATGTGCTATATCTCACGAACCAAACATAGGATTTGCATCGTTAAAGTGACAACCGACGCGTACTAACATTGGTGTGATTTTATCAAATTTTTAAAATAAAATGTTAAAGCCATTTTTTAAAAAAAAAGTGCAAAAAGTTAAGGTATTTTCATAAACAATAAATTTTTAACCTGATTTACAAAACGCAGTTATCAATGTTTATAAAATTTATATTCTCCAAACAGTTTTTATGAAGAAACTAGCAAAACTTTTTCGCATGATTATGAAAATAAATAAATTAAAAATAAAAAATCATTAAAAGTCATCCCCATAACCTACGTAATCAATAGATGATACAATTAATATTTACTTATTCCAATTACTGTTATGAGTACCTCTAATTATTTTTATTTAAAATAGTATTATTTTCATAATTATTATTGTGTTTGGTATTTTTAATATTTTTGTAGATATTACTGGGAAGTTGATCGTGTGGACCTCAAGGGTCGCACCACAAGGCTTGTCTTTTTTAATTTTTTGTAAAATCTTTGAGGATCGGCTGCTAGATTTTCTTTTGTAGAACGTAAACGTGAAGAAAATTTGACGAAAATCACAAAATCTAAAATTCTGGGCCAGTTTTTTATCTCAATTAACGAACATTTTGAATATATTTTTTTCGACAGAACGCGAAATGAAATACCTTTCACATCATAACTGGTAAGGTAAAGTAACACGTATATTCAATTTCGAAAAAAAGCAGTACAAATTTTGTTCACCTCATTCTTCTAGATTTGATTGTTTTTGATACACAGATCTAAAGACTTGATAATAGCCTTGGTTATGATCCTTATCTAGAATATTTCTACTTATAGTTGTCACTTTCGCTATTCGGTGCGGCCGGTTAAAAAAGGAAGCTCCAAATAATTTACACCTGAGGTGAAAATTAATGATAGCTAGGATTTAGGTACCTAAACTAAGTACCGCGATTAACAAAGCCACTGACCATTAGTGAAAATATTATATTCAAACCACTTCACTGAGGCTCGTAGAGTTCAATAAATATTTAAATTAATTATTGGCTGGAAAATTGGAAAATTTATTTCGGAAATAGTATTGAATTAATTAAGAAGAAAGCGGAACAACTGTTTTAAAGTTCATCTTGAGAGTGTCTACAGGAAATTTTCAAAAAAGAACCGAAATGCTCAAACGGGATATATTTCATTTAAAATTTGTCTATAAGAGAAAAGAAAAGTAAAAAGTATATGGGCATACAGTACTGTGCAAAAAATTTTGCTCACCCTACAAATTTTTGGAAATGCTCATATTTTGACAAATTCCAAGACATTTGATTGCTTTCTGGTATTATCTAGGTCCTTAAAGAGTCTATAAATAGCTCATAAAAGCCGGTTTGAGGAGTCGACGCTGTGCTAAAAAGCCGTTTCTTAGTGTTTCGGTCAAACGAGCTCGCAGGATTTGGGCGCAGTAACATCAAAATTGGACTGAGGAGATGTGGTACCAGGTCATCTTCTCAGATGAATCCAAATTTAAACTGCATGTCGGCGATGGAAGGATCTGCCTACGTCGAAGACCGGGAGAAAGGCTCAGTGACCAGTGCATGCAGGAACTACCTTCCAAATCGGAAGGGCTGTTTTTTTGGAGATGAGCTTGGGGAATTAGCATTTGTTAAAAGAAATATGAACACAGATGTGTATTTAAATGTTTTGAACCATCACCTGGAACCTAGTGCGCTTAAACTTTTTATGGAAACGTGCGACTTCATATTTCAACAGGATAATGCGCCATGCCACAAAGCAAAAACGGTAAAAAAAAATGTTTCATTCTTAAAGATTATCTTCCCTAGTTTAATGTTAAATTTTTCGAAAAATTTTAAATCACTTTTTCTTTTTTTTCTACCATTCTTAGATCACAGACTACCTCCGGGAAATGAATATATCCGCTATGAATTGGCCGCCATATAGCCCAGATCTAAATCCAATCGAAAATCTCTGGGCTATAATTAAACTAAAAGTAACAAAGGAAAGGCCAAGCACCAAAGAAGCGTTAAAAATCTGATTAAAGACAACTGGGAGACGATATCACGGGAGACATTATAAAAAATTATTGCATCCATGTCCAAGAGATGCAGAGAAGTAATACGGCGGAAAGGAAGTAACTAAACATTTAAAAAATGTCAACTGTATATAAATTTCAAATAAAATATTTTTAATATTATTATCATTACTGTATTTTTAAATTTTAATAAAAAATAAAATCACTTTTATCAAAATATAATGTCTGTTTTTGTCTTTTTCCATTTTTTGATTGGTAAAGAAAATTGAAATATTTTTTTACACATACTACTTATAGTTATTGTGTTTTCAAACAGTTTTCAGTAAAAAAAAATTAAGTCACAAAAGTTTAAACATAAATTATTGGTGAGCAAAATTTTTTGCACAGTACTGTATTTACATGCCAACTTGCAATCCGATCTGAGGTCACGCGGCCACGAATTCTTCTTATAAGAGCTAGTAAACATACTCATTTTGACACAGCTGAAAATATGCAATAATGTTTACTTGAAGAACATTTTGCCACAAGTCGTTTGCTGAACCGCTTGTTTCAATCGATATACATTGGCGAAAAGTAATGATAAGTTGCGAGGAAAATGCATTTATAAGCCATATAATTTCGCGTGACTTGCCCCTTTTCGGGACGCAATTACTCCCGAAAAATGTACTTTGACCAAATATCAAATTGTGATAAAGTTGATTAAAGTAAATTTCCAGCATTTTACGCGGTTAAAATGAAAACAAACACATTGTGACGAACAAAAAATGACCCTTCTTGTTTGGTGCCTTTTTTTTACTTACAACTTTTTTATTATTGACGCAACGTGAAAGTGATATACAGTGGATCACAGCTTATTTTATGCAGTAGCTACTTTTCATTTTTATACAGAATGATTATCACATTTTCATCGAATATGAAACAAACACCAATCAATAAACAAGCCATGAGGTGCGACCCTTGAGGTCCACACGTACAACTTCCCAGTAATATTTACATAATTATCAAAAATATTAAACACAATAATAATTATGGAAATACTACTACTTTAAATAATAAAAATGTACCTCTCATAAAAGTTATTGGAATGACTTAATATTAATCGTAACATCTACACGAGCGTCAATTGAGTACGTAAGGATTTTGGTGGATTGGTTTGATTGATTATTCACGCAGATCAATTGGAGAGGGGACAGGTTGCAAAGCCTTTTCTACGTTATTTGTTATTTTCATATCGATGCTTGAAGGACAAAACAGCGCTAGCAAAAATGAATGCAGTTTTTGTTATTACGACAACTGAAGACATTTTGTCGCGTGGTGGCCATTTTGAATAGGTGCGGTCAAAACTGCTAGCACTTCGGCATAATCACTGAATTTGTACTTTTTCACGATTTTACATCAATGAAACTAATAATTATTTCTTATTTCCTGTTGATTTTGAGAAACATTGATTATGCAGTGAAAAATAGGTTCAATTGCATGTAAAAAGTAAAATATTTGTATTACAAATGATGACGGAAGTAATTGAAATCTTACGAATACTAAAGAACAAAACTCGTAAAAACTACAATTTTTTATTTGATGAAAGCTTTTCAAAGCATATGATCTTAAAAAGTGTTGACCACAAACATTTTACCATTCAAAACGTGGATTACCACAATTGCAAATTTGATTTGATTTGTATTGGTTTTCAAAATTTAAGCAGTTTTTTCATTAAAGTTAAAAGACGGTTCTGTGAAGACTATTAACAATCTCCGCAAATTATGCAAATAATAATAAACTTTGATTGACTTTACAACAATGTCTTTAGAATAAGAGAGTTAAGGTATAAAAATTCGTATGAACCCTTTTTACATGGTGACTTTGAATGATTTGTTTTATTTTTAATTGAATTTGTTTTGAAATCATGAGAAAATATTTTGATAGTCTCTACAGAAATTGATAAAAGTTTATAAATTTTATAAACATTTATTATCACGATGTTAATTTTATTAATTATTAATTAATTTTTTTAAAAAAAAAAACACTAATTCTCAATATTTTTTTTATAAATTAAAAAATGGCTTTAAAGATTTTTTTAAATTTAAAAACATCTTTAAAATGTTAATACGCGTTGATTGACTTCTTAATGATGCAAACTTATATTTGGTTCTCGAGATATAATGATTGACATAAATGACCATGAAGGACATGATGACTTTTAATGATTTTTTATTTTTAATTTAATTTTTTTTTTGTAATCATGAAAAAACTTTTGGTGGTTTTTTTACAACAACTGTACGTAGTATATAAATTTTATAAATATTGATTACTGCGACTTGAAAATAAAGTTAAAAATTTGATGTTTTTGAAAAAAACTCCAATTTTTTGCACTTTTTTTTAAAAAATTAAAAAACGGGTCCAACGATTTTTTTACAAATTTGATAGAATCACGTAAATGTTAATACGCGTTGATTGACACCTTGATCAAGCAAATCGTACGTTTGGTTCGCGAGATATAGTGCATGACAGGTTTGACCTTCAAGGGGTGAAAACAGCAAACCCCCCCCCCCCCCGACCGAAGTGTCCCAAAAACTAATCAGCTCTTAAGACTGCAAAGACGCTTCGATTGACACCTTAACGAAGTTGATACGACTTTGTTTACGTGAGTTATGCTCGTAGAAAAACTGTCCGCGAACGCAGGTACGTACGTACGAACGTACATACACACACACATACATACTTCTTTCTAAAAACACTTAAAATATACTCGTAAGACCTCAAAACGTAAAGATATGTTGAAAATTTCAATTTCGATTTTCGAGGCGATTACAAGAACTTCCCATATACTAGGAAGTTAATATATGCGTCTTTCGCTTTTAAAATTCGAAGAAAAAAAATAAGCATCGAACATGTCACAGCTTATTTTATGCAGTCGCTAAGAGCTACCGATTTCGCACTCTGCCATTCAGTTCTTAAAGCATTTTTCGTGTGTCCTGATAATTGTCTTTTAATTGCACTGTTGTCGTCTGCAGTGTGATTTTGTTATTGAAAAGGTTGTCAAGAATAGAATAGAAAATGGGTCCTCGTACGACAATAGAACAATGGGAGTTGGTCATAAACCATTCTAAAAACGGCGAATCACAGCGGAAAATTGCTTCTATGGTAAATATTAATGTACTGTAATGTATGCACGGTCCAAAAAATTATTAAAAATTACGTTTCCTGCACGAGAACCGGGTGCATGATAAAGGAAGAGAAGCACCAAATAAAATTTTCAATGAAGCTGAAGAGCGATACATTGTGCGGAAAATTAGGGCTAATACTGGACTTTCCACGGTAAAACTGACCACCGAAGTGAACGAAAGCCTTGGCAAAAAGTGTAGTGTGGAAACTGTTCGCCGAGTACTGCGGAATCAAGAATTTCTGGTCGAGTTGTCCGGAAAAAACCATTTATCAGTGTTAAGAATAAGCTAAGTCGATTAAATTTTGCTAAAGAGCACCTTTGTAAGAGCCAAGAGTTCTGGAATTCAGTCACCTTTGCCGTTGAATCAAAATTTAATATATTTTGCTCAGATGACATGTGTTACGTATGGAGAAAGCCAAATACAGAGTACAATAAAGAAAACCTAAAGCCAACAGTTACGCATGGTGGAGGAAATGTTTTGGTATGGGGTTGTATGTCGGCTTCCCGTCCAGGAAAGCTGGCTTTTATTGAAACAATGGACAAGCACATGTATCTTAAAGATAATTTGTTGCAAAGCGCAGAAAATTTGGATATTCGGTCCAATTTTCAATTCTACCAAAACAACGACCCAAAAAATAAGTCACCGTAATCACCAGACATGAATGTTATTGAAAATTTATAGGAAATATTGAAACAAAATATCAGAAAACATGGAATTTCTAACAATAATGATCTGAAACGAGCTTTGGAATTTGAATGGAGCAAAATATCACCAGACGTTATCTGTCAATTAGTTTATTCAATGCCAAATCGGCTTAAAGCTGTTATGGACCAGAGCGGGTATCAATTTCTATATATTTTCATTTTTTTTAAATATTATCAGTAACTACAGAAAATTAGCTGTGCGATGGAATTTTGATGTTTTTGGAAGTATTTTGATGTGTACCTTGTAACTAATAAAAATTGTCATTAAATGAATAAAATGTAAAAATATGTAAAATGGTTAAGTTTTTATTTCAAACAGCGTAAATTTTAAGTTTATATTCTTTACAGTTTCGTAGTTACAGAGCCTTATTGTTTATTGTTGACAAAGCTACTAAACAGAAGAGTTCCAATTAATAGTAGCGAAGAACTAAACTAAGATAACTCTAAAGAATAAATGAATTAATTAATGAAATAAGTATAGTAAATAAAAATAAAGAACAGTCGTGAATGAATTAAAAAAATTTGCGAACTAAAATTAAGGGGAAAATATATGATTTCTTAGTTTGATCTTATAAGTATTTAAAGAGTAGCCGAAGGAACCAAACTGCATAAGGTCATGATTTCGTTGTAAACGTGTCAGGGGAGAATTATAATATAGCTTAGACGTGGTGAAGGGAGGGGCGAAGATCGTAAGGTTTCTAAAAGGGTGAGAAGAGTGACGGAAGTGAAGTTCATTGCAGAGAGGAGTGTCGAGGATATTCAAAAAAAGCTTGCAAAGGAGAGATTCGTCTAAATATATTCTACGTTGTTGTAAGGTGGCAAGGTTGAATTGTTTGAGGGAACATCGTAAGGAGCATAGGGAATATTGAATTTGTAGAATAGAGTGCGTGTAAACTTACGCTGAATAGATTCGATCAAGTTTGTATCACATTTGCTGTGTGGAGACCAGATCGGGGAGCAGTATTCGACCAAGTTTCGTACGAGAGAATTGAAAAGTTTTATACTAGTTTCGGGTCTCCGAAATGCAGTGGAACTTTTTAGTAAGAGTCCACAAAGGTTTGACGCTTTAAGCACGATATTGGCAATATGATGATTAAATTTTAGTTTGCGATCCAATATGACGCCTAGATCACAGAAATGATCGACTTCAACGAGAGTACTGCTGTGTAAGGAATAAGGAAAAACAATAGTGTTGAATTTGAAGAACAGGTAAGTTTATGACATTTTTCAACATTGATCTTTAGATTATTGAGGTCACACCAGGATTGAAACGCACATAGATCCTGGTCAAGAGTTTGACAATCGGTAATGGAGTTGATTGTCCTAAAGACTTTAAAGTCGTCAGCGTACAGGAGGCAGGAAGACTGAATGAATTGAGACAAATCGTTGACAAAAAGTAAAAAAAGAAGAGGACCCAGGATAGAGCCTTGTGGAACACCTGATGATGGATAGAAAGGAGCAGATGTATGATTGCAGAAGGAGACAATGCATTCATGGTTAACCAGATAGGAAAAGAACCATCTGAGTAAAGACCCTTGAAAGCCATAGCTCTTCAGCTTACGCACTAAAATATTATGGTCAACGGAGTCAAAAGCCTTAGACAAATCCGTGTAAATGCAATCAATTCGCTCTCTATTGGCCAGAGACTTGGCCGCGAAGTCGGAGAATTCTAAGAGGTTAGTAAGTGAGGAACAACCACCAACAAAACCATGTTGTGCATTAGTAATAACAGGTCTGATGGAAGTAATTATTGAATTGTAAACGAACCGCTCGAGCAGTTTCGAAAAACAAGACAACATGGCTATGGGACGGTAGTTGCGTGCAAAGGAAAGGAGTCCAGACTTGTGCATAGGAATTGTAAGTGAAAGTTTCCAGGAAGCAGGGGAAATGCCCTCGGAGACACTTTTGTTGAATAACTTATAACTTAAAGTATGAACTGCATAAAATAAGCGGTGATCCACTGTATGTTAGAAGTCGAGCATATTAATTTCTACATCTACAACATGCACATTTTTGTGATATCTATGGTTGCTGAGATATATGACCCAATTTTTCGTTTTTAAAAATTCATATCTGTATTGCATATTTTCAGCTGCGTTGAAATGGATATGCTATCGAGTTCACAAGATCTTGGACAACTACTGGGCATACCACACAAACGATGGGAGGACTCAGTGAAGCCATAGACCGAATTGAATTGTGCATGACTCGCCAATAAGGATGCAGATTTGATTGAAAAGCTGGCATACAACATAAACCTTATGTTTAAACTTGTAAGCAAATCCACTATTTTAATGTGAATAATGACTATTCGAGCAACATATTAATATTAAATGCAAACAAATTGCAGATAAAATTTCTTTAACAAAGAATTGTGTTATACAGCAAAGAAGTTCAGCGATTATTAAGTCATTACAGTTTGATCACAATGCTGATTCACTTTCCTTGAACTAGACTAGTCTCTTGGGTTCGGCGCCAGCAACGTTTTATCTTTTTAGTATCTTCGAAATATGTTTGCTTATGCTTCTAAGCTTATTCATAGTAAGTAAAGTGACTCATTATCGGCAAGGCTTACAATTTTACAAGTGTTTATGCGATGAATCTAATTACTGCGAAATTGTTATTGTATGCCGCTGTTTTTTGAAAAAACTTCAACAGAAGCTGCTTTTATCAATGGAAACATTAGTTCTAGTAGAACACATTTGAAATCAACGAAAAGATAAATCAAATGGCTTCTTCCTACTCAAACAACCAGTCTATCTAATTCACCTCAACCAAATTACAGGATCCTGCTTTAATAATTATGCAAACTGCGTTTCATGCGTGTACGACCCCTAGCAGATACGTAGATTCTGTTGAGAAAGGCTATGCGAGCGGAATTTTAAAAACTTCTTCCGATTCTAGTGATCGATAGCGAAAGTTATTTTATTAGCACGGCGGTAGCACGTTCGACAATTGATTTACGAACATGTTTGGGTTCTTGCTTTCACGTATACTTTGTCTGCACGAGCCCGAAACATGTAGCTTGCAACAGCAATGGTTCACGCATGATTGTTGCTGAGGGTTCCATTGTTCTTGTGACAAAGAACTATGTCCCCTGAAAATGACATTCTATATATAAAGTTCTTGCTGCTAAAATCGTTTACATAAAAAATGTAGCCCTTAACGACTCAAAGCACAAACTTCGGCATGGCCTTTACGTCAACAATTAATAAAATACGACCTGTGTTTTATTTCGTTATACAGGTAGTTCGAAACAAATGAAAATAATGGATATCCAAGGAATACTTTTATACCGTTTTCCACCGAAAATACATGGAGAAATTAGGGAACTGTCAACACTTTCCACATTGAAGATTTCTTCTACAAAATACAAACCAAACTTCATAATTTTCTTTATTTTTCACTGTTGTTGCTTCCCGCTTGCGTCCATTTCTCTTACATTGTTGTGCACTACTACTTGCAATACGCTTAATGCCACTTACTAGGAGAGACTCCGACTTTGCAGTCTCAGATTTGGATGAAATTTGGTACACAAGTAGAAGACGTCAAGGATATTCGATCCTTAAAATACTAGACCGCAACACTCCCCCCTTTTTGAGAAAAACGCCTCTAAAGTTTTTAGCGTCGCCTATGGATTAGTAAGTTATTGCATCTGACAGCAGCGGTGCAGTGCAGGTAGCAGCGCAAATACCTGGCGATCTAGGGGTCGTGTGTTCGATCCCCGGCCGGGGTATTGTTTTTCTTTTCGAATAATTGTCGTTTTCGCGTGCTCGATCACCGGTGAGTATTGTTTTTTTGAATAATTGTCAATGTAATTATTTTGAGGTGAATCAGCAATGTTCAACTACAAATACATTTATTTTTACAAACCAGCAAACTGTTCGTTCATTTAGATATGTAAATTATATTGAAAACAAATTGTTGAACGGATTTATTATTAAAAACTGTTGTAATCCAAGCAAAATCGTAGCTCATGGTAGGATCATCTTTTGTTCCTAGAACCACGTTGGGCTTGTAAACAATCATCGTTGATTAATTGTGCCAGATGCCAAAAAAAACTTTTGTTTCGAATGCTTCTATGATAATTACCATTCTGGTTCATGTAATAACTATAATTCAATAAATGAACAAATAGCTAATCTTTGTGAATCGAAAAACCTATCCTAAATTATACAATAAAAAGTCAATATAATTAATCACTATGAAAGTTGTATTATTTATCAATACGATTATGCAAATAAACAGCTATTTTTTTATTTCATCTTGATTTATTTCTCTTATTGCTACCCCATTACCCAATTTGGCACTGAGCACGGAGACTACAAAGACTGGATTCTAGGAACTAAGGACTATATGATCATTCGGCAAAGATTTCGAAATCCGAAATTATAAAACTGTTAAACAATTACGTCCCTAGTATCTACTTTATGCCACAATTACACAACACCATAGCATTTATAGATAGCCACGTTGAGCGTTACCCTGGTTTATTGCTTTTTGCCGAATTGGCTATGAGACACGAAGACGACGCAGGATTGATTTTAGGAACAAAAGATGATCCTACCATGAGCTACGATTTTGCTTCGATTACAACAGTTTTTAATAATAAATCCGTTCAACAATTTGTTTTCAATATAATTTACATATCTAAATGAACGAACAGTTTGCTGGTTTGTAAAAATAAATGTATTTGTAGTTGAACATTGCTGATTCACCTCAAAATAATTACATTGACAATTATTCAAAAAAACAATACTCACCGGTGATCGAGCACGCGAAAACGACAATTATTCGAAAAGAAAAACAATACCCCGGCCGGGGATCGAACACACGACCCCTAGATCGCCAGGTATTTGCGCTGCTACCTGCACTGCACCGCTGCTGTCAGATGCAATAACTTACTAATCCATAGGCGACGCTAAAAACTTTAGAGGCGTTTTTCTCAAAAAGGGGGGAGTGGTGCGGTCTAGTATTTTAAGGATCGAATATCCTTGACGTCTTCTACTTGTGGACCAAATTTCATCCAAATCTGAGACTACAAAGTGGGAGCCTCTCCTAGTTAGTCCAATCAAATGGTAGTTCAACCGTGCATTTTGGTTTGGCGAACAGATTTTTTTGCAATCTGTAGTCAATTCCAGGGTGCGATTAAGTTCAAGTTTTTGGGGTTACAGACCCCCACATTCGGGCGCCATTTTGAAAAAAAAAAGAAAAAGCTAGAAACTTCTATATCTCCGCAATCATGGCTCCCACAAAAAAAATGCGTATAGCAAACTTATGTAGAATTTAATTTGCAGCAACTTTTTTACACAATACATTCACGTGATCTCAATAATAAAAAAGTTATAAACCAGAAAATACAGGAAAAGTAAAGGGATGATCCATCGAGCGCCACAAATTCTTTTTTTTTCACTTTTAACGCAAGACATGTTCAGAGCTTCAAAAAATTAAAGTTTTGGACGCATTTGACATCTTAAGGTATGTGGGTTTAAAAATATGAGGTTTAGGCGTCGTTTTTGGCTTATAAATCTTGTATTTTTGACAATACGTGGAAATTATGTACGAACCTACTACTGCAAATTAAATTCAACACAAGTTTACCATTCACAATTTTTTGTGAGATCAACGGTTTTCGAGCCATTAGGGCACATGGGGATTTGTGTCCCCAGAATCTTCAGCCCAAGACTTTACGAAAAAAATTCGCCTGCTCCGTGAGTGTTTAAAGGAGGTTGTCATCGGAAGCCGTTTATTTAGTTGTTATTTAAGATACTAGTTCACCTTATAGATTTCAAAAAACGGATGTTTTTTTCATTTTTCGACTCCTTAGAACCAAAAATTGAAGAAAAGACAACTTTGGCATTAAAAAACTACGAAAACAGGATCATTTTTTTAAACTGATTTTTTTTAAACGATGGTGGATTACGATGTGAGAGGCCTTACTTTTCAAAGTCCCGTTAAACTTTTTGTTTCAGATCTACTAAGTAATCCATAGGTTATATATCTACCGTTGAGTAACGATTTTATAAAAGGGACTAATAATGGGAAATATTTTTTTCACTATTCACATATGAAATAATATTATAGAAAGGAATAGAATAACTTCGGGTAATATGGCACACCATAAGCTTTTTTGGAAATAAATTACAAGATTTATGAGATCAAACTGTTTTTATTGATTAAATCAGTTCTTTGAACTTAAAAGTAATCAACAATTATAATTTGAAGACTAATAACATCGAAACATAGCTTTAATAAAGGTTTTTTTAAACTTAAGGAATCATTAAAATTCAAACATGGTAGGTCAATATGGCCTAGGGCCATATTGGCCACAATTGAAGTAAGCCATATTGTCCACCATAACAAATAAAATCAAAAACTAAAAAAAATAACTTTGCATTACTTTGCAGAACAAAATTCGCAGAAGAAAACATCGGTTTCCACTCCTGAGCATTCTTCGTGAGCCCATAATTTACAACATAGGCATTGGATCCATGGTTTGCCTCTGTTATCCATAGAATAAAGACCCTCACAATACAGACACTTTGCATCCGAAACATTGCTCCTATCAGGACTTTCGTCAGAACTTTCGTCGTTCAAAGGTTCATTTTCTTCCTCCGAGCTAGACATTTGTTCCTCCTTAGATTTTGACTTGGTCTTGTTGCCCTTCCCTTTTTTGGCTTTTCTCATAGTCTTTTCGATTTGGTCTTGTGTCTTTTTTAATGAGTCTAGCAATTCATTTTTGTACGGGGATGAAGTAAGTAACGTCGACTTCGCTGCTCTTCTGCCTCGGTTAGTAGCTTTCCTAGGTGTTATTTCTGGTATCGGAGATAATTGGAATGGCGTTATAAAGTTATGATTTCTTGAAGTTGATGGTTGTGGCAACGTCGCAATGGGAACTGCAATTTTTTCGAAACTCCCAGGTGGAACTTTGTTCTGGTTTCTTAAAACCGAGGTAGCATCATTAGCTGTCGCATTACTCATATTAAGTTCACTTATGGAAGGTATTACGTCAAAAGATCCATTTTCTATTGGCCACCTGCCTAGTGAGCCATAATGGCCGCAGGCACGTTTTTGATTAAAAAAAAATCTAACTTAAAAAGTAGTGAATAATGTGCTTCTAAAATGATACCATACTATATACTAATAGTTAACTTATAACACTGTGTACTACTAATACAAAAACAAAGATTAGTTGACTAAATAGAATGAGTAAAACTTACCAAAAAATAACATCAAATTCGATAATTTTCGGTCGTCGCGAGCTCTGGACACACGGGCACTCGTTGGAACACAGGGATCGACTGAGGGGGTCGGGAGAATGGCCGCGAGAATATAGCAGATACAAACGCCGCTAGTGTTCGTTAGTTTCGGAGAAAATAATGTAGGCCATATTGGCCGACTAGGCCATAATACCCGAAACTACCCTACATGTTATTATATAATAAAGTATCGCAGAAAAAAATTCTTGAAAAATGGTTTTTTCTTCGCCTTTTAAAGTGGATTGACTGTTATCTTAAGTACAGGGTCGGAATAATATTGTGCGTAACTTACAGCTTCTCATGTAAATCAGTTTAGACTTTTAGCAATGGCTGAAAATCATGACTACGTCAAAGTGAACCTAAGTAAAGTTTCGTTAAACAGTGACATTAGTTTTCAACGTCGTTACAGGAAATCAAATCCATATCTTGTAAAAAACAAAAAAATAAACTCCCTTTCTCTGCTTCTGTACTAAAAAGTACGTGCCAGGATCTAAGAAGCTCTTTATTGAAACCAACATCTCTGAAATTTAGTCACCAAAAAGGATTCAAAAACTATTGCGTCATTGTCTAAACGTCGATGTCATATTTTTAACACTACTTAAGTGTATTGATGCAAAAGAAAGGTAACATTGCATTGCAATATCTAGACAGATCGAGAAACAAACAATTTCTATTAAAGAGGCCAATAAGACACTGCTTGACACACTCAAGAATTTTAAGGATAGCTAGGATAGGATAGGAACGTCTTCTTTCATATTGCTTTTGACGCTACAATCAAATCATTCATACTTAATTTCCATTTTTCTCGCAAGAAATTGTTAAAAGGCAGGTTTTTCCACAAAAGTAGTTTGAAATCTGGGTCAAAAATTTCATTAAAAATCGATCATTCTTAACAATCCTTTGACTTAAAAAATAATTTAAACAAAATTCATTAGGGAATTATATAATTTGAGATGGTTTTCATCGAATTACATATCTGGGCTTTGGGAGTAAAACTTTTGAACTTGAATATATTTCTTGTTTCAAATATTTTCTTACATCATTTGTCAGAATCAACAAGCAACTGACCAATATCTCTGGCACAAACGTAAGGCTAAAGCAATACAATGGGCTGGGCCTTGTGCTGCTCAGCTTAGCACTGTAGTATGTGATAAGAAAGTAGTATGTCGATACATGGGTCACGTTACTATATAAATCCAGCAAAGTAGTAGCCTTTGTGAACGACATTAACATCGAGTCACGTTCTTTCACATGGACTAAAGAAATCCTGCATCAACTTAAGGCTCAGGCTCCACGTCCGATTCCAAATCGGTTTCGGATTGTTTGTTTTTAAGAATGAACATCATAGCGGCGCGACCTTTTCTTATTTTGCATGTGTAGGAGAACCGGACGACCGATTCGATCAAAAACGCCTGTTTTACGACCCGTCCGGTTCAGAATGACCCGAGTCGACGTTCCGATTCATAATCAGAACGAAGGCGCTTCCTTCTCGCTCATTTACACGCTTTCGCCATAAGATCGGATGGCACCCGGCTCCACGGCCGGTTTTCAGAAACCGATTTTCTGTATGCGCATGCGTTGTGTCCATTCGTTAAAAGGCAGTGAACGGAGAAGACTGATGGCAAGCCTCATATCGGTGTCCTGTTTTGTTATTCTGTTCCGAATCAAACATAGCAATTTATACAAAAGCCGCTCCTAATAATTAAAAATCGAATTCATCCATTTTAGGATGTTAGCACTGACACTATCAATAACACAAGACAGATGTTTTCACGATGAGCACCGACACGAGAATGAACACTAAACAAACAATCTGATTCAAGGACCTCGCACATTCTTATTTCAGATTTGGAATCGGACGTGGAGCCTGACGCCCGTCGTTCTTATTGTTTACGCATTCCAAATAATAATCGGTTTGGAATCGGACGTGGAGCCCGGGCCTAACCCGGAAGCAGAAGATGTAGGTCTGAAAATCAAGGGGACGAAAACAAAAATCATGACTCTTACCGGAGATAATTTAGAAAACGTGGACGAATTTATATACCTAGGTGCAAAATGGACAACGGAAGGTAAAGAGACGAACGAAATAAAATAGAGAATACAGCTCGCCTTTCGGAAGGCCAGCCGCATATACACAAAAACAAAATTCCAAATATTCGACGGGTCAGAGGTCTCTGCAATTATCAGAGTGGGCATCGAGCACCTGAAAAGGCATTCAAAGAAAAAGCCGAGGGTCGAATGCCAGTGAGAAAACCCTGGAAATGCTGTTCTAACTCGTTCGACAAAGACTACACATGACCACTCCGATTTCATAATTGGAGAACGCGGTCATTGGACCGAAACAATTGGAAGCATCATCCGAAAGGAAGTCAAGACTGTAGTGCTCGACGAATCCACAGAAAATAGTTCATGGAGTAAAGAGGAACAGTCGACCTAAAGAAAATTGTAACTAAGGGTCATCACATTCTATAGATGCAAGACGGCTTTGATGCTTTTAAGGGGTTACATAGGTCTTGCATTTTCGAAAAATCGATCGAATGTTTTTTATTTCATATGTAAGTATAGTACTTCAAGAGTATTTACACCAAATTTCAAATAAATTCGAGCAATATTACCGGAGGTATGGAGATTCAAATACCGCGTGGTCGGTACGTGCGCTCTGCCTTACCTAGCGTATTATACGCATGCGACGCGGTTCTACCGCGTAAAATCAGCTCCTTTCTTTTTCATCAAACATCACAACATCAAAAGGATGCTCTGAACATCGCGAATGAGGCGAAGAAATTACTATATGGGCCTGGAATCGACGACTCAATGTAAATCGCTAAAAAATAACTTTAATTCATTAAATTGCGGTAAAAAAACAACTTTAAGGTACCAGTCCACACTCGACAGCGAAAAAAATGGCGTACTTGTGAAAAAAATGTCAAAAATCGACCGTTTTTTCGTAGTTTTTTTAACGTTTCTGTTAATATTCATAAAACAAATAAAACACATTAAAGTTTTTGAAAATCGGTTTTGTAGATCCGGAGATTATCTGTCTGTCATGTTAAAAAACATTGTTTTGCGTAAAACGTGTTTAAGGTTTTTGTTCCATTTCGCTGACAAACATTTTGTGAACAACATGCAATTTATATGTGGAAGTCTAAATAAACACTAAACACATGCAATAAAGTCGCAAATATAATGTATATAAGAGAAACCGGCATTTTAGAGAAAGGGAGTGAAAGAGACGCTACCCAGCCGACAGCTGATTGAACACCTAAAAAAACCCGAAAACGCGCACACACTCAAAGTCGCCATTTATAAATTCAACTTTCGAATTTCGAAAAGTTTTTTCTGGAGGTCATTTTTGAAGTTCTAAGGAGTCGAAAAATGCAAAAAAAAATCCATTTATTGAAATTTATAAAGTGGACACCTTAAACGCGTTTTTCTTGAAACTTTGTTTTTCCAAGCGGTAGGCACGATTTCTCGAGAACGAATTCACCGATTTTGCTGAAACTTTGCACAGTTCCTGTTTATAGTATTGACTCAAGCTTGAACGAAGAGATTTTCATTCGGTCGACTCGTTTTTGAGAGAATCAGAAAAGTGCTAAGAAATATGAGACGAAAATTCATTCAAATCCATTTCAAAACATTAAATTTCATTTTATTTCAATTCCTTCGTTCAAGCACGAACCAAGGGCATAAACTATAAGAATTTTTTTGAATTTTTGATTTGAGATGAATCTGCACCGAAATATTCTGCCTACCGCAAAAAAAGGTTGGACGAGGAAAACTGCAGAAAAAATGACAATTTTCAATATTTTTAGCGGAAATTTTTTTTTACAACTTTTTGAAATGCTTAACTTTGATATTTGCAATTTTAGATGAAATAGATGTTTGGTTTTTCAAATACAATTTTTTGAAAAAGTTTTTTTTTCCTCTTTAAGACCTACAGTAGCGCGCAGAGAAATCCGATCAGGTAGAAAATATTAATAATTATCATTTTTTTTGGATAAATCTAAATGAAGGGTCGCAAAGTAATTTTTTCCTGTTAACTTATTATATTTAGTGTTTAAAAATTTATAATGTGCTTGTTAAACTTAAAAAAATGGATTTATTACAACTTTGGTATTTATTGAAAATAATTCGTTATTACAATTTAATTTTGTTTTTTGATATTCTTAAATAATATTTGCATTTTCCATTTTCGTTTTTTTTAAAGAAATTAATCTTACATATAATTAAAACTAAATTGAATATTTTGTGACCCCTCCCGTATTTTTAATAATCTGCTTTAATTCTTGATGGCATTGAATTTATCAAAGCTTGCAGTAGTTCGTCTTGTAATTTGTCATACCAAATTTTTTCTAATAATATAACTAGCTTATTTATTGTGTTAGGATGTTCCTTACTAACTTTTGCTTTCATAATGTGCCACAAATTTTCTATCGGATTAAAATCCGGGATATTTCCTTGCCATATCATAACAGATATTTGGTTTTCGGCAGGAAATTCTTTAATTTTAAATTGAGGAAAAAGAAAAATGTGGTTAAATACATATATATTTATGTGTGTTAAACATAATGCAATAAAATTAATACAAAACTGACCACTTTGGAGCGGTGAGACGGTGCAGAATCGTCTTGAAAAATGCACTCAGAACACATAGAAAATTGATTCTCCATCGAAGGCAAAAAATGTGCATATAAAATATTTTTATAGACTGCCGCATTCACTGTTCCATCAATAAAGGCCAGTTTTCCAACTCCATAATAGGAAAAACATCCCCAGACCATTTTACCAGGTGGGTATTTGAATGTAGGGTTGATACATTGGGCACCTAAACGCTCTCCGGGTCTACGCCTAACGTACTGCAAGCCATCGGATCCAAACAAATTAAACTTACTTTCATCAGAAAATATAACCTTTCGCCAATCCAGATTAGTTCACTGCTCATAGTTTTTAGTCCATTCTAGGCGTTTTTTCCGCATGTCTCTCGTTAAAAAAGGCTTTTTAGCAGGAATTCTTGCAGTTAAATGTTCCTCAACAAGCCGTCTGCGCACTGTATGGACACTTATCTGCTTTTGAGTTTTTTCTAAAAACTCTTTGCGTAATTCTACCGCAGTTTTGAACCGATCTTTTAGGCAAATTCACACGCCTTTCTTTTCCACTGCACGAACATTTAATATACGATGAGTACCATGCTACAGACTGTACATTCTTCAAATTAACAATCATAGCGAGAACGGACAACATTGAAACCATGAAATGTACAAAATTTGGAGCGTTTACTTCGACGTTTCCATAACTTCAAAACTAATTCAACATTAAGTTTGGCTCAGTGCTGATTTGCAGAGGGAACGCCAAAATAGCGAAATTTCGTCAAGAATTCTCCAATGAGTCTATGCTCGGAAATCGCAGCGGCTAAGATTTTCTTTTATGGGTGTCATCATTTCCTGATTGCTTCAATTCCATGCTACATGTTTTTTTAAATGTGTCGAATAGCTTAATAGCTACCCACTCTTCGCATTGCGCAACCGCTGCAGAGACATTTACCGCGCGCATTCCAAGATGGATGTTCGTCATCCACCTACAATAGGTTCGGCTGACATTCACCCAAGCAAGCTAACTTGATAGCTCACTAGAACTGGGGTCAGCAGCTCTTAGCCGCTTGCTTTATTGAAAGTGGCAGCGCCGCTCGCTGCAAACTCGTCTTCTAAACAAGCTAGGATTCGAGTTCGCTCACGTATGTTATGTATATCATTCCACTTGCGTGACAACACACCTTGCTTTGTATTCACGTTATGGATATTATGAATGGAACTTGTTTCGTGCGCGTATAACATTTAAGCAGGTCACATAAAATGCAGTAGCGTGTTGGATTCGGATGAAGTTAATCTGCACTTCAGACAGCCATTGTAGGCGGCATCTGCTTCCAACAGGTGCAAAACCAACCACGAATCGGTATTATTGTTGCATTTCTAATGATTTATCAAAAGCCATGACGAGGCATGCGCAGCTAGCAACATCGTTAGCATTCGATTCGGCTGACGCTAGAGGAGAATATACACTTTGAACCTTAAGGGCTGTGTGCCGCTATGCTTCCACGTCTTTTTCTTCAAGCACAATCTGGCATTGCTTGAACCAAGAACTCCGTATTCGTTTCGTGTTTGCCTTTTTTTGAGATGTTATTTACTTCTTTACCTGCACATGAAGGTGATTGGTGGAAGAAGGCAGATGTTCGCCAGGTGTCCTCCGAGCCATGTTCTTTCTTTCTATATTTGGCGCGTTGTTGGTGTACAGGAGCGTTTTTCGTACGTTGCCAAAGATATGAGATTTACTTTCAGATCAAAGGATTTAAACGAAAATTTGGATCAGCACACTAAGTGATGTATACGTTTGTTTCGTCAAAATTGTTCATTTTGTTTAGAGGGAACAAATGGCAGCACATCATTATTAGATACTTATTAATTTCTACCGCATTTCAGTAAACGAGTAATTTCGTGATCACTTTTCAAAGCGATTGAAATATGCGCGAATGGCAAAACTACATTTTGCTTAGCAACTTAGCATTCCGTTCAACAATGGTGTTAAACATTAAAGTCGAAGAGTCGAAGTTTAAGTGCAAATAACTGAATTTTCTTAACTCAAAATAAACCCAAAGTTTGAATTGACTATTTTTCAGTTTATCGCGATCCAATGCTTACAGAACAGAACATTGAAGAACTAACTATGAATCTAATAAACTTTCATACAATTTTTTACATTCGTTAAGATACTAGTACCTACACATTAAAAATTTCAAAATATCGGTTTATTTTGTTTTGGCATTTTTCAACTCTTCGCACCTTTGAAAATGACATCTTAGAATATTTTGAAACAAGTCGCGAGGTGCAATCCTTTAGGTCCACATGGTCAACTTCCCAGTAATATCTACATAAACATCAACAACATTACAACAATGAGAGGTATTCGTAGCAGTAACAGGAATGAGTTAATATGAATCATATCGTCTACGGGAGGGTCCATTGATTACGTAAGGTTTTTGGTCGATTAGGACAGATTGAATATTCACGCGGATCAATCGGTGGGGGCCTTTTTGGTGTCGAAAATTTTTGTTGGTTTTCAAAATTTAAGCAATTTTTTTTTAATTAAAAGACTATAAAAACTATTAAAAATCTGCTCAAATTATGCAAATATCTTAAAACTTTGATTGAATTTACAACAATTTTTTTAGAATAAAAGATATAAAGTAATAGCACTCGTATGAACCCTCTTTACATGGTAACTTTGAATGATTTTTTTATTTTTTATTTAGTTTTTTCATAATCATGGAATAAAATTTTGCCAGTTTCTCTCCAATAACTAATAAGAATGTATAAATTTTATAAACTGGATCACTGTGTTGTGCAAATCAAGTTAAAAAATATTTTCTATGAAAAAAAAACCATAATTTTTCGCATTTTCTTCTATTAAATTAGAAAAACGGCTAAAACGAATTTTTATAATGTTAAAAACTTCACAAAGATGTTAATACACGTCAACTGACACCTTAATGATGCAAATATTATATCTGGTTCGTGAGATATAGTGAATGATAAAAATGACCTTGAAAATCATGATGAATGTAATGAATTTTTTTTTATTTTTTTTTTTACGTAATCATGAGAAAAAGTTTTGATGACGTTTTTGCGAACATTGTTTGGAGTACATAAATTTTATAAACATTGATCACTAAAACTTGACAATCAGGTTAAAAATTTATTGTTTTTGAAAAAAAAAGCTAATTTTTAGCACTTTTTTTTAAAAAATTTGAAAACCGCTCCAAGAATTTTTTTTTTAAATTTAACAGAATAATACAAACGTTAATACGCGTCGATTGACACCTTGTTCAAATAAAACGTATGTTTCGTTCGCGAGATATAGCGCCTGACAGAAATGACCTTCAAACGGGCAAAACAGCAAACCCCCCGACCGAAGTTTCCCAAAAACTAATCAGCTCTTGAGATTGCAAAGACGCTTCGATTGACACCTCAACCAAGTCAATCGGACTTTGTTTACGTGAGTTATGCTCGTAGAAAAAACTGTCCACGAACGTACGTACGTACGTACGTACACACACACACACATACATCTCCCTTTCTAAAAACACTTTATATATACTCTATAGACCTCAAAACGTAAAGAAAAGTTGAAAATTTCAATTTCGATTTTCGAGGCGATTACAAGAACTTCCCATATACTGGGAAGTTAAAAATTCGTACGTTTGAATAGTATAAAACGGTTTTAAGTGTGTGCGCCTTGTTGGCTGCTCTCGCAACCACCGGCCGCATGGCACCGATTGTGTATCCCCTTTCTAAAATACCGGTTTGTTCTATTTAATACAGTCAAATGGGAGTTTGACCGTGCATTTTGGGTAGGCAGAAATTTTGTTTATGCATTGCGTGGGCAATGGTATAGATAGCTTAAGTTCAAGTTTCTGGGGTCGCAGCTCCTGTCCTTCAAAACAAAAGAAGTTGGGGCTCCCTCATATCTCCGAAACCATGGCTTCCACAAGAAAGTTGTGTATGGCAAACTTGCGTAGAATAAAATGTTTAGCAAGTCGTTCATACATCACTTTTACGTTGGGTCAATAATGAAAAAGTTACAAGCCAAAAACCACACACAACAAGCCATGGGATGCGACCCTTGAGGTCCACACGTATAACTTCCCAGTAATATTTACATAAATATTAAAAATATTAAACACAATAATAAATATGGAAATAATACTACTTTTAATAATAAAAATGTACTTCTCATAAAAGTTATTGGAATGACTTAATATTAATCGTAACATCTACGCGAGCGTCAATTGATTACGTAAAGATTTTCGTGGATTGGTTTGATTGAATATTCACGTGGATCAATCGGAGGGGGGACAGGTTACAAAGCCTTTTCTACGTTATTTGTTATTTTCATATCGATGCTTGAAGGACAAAACAGCGCTAGCAAAAATGAATGCAGTTTTTGTTATTACGACAACTGAAGACATTTTGTCGCGTGGTGGCCATTTTGAATAGGTGCGGTCAAAACTGCTAGCACTTCGGCATAATCACTGAATTTGTACTTTTTCACGATTTTACATCAATGAAACTAATAATTATTTCTTATTTCCTGTTGATTTTGAGAAACATTGATTATGCAGTCAAAAATAGGTTCAATTGCATGTAAAAAGTAAAATATTTGTATTACAAATGATGACGGAAGTAATTGAAATCTTACGAATACTAAAGAACAAAACTCCTAAAAACTACAATTTTTTATTTGATGAAAGCTTTTCAAAGCATATGATCTTAAAAAGTGTTGACCACAAACATTTTACCATTCAAAACGTGGATTACCACAATTGCAAATTTGATTTGATTTGTATTGGTTTTCAAAATTTAAGCAGTTTTTTCATTAAAGTTAAAACACGGTTCTGTGAAGACTATTAACAATCTCCGCAAATGATGCAAATAATAATAAACTTTGATTGACTTTACAACAATGTCTTTAGAATAAGAGATTTAAGGTATAAAAATTCGTATGAACCCTTTTTACATGGTGACTTTGAATAATTTTCTTTATTTTTTATTCAATTTGTTTTGAAATCATGAGAAAATATTTTGATAGTCTCTACAGAAATTGATAAAAGTTTATAAATTTTATAAACATTTATTATCACGATGTTAATTTTATTAATTATTAATTAATTTTTTTATAAAAAAAAACACTAATTCTCAATATTTTTTTTATAAATTAAAAAATGGCTTTAAAGATTTTTTTAAATTTAAAAACATCTTTAAAATGTTAATACGCGTTGATTGACTTCTTAATGATGCAAACTTATATTTGGTTCTCGAGATATAATGATTGACATAAATGACCATGAAGGACATGATGACTTTTAATGATTTTTTATTTTTAATTTAATTTTTTTTGTGGGGGCCATGGTTTCGGAGATATAGAGGTGCCCCACTTTTTTTTTGTTTTCAAGATGGATCCCAGAGGATTGGGCCGCGACCCCAGAAACTTGGATTTAAGCTGCCAGTAAGGTATACCACACATTACATCAAACATTTGCTTGCCTACCAAAATGCTCCGCCAGTTTCGCAACGAAGGTTTGTCATCAAAAGCCGATTATTTGGCCTAAATCGGGGTTTTCACGCGACTTTCTCCCCTTTGGGATGGAATAACTCCCGTTAGTGTGCAGTGATTGCAACCATCAATACCGCAAACGATTTGTGACAAAATTATCTTGGAATAGTATCTCAGTGTGTTTCGCGCTAAACGTGAAATTAAAAAAGTTGTGGCGCCCGAAAGATGTTCCCCCCTTTTTGTGTGTGGTTTTTGGCTTGTAACTTTTTTATTATTGACCCAACGTAAAAGTGATGTATGAACGACTTGCTAAACATTTTATTCTACGCAAGTTTGCCATACACAACTTTCATGTGGAAGCCATGGCTTCGGAGATATGAGGGCGCCCCAACTTCTTTTGTTTTGAAAATGAAGCCCAAAGGACAGGAGCTGCGACCCCAGAAACTTGAACTTAAGCTATCTATACCATTGCCCACGCATTGCATTAAAAAAAATTCTGCCTACCCAAAATGCACGGTAAAACTATCAATTGACTGTACTAAGATGTTAGAGACTGCATTCGTTCCGGTTTCTTCTGAAGGATAATACGTTTTACATGTTAGTCTTGTGTCGGTTTTCACTTTGAAGAGTTCTTGCTTTCTTGTGAGGCATTTAAAATAAATATAGACTCGCTTATTAAAAGATAAAACTGCGTATGTTTATTTTCCCTCATACAAATATTTACAACAATGTCTTTAGGATAAAAGATACAAGGTAATATCATTCGTATGAACCCTTTTTACATGGTAACTTCAAATTAATTTTTACTTTTAATTTAGTTTTTTTATGATCATGGAAAAAAGTTGCTGGTTTCTCTTCAAAGACTGATAAGAATGTATAAATTTTATAAACATTTATTACTGTGCTGTGCAAATCAGGTTAAAAATTTATTAAAACCTTAATTTTTCGCATTTTCGTTTTTTATTAAAACCCTAATTTTTCGCATTTTTTACCCTAATTTTTCGCATTTTCTTTTATTAAATTAAAAAACGGCTCCAACGATTTTTTTATAAAGTTTAAAACATCACAAAAATGTGAACACACCTCGATTAACACCTTATTGATGCAAATTTTATATTTTGTTCGTAAGATATAGTAAATGACATAGATGACCTTTAAAGTGTTCTGTGTTGTGCAAATCAGGTTAAAAATTTATTGTTTATGAAAAAAAACCTAATTTTTTGCACTTTTTTCATTTAATTAAAAAACGGCT
Organism: Oxycera nigricornis; assembly: GCA_963942545.1. Classification (NCBI taxonomy): domain Eukaryota; kingdom Metazoa; phylum Arthropoda; class Insecta; order Diptera; family Stratiomyidae; genus Oxycera; species Oxycera nigricornis. The sequence goes on from OZ012662.1 coordinate 49,072,389, forward strand.
ATAACGATGTTTTTAGAAATTTGACAGAATCACACAAAGGTCAATAAGCGTCGATTGACACCTTAAACATGCAAATCGTATGTTTGGTTCGCGAGATATATCACATGACAAAAATGACCTTCAAAGGGTCAACACAACAAACTCCCTCGACCGAAGTGTCCAAAAAACTAATCAGCTCTTAAGATTGCAAAGACGCTTCGATTGGCATCGCAACAAAGTTGTTTACGTGAGTTATGCTCGTAGAAAAAAGCTGTCCACGAACGCACGTACGTACGTACACACACACATGCATAATACTTTCTAAAAACACTTAAAATATACTCTAAAGACTTCAAAACCTAAAGATAAATTGAAAATTTCAATTCCGATTTCCGAGGCGATTACAAGAACTTCCCAAGTTAAAAATTCGTACGTCAAAATAGTATAAAACGGTTTTAAGTGTGTGTGCCATTGTGGCTGCTCTCGCGCGCCGGCCGCATGGCATCGATTGTGTATCCCCTTTTTCTAAAATACCAGTTTTTTTCTATTCATTCACAATAAAACATGAAATTTTCGTTTACTTACACGTTTCAGGATTTATTCTGACGTATAAAAAAGGTGCTGAAAAAATGTAAACAAAAGGTACTAAAAAACGAAGCAAAACTTTAAAAGCGATTTTCTCAAAATGACGTTTCTTCAAATGGCCGCTAGTCACTCTCTGGACCTAGTCAACGGGTTGTCATAAATTTTAGTGAGTTTTACTTATTAACATATTCCACAAAACAAATCACCTCAACTAGACCCAAAAATTTGAAAACAAAAATTTGGCGTGCAAAAAAACGACAAAACAATTTAAAGCTCCGCATTTTTTTTAATCAATTTTTCATAAACGGTGGCGAATTGTTACGTAAGAAACCTTAGTCTTCAAATCCCTTTTTGATTTTTCTGTTTCAGACTTGCAAATTTTGAGATTCATTAACTGAAGAGTGTCCGGTCAAAACTAGCTATTCACATTTTGGGTCAGTTCCGTGGTTTTTTTTCGATTGGTGCTCTAATACTTGAATTCTTCGCCTTTTAGGAAATAGAACTAAGCAAAACCATTCATTTATAGGTTAAAAAGCAGTACAAAAATATCAATTTTGCTATTTACAAATGAAAAATATTATCTTTTATTAAGAATATGATGTCCCCACCTTAATGGTGTGTGACAAGAAACTGGATTGTTTTGTTGCCGGTATTTATACCGTTTCTATGATATATAATGTTCATTTGGTCTCATTTTCATTAACGTATCGAAGAATTTCGGTTTTGAGGCAAAATTTTGAGAAAAAGTTTCCATCAAAATAGGCTATTCACAAATTGATCCAAAACAAAAGTGTCTATTTAATAGAGTACAGGTTTTTTTAAAAAAAAAAATTTAAACAACAGGTATATATTAAAAAACTGGTTCATCATGATTATATGCCAACTACTACTGATGCACATACTGCAGAAAGATTATCCTAATTTTGAACATTTTAAAGTTATAAGTTTTTCCCATTTTCAGTAACATGTGTTCTAACGTAAATAGACAGTTTTGAACAGGCACTCCTCAACTGTCGGCCATGCGATAGGGTACTTTTCGAGGTGTCAACTTTGGCGCTGTTTATACAATAACTTTATGATGAAATTTTTTTAAAAAAATATTTTTGTACTCCCAAAAGATAGAGGTATTTTTTTAAAATTTGCGTGTTCATATTCAATGAAAAGGATGAGAAAAAAATTCATATTTTTTTTCAATTCATTCGCTATTTTTTGGCCTTCTAATGTGTACTAGTACCTTAACATTTTTTGTTTAATTTTTCGGTACTTCATGAAACATACGACCAAGCAATTCTATTCTTATTTTCTGATTTGGTCAGAATATTTCGCAAACGACTCTCATTCACTTGCAAACAAATGCTAGCATTTTGTTAGTGTCATTTTTTTGCCATCAAGCACAATTTCATGGTAATTACTATTGTGGTCTTCATTGGGTGAGAGAGTCCACATCTCGATGCCTTCATTCTGCAAAAGTGCTTCATCCTGTTTAGTCATTGCGAGTTTCTCCTTGCGCAATAATTATTCCTCCCACACAAAAATACTGGTAAATCATCGTTTCTATCACGCCGTGTGTTAGATAGTTTTTTTTTGTCCCCGGTGCAAATTTACAATTTGCTTTGCGCTTCTTTATTCTACGTTGAGTTTTTAAAGTGTTTATTTCTGGAACAATCATTTTGAGCTTCACGTTTTCGGCGTAGTTTTTTTAGATCATCTGAATAATTTAAGTCTTCTAGGCCATTTATTAATGTCTAACTGATGCCTATCCTTTTTATAGGAACAGATGAAAAAACAATAGAGAGAGTGTATTATTGTTTATTAACTGATTGACATTTGGAAGATTCACCTAGCTCGCAACTGTTTAGGGTCGAAGTTCTGCGTCGGTATACAACGAAATTGAAAAAATTGTTATTTTTTTAGATGCCATTATTCACAAGGGCTTCCTAAATACTAGTCCGCTAGAATATTTGGTCGCATTACCCCTATTTCTGATTACGCCTGGACTCCTTTTTGGATATGAATAAACCAAAATGATGAACACATCGATCGGGATATTTTTCCTAAAGATTTCAATCGTTATCATTGCCAGACTTTAATACTGACGATTTTTCCAAAATTTCCTTTAGGTCCAGCATGACGCAATCCAGTTCAAAATCTCGATATTATGCACAATAAACTAATCATTTATCACTTTGGAGGTGTGCTGAGAGTCGTTTTTATGTTGATATCTTCATTTGAAGGGGATGTTACATTACCAATTCTATTGCATTTTTGTAGCCAAATTCAGTAATAACAAGCCGCGAAGTGCGACCCTTGAGGTCCACACGGTCAACTTCCCAGTAATATCTAGATAAACATTAAAAATATTAAACACAATAATAATTTTGAAAATAATACTACTTTAAGTAATAACAATGAGAGGTATTCATAGCAGTAACAGAAATGAGTTAATATTAATCATATCATCTACGGGAGTATCCATTGATTACGTAAGGATGTTGGTGGATGCGGGTAGATTGATTTGATCAATCAATCGGTGGGGACCTTTTCTACGTTATTTGTTATTTTCACATCGATGCTTGAAGGACAAAAGAGCGCTAGCAAAAATGAATGCCGTTTTTGTTATTATTCTCATTGAAGAGATTTTGTCGCGTGATGACCATTTTGAATAGTTGCGTTCAAAATTGCCATGACTTCAGCATAATCACTGAATTTATAATTTTTCAATATTTTACATCAATAAGACTAATAATTACTTTACACATTCTATTGGTAAATTTTGAATATGCAGTCAAAAAAAACGTTCAATTGCATGTAAAAAGTAAAATGTTTTACAAATGATGATGAAGGAAGTAATTGCAATCTTACGATTACTAAAGAATGAATCTATTAAAAACTACAATTTTTTATTTGATGAAAGCTTTTTAAAGCATATGATCTTGCAAAGTATTGACTAAAAAAAATTTTACCATTCAAAGCGTTGATTACCACAAATGCAAATTTGATTGAATTTTTGATGATTTTGAAAATTTAAGCAGTTTTGAGATTAAAAGACTGTAAAAACTATTAAAAATCTGCTTAAATTATGCAAATATTTTAAAACTTTGATTGAATTTACAAAAATTTATTTAGAATAAAAGATATAAAGTAATAACATTCGTATGAACCCTGTTTTCTGTTAAATGTGTTGATATAAATAAATAAATAAATAAAAATAAATAAATAAATAAATTTACATGGTAACTCTGAATGATTTTTTATTTTTAATTTAGTTTTTTTTTCATAATCATGGAAAAAGTTTTGCCGGTTTCTTTTCAAAAACTGATAAGAATGTATAAATTTTATAAACATTTATTACTGAGTTGTGCAAAACAGGTTAAAAAAATATTTTTTATGAAAAAAACCCTAATTTTTAACATTTTCTTCTATTAAATTGAAAAAAAAAACGGCTGAAACGAATTTATATAATGTTAAAAAATTTACAAAGATGTTATTACACGTCGATTGACACCTTAATAGTGCAAATATTATATCTAGTTCGTGAGATATAGTGAATGACAGAAATGACCTTGAAGATCATGATGACTGTTAATGATTTTTTATTTTTTATTTAATGTTTTTTTGTAATCATGAGAAAAAATTTTGATGATGTTTTCACAAGAACTGTTTGGAGTATATAAATTATATAAACATTGATTACTTCGACTTGAAAATAAGGTTAAAAATTTATTGTTTTTGAAAAACACCGTAATTTTTGCACAAAATTTAGAACGGCTCCAAGATTTTTTTTAAAAACAAGAATCACATAAACGTCAATACACGTCGATTGACACCTTTTTCAAGGAAATCGTACGTTTGGTTCGCGAGATATAATGCATGGCAGAAATGACCTTCAAACGGGCAAAACAGCAACCCCCCCCCCCCCCCGACCGAAGTTTCCCAAAAACTAATCAGCTCTTAAGATTGCAAAGACGCTTCGATTGACACCTCAACGTAGTCGATACAACTTAGTTTACGTGAGTTATACTCATACATCTCCCTTTCTAAAAACACTTTACTCTGTAGACCTCAAAACGTAAAGAAATGTTGAAAATTTCAATTTCGATTTTCGAGGCGATTACAAGAACTTCCCATATACTGGGAAGTTAAAAACATGTATCCTTTACAGCGGTCCTCCATCTCATTACATAAATGTGTTACTGTCGTGTTTCAACGAAAATATTTTGCAATTTTAGATGTAAATTCAATTGACAAAAATAAATTATGAGTGTGATTTATTAGTGTGATTCAATTATAAAGTAAATAATCACTAACTGTCAACCTTTATTCCCACTGAAAGTAGGTACTGACCTTCCTTAGTCACTGATAGGAATAGGAAAAAAATTCCCATTTAAAAGTATAAAACAAGCCCAAATCAGTTATTTGCTATGCCTTAACACTAAAATGCCGTGTTTCAGTTACGAACTTTTTATTGGCTTAATAGATAACCGCCAGCTTATAAACGATAAATTTATATTTGATAAACCCAATCCAACTGAAAGTAGGTAAGAAAGTTAAAAAAAGGTGGCTTTTGGCTTTTTGTCACGTTGATATTCAAACAAAATGGAGAGTGTGAGAAAATTGTGTATTTCTTAGGCCACAAGAAAGAATCCATAAACGGATTCAAATCCTGACTATACATGAGCTTGGCTATAGCCAGGGATTTAATAGTGTGATCGGCAATCTACTAAAAAGTAATCCGATTCCTGAAAAGGAAACATGGAAGACAGAAAGAAAATAGACCGGCCGTAAGTGACTTCATCAGCACCGAAGAAGATATAATAAGGTAAATACAAACCGTTACGAAGCCATTGTACAAGTCTCTTGAATTCGTTAACTGATACAAATACTGTTGAAACGAACCTTTTAGCGGTATACCCAATGAACGAATTGGGTCGCCTTTCCATCAGCAAGTGGTGAAGCCAGTACTAACATTGAAGGTCGACTTAACTTTTGCTTGAAGATGATAAACGAGGACTTTGCTAATATCAATTCACGTTGAGGAATATGTCATGTAAATATTTGATTTGCGGATGAATATTGGATGAATTTGCATCTCAAACCAAACAAATAGAACAAGACAGCGATTCATCAAAAACACCTGAGGTGGTAGTCCCAAAGTTTGATGTGAAGGGCATGGTTGTTGCCAAATTCATTACCACGGCAATAAGAACGCTAGTTTTTTTGAGCAAAGAGCTTCTATAAATAAAGAGGAACGTATATAGATAGTGACCCAAGTTAATTTTAAGACCGAGACAGAGCAAAACTAATACAGGATGGAGCATATCTGCCGTGCAATGGCCAAACCGTCTAACTGCAGTTTCCTCGATTTCGAGATAAATGGCTTCAAACATTTCGCGTGAAAACGCTTCCGCATTTCCCCTGTCTTGCCTACATTACCAATGCGTGGGGAATAGTATAATAAGCTTAAGTTCAATTTCCTGGGATCCCCGATGATGGCGTTTGGGCTCCATCTTGAAAAGAAAAGAAAGTGGGCCACCCATTTATCTCCCAAACCGTGGCTTCCACAGGAAAGTTGTGTATGGCAAACTTGCTTAGAATATAATTTTTAGCAAGTCGTCCACACATAAGTTTTGCGTGGTGTCAATAATAAAAAAGATACGATCCAAAAACCGTACCCAAAAAGGGGGGAATAACTTTCGGACGCCACAACTTTTTTAATTTCACGTTCAACGCGAAACACGTTGGAGTACTATTCTAAGGTAATTTTGTCACAAATCGTTTGCGGTATTGATTGTTCCAATCACTGCATATTAACGGGAGTTATTCCATCCCAAATGGGAGAAACTCGCGCGAAAAAACCCGTTTTTAGGCCAAATAATCGGCTTTTGGTGGCCCCCCTTGCGGAGCATTTTGGAAGGCAGCCGAATTTTTGGCGCAATGAGTAGTATGCCTTTATGTGAGCTTAAATCCAAGTTTCTGGGGTGGCAGCTCCAATCCTCTTGGCGCCATCTTGAGAACAAAAAAAAGTGGGACGGCTCCATATCTTGGAAAGCACCACTCCCACAAAAAAGTTTAATATGACAAACTTGTGTGAAATTCAATTTGCAGTAAGTTGTGGATACATCATTTTCACGTGCTGTCAATTTTAAAAGAGTTGCACGCCAAAAACGACGTTGAAAAGGGGGGAATATTTTACGCGCGCCACAACTTCTTTGTTTCCCCTATTACGGCGAAATTCGTCCGAAAATAACTTTTAGGCAGTTTTATCACCAAACGTTTGCGGTATTGCTTGTTTCGATCACTGTACCATGTCGAGAGTTATTGCGTCTCGAAGGGGGACAAGTCATAGGAAAAAAGCATTTTAACACCTGTTCATCTGGTCCTAAAATGCGTTTGTCACGTGAGTTTTCCCCCTTTGGTATGCAATAGCTCCCGCCAGTGTACAGCGATCAAAACGATCAATACCGCAAACGACTTGCAACAAAATTGCCTTAAAGTTATTTTCAATGTGTTTTGGGGTTGAAGTCAAAACAATGAAGCTGTGGCGCTCGAAAGATGTTCCCCCCTTTTTGGATGTCGTTTTGAGCTTGTAACTCTTTTATTGTTAAAACCACGTAAAAGTGATGTATGAATGACTTGCTGCAAATTAAATTCTTCACAAGTTTGCCATATTAAACTTTTTTGTGGGAGCAGTGGTTTCGAAGATATGGGTGTGTCCCACTTTCTTTTGTTTTCAAGATGGAGCCCAAACGCCATCATCGGGGATCCCAGGAAATTGAACTTAAGCTTATTATACTATTTCCCACGCATTGCAATAAAAAAAAATCTGCCTTTTGAAATTGCACGGTCAAACTCCCAATTGACTGGACTAGATATGCAACGGAAAATGGAACTAAATGCTTATAGACGTTTATTTTCCTTCTGATTTGTATAGTTGTACAACGGACAAACCGTCTAAAGTACTTTAGATGGTTTGCCACTTGTTTTTTATGTGAAATTGGCAGCAAGATGTATTATAGATGGAATGGCCAGGGTCATAACTCTTGAAGGGGAGGGAAATGAAACAAAATGTTAAGCTCGTTACGTTGTGTTTTGTCTAAGGAATGAATAAATCGTTGAGAAGTTGAAGAACGTGCCGCGTGTTTTAAAGACTCGAATAAAATATTTTCGCATAATAAGTATATAGTCTAGGGTGTTTTTTAGACGCAAAGAACTTTCCAAACCAATAAACTACAGATAAATTATGAAAATGGTCTATTTTTGGCTATATAAGCTTGTGAATTTCATGACATTTTGTGTTTGTAAATTATTTTTGACATGACCACAGCGAAAACGTCTTAGAAAAGCCATCCTGTCGGTCAAATTATGCATTACTTTCTCCAGCAAAGCCGTCCTTATTTCGCCAATAACTCGTCGAATGTTGGCTTCCAAATCCTCAATAGTTGCTGGTTTATCAGCATAGACAAGTGACTGGACGTACCTCCACAAAAAGTCTTCAAATTTAAAAACAAAGGACCAACCATGCTACCGGCATGCAAACCGCACCATACAGTGACTTCTTCGGAATGTGATTAGGCTTCCAAAGTCTCTTGATGATTATCCTCACACCAAAACGGCATTTTTGCTTATTTACGAACCCATTAAGCCAGAAATGAGCATCATCGATGATTTGACGGTAAAAATGCAATTCAACTTTCAACTCATTTTCAATCCATTCACCGTAGGCTTCGATTGTTGCACTAGTTTGATCTTATAGGACTTTAGTCGAAGTCCAAGATCTTTCCTCAAAATTTTCCATGTAGTGAACGATCAGAGACCAGGTTGTTGAGACCGGCATCAAATCAATAAATTTGGATCTTTAGTCACACTTCCCTGTACAGCAGCGATAGCTGTCTCGGTATGCACTGTATGAGCTCGTGGTGGATGGACATTGTCCAATAGAGTGTACGTGGACATAAATCTTTCCATCTTATTCCGCTCAGATGGACGATTATGAGCGCCATGAATTGGATGAAGTGCTATATAAGTTGGGCGCACAGAACGCGAATTTTGAAAATAAATGTCGATTATTTCGTGACGTTATTGGAGTCTTTGTTAATTTGCCAATAAATTAAATATAATGCCAAAATGAGAGTGACAGAAATTTGATATCGTTCCTATCGAAAGTTTAATATCTTTAAAAAAAAGTACCCTCTATTACAAAGGTATGTCGACTTTTTTACAAAATACGCAATGAAACTTTTTGCTTTTTACGCCTGATAAAATAGCGCTACTTTTAAATTCATCAAAATTTAATTGGTTCAGTATAATTCTCCTTAAAATTAATTTAATCGTGCATTTTGGATAAGAAGCCATATTTTTCACGATGTTTAGGAATAGCTGAGATTAGGATGGCCTGTGCACCTAGGATTTTTTGCAATAAAACCGACACGCTTATTGATAACAACAACGGATTCGGCAAATTATTCGTCAAACTTTGCAACTATTTGTTAAAACTTAAGTCAACGATCCCCACAGGGGAAACATTGGAGTCTATTGAGGAAAGTGAACTTGTATTGTAGTTTCAAATTGAATTTTGTTGTATTATTAACGAATGTTAACGCAGACTGGTTGGTTGGTTGTAGTAGCAGCCCCCTTTGTCAAAAGGTGGCTCACTTGGGCCAAGATTGACCCATTGTTATATCACAGAGAGATGGGGTACGGCACGAGAATCATTTAGATTCTAGTATAAAATTGGCTGTGCAGCCAATATTTAAATTAGCTACTTCCGTGGGGCTGTCCAGGAAAGGCGAGCTTAAAGATTGCATGCGTTTCCTGGATAGAACTGGACATACGCACAGAAAATGTTGGATCATTTGCTCCTCCTCCTCCGATCTGCAGCTGCGGCAGAATTCGTGGAAAGATGCACCCAATCTTTCTGCATGTCTGCCAATGAGACAATGTTTCACGGCTCGTGTTGAGGGGCTGCTTGGTCCGCTTTGAGTTCAGTGCGTGCCAAGTTTGCCTGATTGTCCTGCAGGTTTCTTCCAGCAGCCAGGCCCTGATTGCAGCCTCTATATAATACTGCTTTAAACATAGCTTGATGGAGGCCAATGGCCGACTTGAGGTATTAGTGTATAATCCTGGAGCTCATTGCCAGCTCTCGCTAGGGCATCGGCTTTGCAATTTCCAGGTATATCAACTAAGAATCATTTCACAGTTAAGCGACATTGCGTTCAGTTGTGTGCGACATTCCATTACAATTTTTAATGGGGCATTTATTTTGGATAATGATTGGATAGCTGCCTGACTGTCAGAGAAAATTTTCAGATTTTCTGTGGGAATTTTCAACAAGTCCTTTGCCTTATGTATTGCGATGACCTCTGCCTGAAAAACACTGCAGTGATCCCTGCTAGCGATGACTGACTTGAAACCGTAGTGGAAGCCATCCATCCCTCCGTAGTATTGTGGAGTGACCAATGTTCCCCTCATGCCAAAGATTAAGAGCTTTCAATCGAATTGCAAAACACTTGGCCTGCTGTCTTGTAAGGAGCTCCGTCGGGAGCCAATCTAATAGCATAAACAATGCCTTTGTTGGGGTAGTGTAGTGTAGTAGCCCCGGTGATTGCAATAGGCCTCCTGACCCTGTTTAGCAGGTTCGCGTTTGATGTTTTTGCCATCGCTTGCCATCAGATAACCGCGACATACAGAAGGATAGGCTCCACTATCGCCGTATAGAGCCTTGATACAGTTTTGGGTTTCAGCCCCCCTTTTTTTCTAACAGCTCTTTTGCGGCAGTAGATTGTGCATGCCGCTTTACGCGCTTTTTCTGCTGTGTTATCACAAGTCTAATGTATTTATACAAACCTACATATAGATTTCTAAGCCTGCCGCCCAATTCAAAGAACAATTCTATTTTGCAGCCGTTTTTTCATAAACTTTCAATGGTTTCGATTCTCAATTAACAGAAGAGGCTAGACGATCCATTAACACTGTAGCAAACTTAGTAAATTCAAATATGAAAACAGCCTGAACACAAATAATATGATTGCCAGAAGAGACACATAGTAGATTTTCAACTAGGTTGATTGAATTGAAATACGCCTTTTGTCGACATTCCAGTGCTGAAGATTGTTTTTTTAAATAAAAAGAGTCATCATTACCATAACCGGATCAGAGCAAGCGCGTTGAAAATTATTCATTCATATTTTGCATCCACTATATATCTTCATGAAGACAAAAACACCTTTTGCCGTAAAAAAATTCTTTCCGCTTTTTTGTGCTGATTGCCAAAATATTCTGTATAGAAGTTCATTTGCTTCTTCGTCGTTTTCAACCATCATCATGCCTGGAAGATAAACTCGAACTTATTAACTTTTGAGATGAATTTATTATCATGGAACTTGATATTACATCATTCAAAGACAGGCCGACGACAGCTGCTACATCGAGGAAAAAGAAAACTAAGCTGACAAAGCTGATCTATATACGACAAAAACAAGCGAATGACTTAGCTCTTATAAAGAAGAAAATGTGGATTTACTTACACAACTGGTAAAGATGATTTACAGGAAATCAGAGACATATGTTTATTGGTCAATCAAGACGTAGATAAGACAAAACTCTACCCGTAACGACATCTCATCCACTTTCCACATGAGTTTCAAGTTTTGCTTCAAAATAGTTAGGAAAAATTTTCATGCTATAGCAGCCGTTCACTTTTCCAAGATCATGTAAAACAAATAATAATAAAGAACAATGCGTTTTCTCGTGATACTTATTAAGCTTTTGAATTCGATTACGTGATACAAAAACGAGATCATTGTCCCGAAAACATGTGAGAAAAGTAACTTATTGCTCCACTACATTATAACTTGTATTTCCACCACACCTAAGTTGGACCGATCATCGGAGAAAATGTGCCCACCGGTTCAAACTTTACATCCAACATTCGATTCAACAAGACGACCGACTTGCTGTTTACACACTCCATCTTGCTTGAAAGGACTTGTGAAATTCAACAATAAGAACGCCTTGTTGGCGAGTGTCAGTCGACTTTTACTAAGAGTAAGTCAAATAACATTCATCCCTCAAATGTTCGTGATACTCGTAATCTACCGATCACATGTTGTAGGCTTAATCCTTAGCGTGAAAGCAGCGCAAATAATTAAAGCAGGATTATTTAGAATTCAAACTTCGTCTGAAACTAAACTGATGCTAAAAAACTGAATATGAGGCTATTTTTTCTAGAATCGTTTCTAGATATTCAAAGAGATCGTTTGTACACAGAAACGATAAATTATGCTCATCGACATTGTAAGTTCGAGGCGCTGCAATGGCAGGTATAGTCATAGTGACTACGAGGTTGTACTCACCACGGTGAGGAAGGACAATTGCAGTCGATCATCGAAAACCCGAGCTTTAAAAATAGCATTCCAGGACCGAACTCTTGAAGTAACTGCATCTGAAAAAGTAACGCAGCTAATCCGCCAGATATAATGCCACAGAACAGACAGTCCTCCACAAGAAAGCTAACTCCTGGTGGAACCTCGAGATTGTTGTGCTTTGAGCCAAATGTCAACGTTTCGGATGGGTATACCAGCGTGCCATAGACCAAACTGTACATAAACAGCATAAGTTGGCCAACAGAGGCAGGAACGGCTTTAAGCGAGCTATCATCGTCAGCAAGAAGGTGAGGGAACGTAGACCCCTGGGAAACTGCATATAGATTTATTATGGCAAAGCTCGTGAAATATCCTGCCTGCGACTTCTCTTCGAGATAACCTCAACCTTCTTCCCTCATCGCGCAAGGAAACCCGAGTTACCACCTCGAAATGAAGAAACAGCAGAAACATTGGAGACAACAAAGCGAGTGGTGCAAACGGTGTCCCAAACAGAACATTGAAGCTGCCAGCGGAACTATGGCCGGAAATGTTCGCCGCTTCGAGGCTCGTCTAGTCGAAAGCGTATTTTTCAGGACATGGAAGCGGAACAGATTACTGTTGATATCTAAACCTAAAAAACAACCAGTTGAAACATTGTCATATTGTCTCATATTATGGGAAAAGTACAGGAAAGTTTCTTTTATCACCGGTTACTCTGAATTGTATTGCAAAAGAGTGGACTACGCGAAAGACGGTTCGAATTTCGAGCTGGCAACAAGATTGGGCGCGCCATAACCAAGGAAATCGAAGAATTAGTCACTAAATGCAAATGCTTTTGTTGTGAGCATTTAAAACGCCTTTAATTCAGCAAACTGGTGGCAAATACGCAAATCGTTGGCAAGACTAGGAGTACTAGCATATCTGCAGCAGATTATTAATAATTGTCTGTCGCACAGATCATCCACTACTGGACTGATTATAGAAAAAAGAATACCCAGGCATTCCGCAGGGCTCCATCATCGGACTTTCGAAACATGATGTACTACGATGTATTTCGTCTCCCTGGCCCAAGCAAAGCATCAATCATCGCTTTAGCGCATGTTCATGCGGTAGTAGTTGGCCCTAAGTAGCTGGTAGACGACCAAAGCAAAGCTAGACTCAGTAAGGTAGCATCTAGCGGAGCAAAAGACTAATGTGGTTGTCATCACAAAAAAGGAAAATGAGGACCACTAACATCAAAATGGGATGCAACGAGATCTGCTCAAATCCAGCGATCAAATATTTCGGAGTTATATGCGATACCAGGCTAAGTTTTAAGACAGCATCTCACATATGCTGCTGAAAAAGCGTCCAAAGTGAGAGCTGCATTGGTCATAATAATGCCCAATATAAGAGGGTGCACAGCAGGGACCGCATGCTTATGATCTCGAGAGTTGTGAACTCCAGTTTGCCATAGCAGCCCCTGTCTGAGAGAAAGCGTTGAGTCACTCGCGAGAAGGACAATCACTTCGACGCTTTCAGGAGTCTGCTGCGTATACAGGACAATGTCATACAAAGCAGCATGTGGCATTGGTGCAATCATTTCAATCGACATACTTGAACAGCACAACACTGATGGTTGAATTGCGCAAAGTAGAGCCTGTATTATCCTTGGCGAAATGGTAGACACTGTGGATCATATTAACAAGTGCCCAGCGTACAGCAATGTGTAGGATACATCAATAGACCAGGGCGGATCAGTTTTCAGTTGGCCGTTGAGAGGGGGCACACTGATTTTTGCAGGAAAAGGTGTGAAATAACTCGTATAACAATAATTGACTTATGGTCCCTCTCAAAAAAGTCGGAAACATTAAAAAAGAATCAAAATGTTTAAAAAAAATTAAAAAAATTGTTTTTTTTCCTACTTTTCTCACTCTTAACTTTAAAACGGTTCATTTTAGGTCAAAGTTGTGTGACAATAAAAGTTGCGTAATAAAATTCTCTATAAGATAGGATTGGTTAAAAATTTTATAACAATTAACCCTTGTCGCAAATTGCAATATATATAAAAAACAGGGTGAAAAAAGCCTATTTTCATTTAATTTTTTTTGCCACTTAAAATGCACTTAGGACCTTTATATTTTGCTTAGAAAATCTTTACAACATCATGAAACAGCAAACAAATTTTCATCAAAATCGATTCAGTAGATTGCCAATAATAATTGTGCAATCTAAATTTATTTTAAAAAAATCAAAAATTTTGAAAGCTTGGAAGTCAGAAATTTAACCTTATAAAAGTTTGAAATCGTCGAAGGAGCCATGCTTCCATCCAGCAGACGCCTAGCATTGGTTTAGAGTTTATCACCAAGTTTAGCAGTTCAGTTTAATATTTATTGCAATTTTGCGGCAAGGATAAAAAATTATAAATTTTTTTAAGCAATCCTATCTTATAGAAAATTTTACTACGTAACTTTTATTGTGACACAATTTTGACCTAAAATAAACCGTTTTAAAGTTAGCAGTGAGAAAAGTGGAAAAAACGATTTTTTTAATTTTTTTTTAAACATTTTGATTTTTTTTAATGTTTCCGACTTTTTTGAGGGGTAGTATAAGCCAGTTATTGTTTTACGAGTCATTCCACAACTTTACCCGCAAAAATCAGTGTGCCCTGTCCGCCCTGGTATACAAGGTATATAGACTAGAAAGGTAAACCCACTAGAAAATCGTCATCCTATTTCACTCGCACATTTCACGCACGCTACGTCATGGATTCAATGAAATTATGGCTGCCAAAGTAACAAATCGGAGACGGCGCATATGGCAAGGCAAAATATAACGAAATGTTGAATCATGTCTGTAAATGCTAGTACTGTTTTATGCTTATTGAAAAGAGAATTTCTTGAGTGGGTAACATTGCGAGCATTAAGATTTGTTCCGTTTCACACAGTGTGCAATTCAAGATATTTACTTATAATGGGCACTGATTCAGTGCAATACGATTGCTTTCCATTTTGTTTATTGCCTTTTCTCCCACATATCTCCATGCAGATTTGTTTTAAACATTCCACCTTCATTATAATTTAATTTTCAATTTATACTCACTCTCATGCTTCGTATACACATCATCTATCTTTTCCTTCCAATACTTGCCACTCCACCCAGCAGGAAAATCACATCTTGTTTGCCGCATAGTGTTGCTGAAATTCCTACTGGGCAATAACCATAATTATTCGAACACACTACGTCACCGCAGCTTCGAAAGAGACTATCTACTTTTCTATACACTTTGCCCAAGCACATATTTTTCAACTGTTCGAGATTCAGCAACGAGAATGATGTCCTGAGGCTGGTGTTGGGGTCCAAGATATGCGTGGAAAATGTAGCTACCAAAATGTAGCGAGTAAATGACACCTGGGAAAGCGTCCTCATAAAAGGAAGTAATATTACATTTATTAGTGCTGAGAAAGCGACGAAAAACGTAGAACAAGGAGCCTGCCTCGTGAAATAATGCCTTTTGGCAATTTCTCTGAATGAAGACAGGAGAAACAGGAGTGATTTTAGTATGTTTAAAGTCCTAAACTATTAATCACGTGATGCTCTTGTTAGCATCCTAATGGGGTGGTGTCTTTCTAAGGTTTTCACGTCCCAAAAAAATTTAACTTATCATAAGCACTAGTACTATGGCTTTAGCCCATGACACTGAAGTTAAAAAAGTACGTTCTTGTAAATGACAACTAGAAATTTAACATTTCGACGATAGCTAGGCTCACATAGGTTTCACATTTTGATGCGGAAATACTTAAACGTAGAAATTGGTTAGTTTCTTATGAATTTGAAATGTTAAATTTTTCTTCCCACTATAAACTTGAATAATTCTACAATCGAACAAAATTTTCGTTAGTCTGTACACATCTAGGGATTTTCTAAAGTTCTTGGGACGTTATAAAACTCGCCATCAAATATGGTATAAAAATAAAATAATGTTTGTATGTTCTATAGAATATTTTATTGTGTCTGAAGGGAATCGCGGTTTTTATGGACGCCAAACCGAATAACAACCGCCCATACAGGACGCAAACATATCTCTACGTAAACTTGACTAAAGATAACATCTTAGAAATTTATTGATGCATTCTAGATTTGGCTACATAGCATGTTAACGATGGCGCTTTGCCTCCTCGACAAGCTTGCCCTGCACACATTTCTAGAGCAAATGGTTTGGCTTGCAACATGGAAAGTGTTAAATTTAGATTCAAATGGTGCGAAACACTCGGATTGCTGCCAACAGAGATAATGGGAAGCTATACCAAACATGGGTGGTGTATATAGATAGTCAGGCATGCACACAGAAAGACTGCAGTGCATTCTATTCTTTTCCGTAAGCGACTTTTGTCCCAATTAATAAAGGATGTCATTAGCATTGAAGAATATGAGTGGCTTTGAACGGGGATGCAATTTGGGTGAGATGGCAATCTCCAACTTCCTATTCTTCTTCTTCCAATTCTGCATATCGGTTGAAGACAAACACTGTTGGAAATTAGAGTAACGGACATATTAGCGGAAAAAAACGTTCGGACAATGGTTCAAGTTGTGTTATCGGTTCACTATCACGATTTTATATAAAATTTACTTTATCGCCTATCATTTTTGATAGTTAATGTAAACAAGACTTCGATAAGCCATAGTAAGGTATTTTTAATGTATTTATATGTAGTTTTTTTTTCTATTATTATTTACAGCGCATTCGCGATTCGCGGAAAAAGAAAATATTCTTCAAGATTGGTAGCAAACAAATTTGTTTAATCAGGCCTTCAATGTTTATCAAAACTGTTTAAAATGCCATCAAAGATAGGACTAAGGGGTTGGTGTCAGCAATTTCATGCTGAGTAAGAATACACAAGTAAGCACTGTTGACTTTTCACCATTTATTGATAAATTTCAATGGATTTGACTGAAAAACGAAAACATTGGCATGAATACAAGTCTATCAAAACTGGTCCGAATCCAAAGAAAAATATGCCATTTTTATAAAATACATTTGTGACACATTAAACATGCGTAGTTTTCCAGAGTATCAGTGGAGTAAGGAGTAACATCTTTATATCTTTAGCGCTTTATTAAATTGTGAATTGATATACATATGTATACCAAATATTGTCTTCAATTATCTTTGTTCTGGTTAACCCTTTTTTTCCCATGGTAGCCATATGGCAACCAAAGTAAAGTCTGAGTAATTCGTCCTTTTAAAATGAAATTTTCCAAGAACTTGTAATAAAAATGTTCATTTGAACCCTTATCTTTTAAACAACACATTTTGTTTGTAGGCAGCCTCTGTTTCGAGTTAGAATTAGCCATTCTTATTAAAGACTTCAGAGGAGACGGACCTAGCAGTGAATTTGTTTTAAAAAACATTCCAAACAAGGAAAATACAAAAGGAATATTGTTGGGTATTTTTTGTGTGATTCGAGAAGTGTCAAATTTTTGATTTACCCTTGTCGTAAGGAAAAATATATTTTGGTTAGTGAGCATAGGCCTGCGACGTCTTGGTAGCCATATGGCTACCATGGGATTTTGAGAGTAAAAATTTTCCGTTTTTCAGTAAATTGATAAAATGGCACGCAGATACCTAACTGACGAAGCAATTGAGCTGATTTTAAAAGGGGATGTCTCTGGTGACGATGAAAGTGACAGGGAATCGGACTTTGATGATATTCTTGAAAGTGTCCGGGTACAAGTATCCAATTTCGAAGAGGAAAACCAACTGTGCGACGAAATTGGAAATACGGGTAAGTGTAGTGCGGGAAGTAATAAAAGTGCACTGTATTACAAATAGTTAAATGTTCTAGAACGTGTTGAATTAGGCTCGTCGGAAACACCAAGAATGGAAGAGGAAGAAAGTTTTGCATCAGGACCCAGTAGAATACAATGGATAAAAAGAGAGTTCCAAGCAAGTAACTCTAGCTGCACAGTGGAAAATAACACCTTTGTGGAAAGTGAAATGACTCCGTTTCAGTTTTTCAAATTGTTTTTTGACGACGAAATTATCGATAATATTGTTTTTCAATCCAACTTTTATGCAAATCAGAGAAACGCCAACAAGCCATTGAGAACCGACAAAAAAGAAGTTTCTGCATTTCTTGGAATTATGTTACTGTCAGGAATATTAAGTGTTCCCACCTACAAATTGTACTGGGCCTACGGTACACGGACAATCTCTATCGTCGATGTTATGTCACGGAATCAATTTCAGCAAATTAAATCGCATCTTCATTTTAATGATAATGCTCAAATGAAGACGAGAAATGAAGGAGGCTACGACAAGCTGTTTAAGGTACGTCTTCTGATCAACGCTTCGAGGAAAAACCTTTTAATATTGAAGCCTGAAGAGCACAATGCTGTTGACGAAGTCTTGATTTCCTGCAAGAGTAAAGGCAGCCTAATACAGTACATTAAAACCAAGCCTCATAAGTGGGGCATAAAATTGTTTGCTAGATGCGGTACTTCAGGCATACTGTATGATTTCAAAATATATACCGGAAAAGACTCTAATCAAGCCGTTTCAAGTCTTGGTGTTAGTGGAGACGTGGTCGTTCAACTTTGTGAGGCCTTGCCGAAGCATAAAAATTTTAAAATATATACAGACAATTGGTGCACTTCCTACAAATTGGCTTGCAGACTAAAGGAAGATGATATACTTACGGTTGGGTGCGTTCGTGCTAACCGTTTACAAGGATGCGTACTTGAATCCGATCAGTTTTTGAAGAAGAGAGGAAGAGGCTCTTTCGATTACAGAGTAGAAAGGTCTACACCACAACATTATAGCCGTTAAATGGTACGACAGTAAACCAATACACATGGTGTCATCCTTTGTTGGTGTGGAAGAAGTATGCAAAGTTGATCGCTATTCAGCAAAGGACAAAAAGATAGTGGCTATAACTCGCCCAACTCCAAAGCTCATAAACAGCTTGGCTTTATTAAAAGACGAGCTAAAGAGTTTAAAAATATGTGGGTAACTAAATCATTATTTACCTCACTGGTTCGCCCATTACTAGAATATGCCAGTAATGCATGGGACCCAATTTTTGGAGTTCATGATGCTATAGCCCTCTAGCCTCTCTATAGCCCTGATGACTATCAAATCTTGCCTTTTTATGTAGTTAGATTGGAGCTTCTGAATTTGTCGACTCTTAAAGGCAGAAGAACAGTGTTGTCCTCTTGTTTTGCCTTTGACGTGATTAGGGGCCACATTAAAGTGGAATATTTGACAAATAAAATAAAGCTTAATGTGCCTGTAAAAAGTACGCAAAATACACGTTTACTAACTGAATATCAGCATCTTACTAGGTATGCAGATAATGAACCAGTTAATAGGTGCTGTAAAATCTTTAACACTTTGAGCAAACGCTACTCCCCTACCATCTCCAAGTTCAATTTTAAATCCAGTATTTCTAATGCCCTTCCATTATCCATTCCTAAATTAGACGTGTATACAACAGTATAAATTAACGTTGAATGTAGCACGTAGTTTAGGGTTAAGTATATTGTTGTAATTTATATTTTATATTTTTATATTTTTATATGCTGACATGTGATTGCCTTGCTTTGGCGAAGTAAATATAAAAAAAATATTGTTTCGACGTACAATTTGCATATAGGAGGTGTTGATCTAAGTGACATGCTCGTCGCTCTCTATCGGACTAACATTGGCACGAAGAAATATTATATGAGAATGTTTTACTATATTTTGGATGTTTCGGTTCTTAACGCCTGGTTGTTGTACAGGAAACAGTGCAGCGATAGAAATGTAGAAAAGAAAACTGTTAAAACCCTTGTCCAATTTAGATCCGAAATAGCACACGTTTTAATTATGTCCAGAAATTTTCCTTTACCCGCAAAGCGTGGCCGTCCCTCTCATAGCCCTATATCATCCATTGGCACAACCAGTCGTGGAAGCCCAAGCGCTAGCCCAAGAACTTTGGATCCACCAGTTGACATTGTACGCACTCATAATTTTCCCCTTCCAAAACACACATCAAAGAAACAGCGATGTTTTAACTGTAAGGACCGAAAAAGCTTCTCAAGGGTAATATGTGTCAAATGCCAAAAAGCATTCTGCATCACTGCACAAAAAGACTGCTTCTACGATTTTCATGTCAACTCATAATGTAAAACTTCTGGAGAAGAGTTTATGTTTAATGCAAATAAAAATTAATTTGAAAACACTATTCTAAAACTGTAAAAAAGTGTTCTTATTTTCTCATGGTAGCCATATGGCTACCAATCCTTAAAATCCGTACAGACACTGGAAGTGACATTTTTGCGAAAAATTATCAAGAAATAAGTTATAATCTTTAACTTAACAAAAATTATTTGTAGGCATTTTTGATAATTTGGGACAGAAAGGGTTAACAATTTTAAGTAACACAGATTATTGGAGACGGAGCATCTGAATCTAAGAATAAAGTGTCAGTCATGATAGATTCTAAGCCATTTGCGACAAATTTGGGTATTACTTTTTATCGAAGGATTCATTGGTTAAAAATGTAATTTCCAGAAATTTACATTTTTAATCGCGTAAACATTTATTTTCGCTGGATGTGTATTTGAAGTTAGTCATCTATTATTTACTAGTAAAGTGTGTTGTACTTGAGTCTAACAGTTTGTAGTTAATAACAGATGCAATGGCAATCATTAGAAAAATTCACCGAGAATTGAAGATAAGAATTGTCGAGGTGAAATGTGGTGGCAAATACAAAATGTACTCAAACTGGAAAGATGTTACGGAAATGGATCAACTCAATCTACCAGATAACTTATTTTAAATGGATATACTTCATCAGTTGATATATTTGCGGATAGGACTGATACTGATATAAAACCTTTGACTGATTTATAATTAAAGAAAGAATTGTATTTATATTGGTGGAGGGCGAGAAGGACGAGGAGTTCGAAGCTTTGGTAATGGACGACCAGGTGGCGGAGGCATCTTCCTCTACCAAAGCTTTTTTGGCTAAATAAAAAAAACTAATAAAAATAATCATAATAGTTTAGAATAATAATAATAATAATAAAAAATAATTATTAATAACAATAATAATTAATAATAATAATTAATAATAAAAACAAATCATTGTTTCATTATTTACCCCACTGGGAAGCTAGTCGTGTGAACTTTAAGGAGGGACATCACATTAGACAGTTCAAGACAAACGATTTTTTTATAGCAGAAACCGAAAGCTTAGCTATTCAAGAGTATGCTCAAAAAGTTCGACACCGATATATGAAGTTTTTCTTATATTTTCGGGGCAAGAAACGAAGCGTGCTCGAGTATACCGCAGACAAGTTGGGCGAGACCGCGAAGCTGTCTTTCTATGAATATATCTTCCTTTGTAAGTATTGGGCAAGATATTACCCAGTCGGACTTTTTGGAATCAATTCTTTGGTAATGCATGATTTCATCGATGCTTATGTCGGAAAATGGAATTGATTCCAAAGGAATGCATAGGAAATCTGAA
Source organism: Oxycera nigricornis (assembly GCA_963942545.1). Taxonomy (NCBI): domain Eukaryota; kingdom Metazoa; phylum Arthropoda; class Insecta; order Diptera; family Stratiomyidae; genus Oxycera; species Oxycera nigricornis. The sequence continues at coordinate 49,093,807 of OZ012662.1, forward strand.
AAGTAGTCGTTGAGTGATTGAAAATTTCTATACATTACCTAGTAATGCAAAAATGAAGCGATGGTAACATATTGTGTGGAATGGATGCCTTCCAGAACAGATTACCAAGTAAGTATTACGGAACACATTCTGAGGCATTGATTCCAGCATCGTTTCCTGGTAATGCGAAATGGAGTTAGCACGGATCCTGCCAATGGCATCGCCATGTTAAAGTAATCGATGCGGTATTGGGAAAACGATCCGTATTAGCTTCCGAAGAATGATTACGGAATCGATGCAGTAAGCATTACTGGTCCTACTGGGTACAAACAAGAAGATGTATTTTACCTGTTATCCTTGTGTATATAGGAGTAATACACTTCAATACTCTGTTTTGGAAAGTTTGTTTTTAAATGCGTTTTTCTCGAAACGCGCTTTTCCGGCTTGCGTGCATTCTATTTCAGCGAATTTTTGGACCGATCTTGAAGAACCAATCATTTTGTAAAATTCTTATTAATTTTGCGTATAACTAAACTAGAGATAAAGAAAATCGATTTAGAGGTTGACACTGACGAGCAACTGGTTAGGTACACCCAAATATTTTGAGTTTCCGAGAAGTCGGGGAGGTATAGCAAAATAAATCGGTAATGGTTTTATTGCCTATGAAAATCCCAATCATAAAATGCAATTTCTAGAATAATCGCACAGACGAGCGTTTACCTGGATGCAATTATCTAAGATTGTGCATATAAAAGCGGAGCAACAGATTGGGTACGTTATTCTATTTTGGACTGCCAACAGTAAGTGTGCCATTATTTTTCTGTGCGAATTTGTCTAAAAAATGAGAAAAAGAAATCAGTTGAACCTTGTAGAAATGGGAAAAATAAAGGCCTTAAAGGAGGAAGGATATTCCGGAAGGTAAATAGCAGAAAAAATTGGTCGTAGCGCCAACGCAGTGTGCCGTTTTTTTGGAATCCGGAAAACTACAGCAAAAATTACCAAGGAGGGAACTTTGAAAAGGGGGTCACGACCCCAGCTAATCACAGAGGAAATCTGCGGTCATTCAGGTATGTTTTTCTTAATTTTTTGTTGTTTCTTTTTTGGACGCTAATTTAAGATTATATGAACCAATAATGGTTTTTTAAAATATCGATTTGTAAGAATTTTGCGCATTGCCATAAAACCTTATTTTCTTCTTTTTCATAAATTAAAATTTAGGGGAATTTTCTTTTACATTTGCTTAAAAGATCCTTTTGAACAATTTTTAAAATTCAAGTCGATGTTTTTGAGAAATGTGAAAACCGAAATTTCCACTTTCTCGAATTGATATAGAAAGGCTGCTTTTGGTGAATAAGCTCAGATTTAAAATACGTATGTCATTTGTTGGTTTCTTTTAAAAATCCATGTTATTTACAAATCGACAACAGTGCCGCGCTTGACATATTGAGATTGAAAATAACAGCGATTAGTTGTAACATTCATCATTTCTCTGGAAAGTTTGGACTCATCAAAAATAAGACTTTGAAATGCATCTTCGAATGATTGCAGGATGGAAAACTAAAATTAGAATAACGGCAACATGGAGAATTTTTGATGAAAATGGACAAAGTGATGACCTAAGTTGTATACATGATGTTTAATTTGTTACCAACTGTTGACTCGATGAATTCCGGAGAGACAATTCAATTCAATTTTTTTCTGGAAATCAACCTCAAAGTATACTTTCCTTAAGAAGAACTAATAAAAATTCATACGACAGTACCTGGTGTATTAGGACGTTCTACAAACACAAAGACATTCAAAAATTAAACGAAACCGCCTCAAAATAGAAATAGATTTCAAAGAACGCCAGTAACAAAGCCATGTTTAAAAGGATTCTGTTAAAAGTGCCCCTAGAGAAGTACAAGAAACAAAAAACACAGAAAAAACAGATTTGCAAAAGTTTATCAATGTAAGGACTTTTCAAATGAAAACGTAATTAGACAATACGCGTGGAAAACTCCCAATTAAGAACTTAAGGGGACATGGCATCTTAAACTTTCGAATTTTTAATTTGTGAAAACTGGAATTTTCTTAATGAAAACAAAAATATATCTTAATTGAACTTTGCAAACATTTTTTGTAAGCATTGAACTATACAAAAAACGTTGTTTTTGGTTTTGTCTGTTAATTTAAAAAAAAACACCAGAAAATCACGGTGTGCATGGGTGCTGCTCACAGAAAAATCTAAAAGAAAAGCGGGGCGTTAATCAACTATAGAATGAACTACACAAAAAAATTAGATGAAAAACAACAAAATGGCGGCGTTTTTCAAAAATCGACGCTTTTTGTCTCTAAAAATCTACGGTAACTTTCAAAATTGTGTGCCGATATTTTCCTCCGTAGTTCATTCTGAGCATTAACATGTATAGATTAACGTGTTAAAATTTCAGAACGATCAGATCAATGTTTTTTTAATCGTGCACACCAACTTGAAAATCTTTGTTTTGAGATGTCGGTTTAATTAAAGGAATCATAGATCACAAAAAGTACATACAGTCGAAACTGGATATAACGACATTGAAGAAACCAGATAACTAGGGACTTATACATTGTTTATTGTTGACAAAGCTACTAAACAGAAGAGTTCCAATTACATAGTAGCGATGAACTAAACTAAGACTAAGATAACTCTAAGAGTAAATGAATTAATTAATGAAATAAGAATAGAAAATAAGAATAAAGAACAGTCGTGAATGAATTAGAAAATTTGAGAACTAAAATTAAGATGAAAATATAAGATTTCTTAGTTTGATCTTATAAGTATTTAAAGAGTAACCGAAGGAACCAAACTGCATAAGGTCATGATTTCGTTGTAAGCGAGTCAGAGGAGAATTATAATACAGGTTAGACGTGGTGAAGGGAGGGGCGAAGATCGTAAGGTTTCTACAAGGGTGAGAAGAGTGACGGAAGCGAAGTTCATTGCAGAGAGGAGTGTCGAGGATATTCAGAAAAAGCTTGCAAAGGAGAGATTCGTCTAAATATATTCTACGTTGTTGTAAGGTGGGAAGGTTGAAATGTTTGCGACGAACATCGTAAGGAGCATAGGGAATATTGAATTTGTAGAATAAAGTGCGGGTGAACTTACGCTGAATAGATTCGATCAAGTTTGTATCACATTTGCTGTGTGGAGACCAGATCGGGGAGCAGTATTCGACCAAGTTCCGTACGAGAGAATTGAAAATTTTTATACTAGTTTCGGTTCTCCGAAATGCAGTGGAATTTCTAAGAGTCCACAAAGCTTTGACGCTTTAAGCACGATATTGGCAATATGATGATCAAATTTTAGTTTGCGATCGAATATGACACCTAGATCACAGAAATGATCGACTTCAGCGAGAGTACTGCTGTGTAAGGAATAAGGAAAAACAATAGTGTTGAATTTGAAGAACAGGTAAGTTTATGACATTTTTCAACATTGATCTTTAGATTATTGAGGTCACACCAGGATTGAAACGCACATAGATCCTGGTCAAGAGTTTGACAATCGGTAATGGAGTTGATTGTCCTAAAGACTTTAAAGTCGTCAGCGTACAGGAGGCAGGGAGACTGAATGAATTGAGGCAAATCGTTGACAAAAAGTAAAAAAAGAAGAGGACCCAGGATAGAGCCTTGCGGAACACCTGATGATGGATAGAAAGGAGCAGATGTATGATTGCAGAAGGAGACAATGCATTCACGGTTAACCAGATAGGAAGAGAACCATCTGAGTAAAGACCCTTGAAAGCCATAGCTCTTCAGCTTACGCACTAAAATATTATGGTCAACGGAGTCAAAAGCCTTAGACAAATCCGTGTAAATGCAATCAATTCGCTCTCTATTGGCCAGAGACTTGGCCGCGAAGTCGGAGAATTCTAAGAGGTTAGTAAGTGAGGAACAACCAGCAACAAAACCATGTTGGGCATTGGAAATAACAGGTCTGATGGAAGTAATTATTGAATTGTAAACGAACCGCTCGAGCAGTTTCGAAAAACAAGACAACATGGCTATGGGACGGTAGTTGCGTGCAAAGGAAAGGAGTCCAGACTTGGGGATAGCAATTGTATATGAAAGTTTCCAGGAAGCAGGGAAAATGCCCTCGGAGACACTTTTGTTAAATATGATCGATAAAGGCAGGCTAAGATAGGAAGAGAGGCAGATCACAAACAAGTTAGGAATACCATTAGGTCCAGGATTCACATTAGGATCAATTCCATTGATTAGGATCTCTAGCTCAGATTTATAAATAGATAAATTAGAAGGTAGTGAGCAAGAAGGAGTAGAATAGGAATACAAGGAGGGACTAGCCATGGGAGATGAAAAGACAGAAGAGAAGAAGTCAAAGAATAAGTTTACCATATCCTGAGGAGACCGAGCAATGAAGCCGTTATGGGTCAACTCGGTAGGGACAGGAGAGGACTTACGTAAAGAGCGAACATAGGACCAGAACATTTTAGTTTCATCCCTGGTCACGGAAGCTTCGAGGCGATGAATGTAATCATTCGAGGAAGAGCGGATAAGGTGTTTCACCTCGGATCTACTCTGTGAGTATCTACATATATCTAAAAAGGTAAAAACTTAAACAAAAAGTTTATTTTGACAAAATTTGCAGTACAGAACAGTAGGTACAGCTTATGGACATAACTTTGTTTTTAAAGTAATCGATCATTTTGGTCTGATTTAAGCTGAGTGAGTCTCGAATGTGTTTTGCATTTTACGCTTCTGTCCTTTCAGGCTTCCTTGATTAACATCAGAATTAAACTCTTCATACAAGCAACAAATTTTTGTAGAATGGTAACAGCGTTAAAAGCCTCGCATAGTGTTGTTGGTTGAAACTGTTCTTCTTGGTCGTCGTTTCTTTCGTCAGTGTTGTAATGTTTATTATTTATTAAATTTTTTTGCTGAAGCAAATTGAATTAAAATTAACTCGCTCGCACTTGAATGTTTTCCTCTCTGGCAGATAGTAAGTGATGAAATTTATTTCTGGCATCCAATAATATATTTTCTGTACATTTTTTCTGTATTGTATTGAAATTTGAAGACTAATGAAAAAACAAAAATAAAAATATTTTTTATAAATATTTATAGCGTTTTGTCAACAATTAGCAGGGACGAAAATGTTCTGGCGAATTTTTCATACATCCAGTATACTTTTAGGAACAATCTACATAGATTTCATGACTGATACTTTAATTAAAATAATTCTTTTTTCCTAGCCTAGGTTAAATTACCCCGACCATTGAGGGCTGCCAGAAGTGGCTTCTATTGTCGAGCAGATATTAAACTTTGAGTCAGTAAATTCTCAAGGCTTTTGAAATGATAACTGAAAATTGGTCACTGGCTCTTGGTCTAATACGTACATATACATACACACACAGCGTCTCTCTCAAAACGATGGATTTGGATTCTAAAGACCTTAAAACTCAAAGATGTGTTAAAATTGGTGATTCATCATTACAAAAACTTCCCACTGGGAACCAGGAAGTTAAAATAAATAAATAAACAAATAATAATATTTTCAACGCCCAACTTATCACAAGCTAGTTTCAAAAGCAAGAAGCTACTTACGGCAAAATAAAAGAGTTTCCGATGTTAATTTTGAAGAAAATGCGGTCCATATTCACCCCAATTGACACAACGTGCTATCGGATTTATCGAATCGTTATATTGTACAATACCTCCCCATCCTTTGTCGTCAGTAAAGTTCTATTTCCTTCAGCCTTTCTACGAAAGCCAACGTCATAGCTCTTCTAATTCTAGTCAATGTGTTTTTTATTTACCCATGCTAATTGCTCGCCATCTGAACAAGCACATGTCTAAATTTTACATGCATAATCTATTCGGAGGAAATTTTACATTCAAGACAGAGAACCTTCAAATGGATTTGAAATTCGGAAGATTCATTTCTGTTTTGTGTGTTCACATGAAGTTCAAGATCGCTTCTGTGTAGACAGTCTGGAAATTATACTGTCTACATAAAAATGCTGGAAAGCAGAACACTGCCCCAACAGATGCTCGCTTTTAGAAGCATCAAAAGAAGCAACTGTAGCCAAACTGATCATGGCTGCTTACTGTTGAGGCTTTTGAGAAATTTATTTTCAATCAATATCGGTCTTCCGAACGGCAAGTGCTAAAAATGTATGCAGAAAATCATTAAGCTTGAAAACCACCATTGAAGACTTATCGGTCAAAATTTCAAGTAGAATTCCTTGGCAGAGAAATCATCGCAACTCTAGGTAAAAGCATATAAAAAATCATTTCTGTTGTGTTCGAATTACCAAATGAAATAAATAAATGAAGTATTGTCTCAATTTATTATTTCCTACTGCCCTGCCGCCATTTGCTCTCGTTTTGTGCGTCATCGTGGCGTTCTTCGTGGACAAGAATGATGTTGTGGCGCGTCACTCACGCAATAAATTACAATTGATAAATTCGCGATATGTGAGTTCTGGTGTCCGATCTTTTCCAACAGTGGAAAATTTATCCTGTCTGCTTCGAAATATGTTACCCACTCGAAATGGTTACATCTGCGAACGGAACACTCCACTATTTCAAAAGGGAGCCATTTGTTTGACGTTCAAATGGGGCTCATTGTTTAATTTGGGTACAAATCGGAAGTCACCACCAGTCTTTAAAGAGGGGTTTCATCTTCGAGCGCACATTTTCGAAGTTAACTTCATAAAACAAGGGCAAAGTTATGTTGGTCTGAATAATACATTGGGATGGAGAATCACGTATTGACGCGCTAAGAACGGACAACAAACATTTAAGACCACCTTTCATACCGAATTGGAAGAACTATCCTATCATACTTATTTGAAAAATATCTGCAATAAAACCAAACGTTTTTGCCAATAAAAACTATAAAATTTCTCAAAAATTAGTTAAAACGAACGACAAAGTTTGACCCTTTAGACCCGCACGAAAAACTTTCTAGTAATACTATAAATAATCAAGCCAATCGCAGTAATAAGTCTAAACAACAAGCCGCGAGGTGCGACCCTTGAGGTCCACACGGTCAACTTCCCAGTAATATCTACATAAACATCAACAACATTAAACACAATAATAATTTTGGAAATAATACTACTTTAATTAATAACAATGAGAGTTATTCATAGCAGTAACAGGAATGAGTTAATATGAATCATATCGTCTACGGGAGGGTCCATTGATTACGTAAGGTTTTTGGTCGATGAGGACAGATTGAATATTCACGCGGATCAATCGGTGGGGGCCTTTTTGGTGTTGAAAATTTTTGTTGGTTATCAAAATTTACGCAATTTTTTTTAATTAAAAGACTATAAAAAGTATTCAAAATCTGCTCAAATTATGCAAATACCTTAAAACTTTGATTGAATTTACAACAATTTTTTTAGAATAAAAGATATAAAGTAATAGCACTCGTATGAACCCTCTTTACATGGTAACTTTGAATGATTTTTTTTATTTTTAATTTAGTTTTTTCATAATCATGGAATAAAATTTTGCCGGTTTCTCTCCAAAAACTGATAAGAATGTATAAATTTTATAAACTGGATCACTGTGCTGTGCAAATCAAGTTAAAAAATATTTTTTATGGAAAAAAATATAAATTTTTCGCATTTTCTTATATTAAATTAAAAAGACGGCTAAAACGAATTTTTATAATGTTAAAAACTTCACAAAGATGTTAATACACGTCAATTTACACCTTCATGATGCAAATATTATATCTGGTTCGTGAGATATAGTGAATGATAAAAATGACCTTGAAAATCATGATGACTTTTAATGATTTTTTATTTACTTTTTTACGTAATCATGAGAAAAAGTTTTGATAGTGTTTTTGCAAGCATTGTTTGGAGTACATAAATTTTATAAACGTTGATTACTAAGACTTGATAATAAGGTTAAAAATTTATTGTTTTGAAAAAAATTTATTGTTTTTGAAAAAAAACCCTAATTTTTTGCACTTTTTTTTAAAAAATGTGAAAACCGCTCCAAGATTTTTTTTAAAAATTTGATAGAATCACGCAAACGTCAATACGCGTCGATTGACACCTTGTTCAAAAAAATCTTACGTTTGGTTCGCGAGATATTGCGCATGACAGAAATGACCTTCATACGGGCAAAACAGCAAACCCCCCGACCGAAGTATTCCAAAAACTAATCAGCTCTTAAGATTGCAAAGACGCTTCGATTGACACCTCAACCAAGTCGATTGGACTTTGTTTACGTGAGTTATGCTTGTAGAAAAAACTGTCCACGAACGTACAGACGTACGTACGTACGTACGTACACACACACACATACGTCTCCCTTTCTAAAAACACTTTATATATACTCTATAGACCTCAAAACGTAAAGAAAAGTTGAAAATTTCAATTTCGATTTTCGAGGCGATTACAAGAACTTCCCATATACTGGGAAGTTAATAATGATGAAAACCTATTAGAGCAAGTGAAATTTGGTTAAACGAATTTGATAGCACGAATCTCTTTTTTTAAATGGTTGAAAATTATCAAAATTGTATTTTTGTTAATATTTAAAATTTGATATTTTGACACAATTTAATAACGTCTAAATTTTAAAGCAATACATCTCACTTCCACGGTATTTACTTTTTAATTTTGCAAAATCTCACCGCTATTCGTCATGAGCAAGTTTTCACCAAATGCTTTAGACTTTTTAGAAATTAAGCTTGGTGCGAAATTGACTCACATAAAAGTTGGCTCCCTTCAGGTATACGGAAGTACTGCTCACCTAAACAAAATGGTTTATGCAATTCATTCGAACGATATTACAGGGTGGTGCAAAAGTTTCTGACCCTAGTATTTCTTGTATAAAATTTGAAAAAAACGAGATTGATTTAATATTATAATTTTATTATAAACTACACTCATTAGGTAATATAATAAATAATTAGTATGAAGTATGTCTTCCTTCGTTTTCTATACACTTTAAAAGTCATTTTCTGAAACTTTCACATAATTTTTTTAGGTAGTTTGCAGAAATTGCGTCCCACTCAACTTGTATACATCGAATCAGCTGCTGCCTATATTTTGGTCTAGAATCTCTAAAGACACTCTCCTTTAATTTGGACCACACATTTTCGACGGGATTTAAATCTGGGGAATAACCAGGCCAATCAATCCACACATTAAAAAAATACTCATGAAATCCGAGGTTTTTGAGGTTTTGGCAGAAATTCAGCCGGTCTCGAATGTTTTTCTTGGGAAGGAGAGGTTTCTTGCGTTGTTTATAGGCTTACCGGCTTCAGTTGGTGGACCGAATGTATCGCTAAGCGGTTCGTCTCGACACGTTTTTAATGGCCGTCGGAGAGCTGTTAAGCCGTTTCTTCACTGTTCGCGTCTCCACTCCCGGTCTATTTTCAGCCAATGGTCGAATTTTTTTTTTGCTTCTGCAGAAAGTATCGATGGTCGACCACTTCTTTGTATATCCTCTACGTTTCCTTCTTCGGCACTGCACCATTTTTCACGGTGTTCTTGTTGATCCTAAGTATTCTGCATGTGTCACTGCAGCTGTACCCCAATCGATGCATGCGTTGAATTGCAATACGTTTTTGAATTCGACCACTTACCATTATCGTCGCAAAAAAAAATTCCAATTCAATTCGTTGAAGATTCACGAAGTTTTTAGGGTTTATACAAAAGTGCGTTAAAATTGAGGTCTTTCGATAAATTTAGTAATTTAGTAAGTAACCAAATCTGAATGGATAAATTTATATTTTCAAAAGTCTTTTTACTGTACAAGGAAAAATATCCAAGTACATTCTGCATATTTTACTTGCCTACCTACAAAATCTCTTCGAATTTTCGTACCTGTTTTTGCTGAGTCTTCAATAAAAGTCATCATTTTCGTATTATGATTTAAATTTCTGTTTTCACTCTTTATGGAAATTAATTAAAGATATGTAGCTATGAGAAAATTTAAAGTGGATGCCAAAATTTTTGAAGATAGTTTTTTGGCGATAAATTTATTCGCGTTGATTTTTCATGTCGAAGATCAGACACTTTTGTGCCACCCTGTAGTACTACCGGCTGTTGGACTATGTCATTTAACTGAAGCTAAGCTAATCAAACTACATATCTGCCCTGTTGACGCTAGGAAGTTTCGTCGTTTTTTTTTCTTTCGTCGTTTTTTTTCTACCGTGGTTCTTTTTCGTCGCTCGGGCACTCGAAGAAAACGACTGTATTGTAAATTTTGAACAAAGGAAACCATTCTTGGGTTTGATTAAGACCGTTTAGTATTCAACTTTAATACTGAAAGTAAATGCGTAAATCGATTTTGTTTTGGTCAAGAGATTCGTGCTAACAGCTATTCTCAAAATCTAACACACAAAAATATTGCATGATTCCTACTCCAGCACGAGAGCTAATAGTTTGGTATATTTTCATTGTCATCGCATGGATCCAAAGATAACCCAACTGTTTTGCCTGGATGTTCAACTGCCACCAAATGCTTAACTTTCTCGGCAAACTTTTCAACCGTTCATAATTATTGTTAGTTTCTACATTTTCAGCAATTTCATTCATATTTGCTCTTGAAAACGGTTCGCGAATAGAAGGGCGAATAGCATGTCCAGCGTGATTTTCTAGATAAATTTTACACGAACCTTGAGATCCAGCCAATCGCGTGACTAACGTGTCCAAAAAATAAGATAGTCGAAGATGCATGATTATTTTTTGAATTTAAATGGATTTGATGTAAATTATTATCACCGACAAAGTCAAAGGATGCATGTTGGTAATCAAACACTAAAGCTTTTTTTACATTATGTTCCACAGAAGCTTCCGTTCCGTAGGTCATTTTATTTTTTGGAAAAATTGTTTAAAATGTTTTGAAATTTTGGAACAATCTGTCATACCGTACCCTGGGAAAACTGCCAGTTTAAAGATACAAGCAATGCCACCGATCGTTTGTTGTAAAGAATAGAAACACTTTCTTGCAAGCGATTGCACTATACATTTTAAAATAGTACTTTGTCCAGTCAAAGCGTCTGAATTTTGACCGTGCAATTTGGGTAGGCAGAGAAATTTTTATTGCAATGCGTGGACAATGGTATAATTAGCTTAAGTCCAATTTCCTGGGGTCGCAGCCCCAATCCTGTGAGCTTCATCTTGGAAACGAAAAAAAATTGAGACAGACTCATATTTCCGAAATCATAACTCCCACAAAAAAGTTTAATATGACAAACTTATGTAGAATTTAATAGCAAATCGTGCATACATCATTTTTACGTAGTATCAACAATAAAAGAGTTACAAGCCTAAAACAACATCCAAAAAAGGGGGAACATCTTTTGAGCGCCACAGCTTCATTGTTTACACTTTAACCGCAAAACACATTGAAAATAACTTTAAGACAATTTTGTCGCAAGTCGTTTGCGGTATTGTTTGTTTCGATCACTGAACCCACGGCGGTAGTTATTGTGTCTCGAAGGGGGACAAGTCCCAGGAAAGAAGCATTTAAAGACTCGTTTTTCTGGTCCTAAATTGCTTTTTTTCCTGTGACTTGTCCCCTTTCGAGACACAATAACTCCCGCCATGGTACAGTTATCGAAACAAGCAATACCGCAAACGTTTTGTGATAGAACTGTCTAAAAGTTATTTTCAAACGAATTTCGCGGTAATAGGGAAAACAAGGAAGTTGTGGCGCGCGAAAAAATAATCCCTCCTTTTCCACGTCGTGTTTGGCATGTAACTATTTTAATATTGACAACACGTGATGATGTTGATGTATCCACAACTTACTGAAAATTGAATTTTACACAAGTTTGTCATATTAAATTGTTTTGTGGGAGCAGTGCTTTCCGAGATATGGGGCCGTCCCATTTTTTTCTCTCAAGATGGCGCCAAGGGGGGAGGGAGGGGGAAGGGAGCTGTAACCCCAGAAACTTCAATTTAAGCTCACATAGAGGCATATTACTCATTGCAATTAAAAAAATTTCTACCCACTCAAATGCTCCGTGAGTTTTGCAATAGGGGGTTTGCCATTGGAAGCGAATTATTTGGGCTAAAAATGCGTTTTTCACGTGAGTTTTCCGCCTTTGACTGGACTAACTGGACAGTAAAAAACTTGTTTTTAACTCGGCAGATCCCACTAACTCAGAAAAAGTGGCACATCCCCATATCTCGGAAACTATGGCTTTCACGAAACATTTGCGTATGGCAAATTTGTGTAGAATTGAATTTGCAGCAACTTATGCAGATATCACTTTTCCGTGGCATCCACCATAAAAGAGTTACACGATAGAAACGACACCCAAGAAGGGGATTATCTTTCAAGCGGGACAACTTCTTTACTTTCCCTATTCTCGCTAAATGCGTTCGGAAATACATTTCAGTCAATTTTATCGCAAGCGTTCGCGGTATTGCTTATTTTGATCACTTTACACTTGCGGGAGTTATTGTGTCTCTAAATGTGACATGACACGTGGAAAATGCATTTTAAAGCCAAATGAACATTTCGCGAAAACAAGCCCCCCAGTACGAAAACTTACGGAGCATTTTGGTGACCCAAAAGATTTACGCTAAAGAAAATGCGGAAAACATCAAACAATGATGCTGAAAGCGTAAGGAGTCTCATTGTCAACATATAAACCCAATAAAAAGAATTGCTATTCTACGATATTGTTCTGTTCTGTTTTGTGTATGGACTGGTTACAACGTGCATGTAGTTGTACCTAAACCATTTTTAATTGCTTTATAATTGCATTTTTCGTGAGTGGACATTTTTTTATGTGGTGTCTGTTGTCCCTTTTGTTGAAGATAATCTGTTTATTGCGTTGAGTTTACTATGGAAAGAGGATCGTAAAACGATATAACATAGCGACCTAAAAAGTAGTCACCTTTTATGTTTAAGATGACTATATGTGCCACCGTCTAGAATTATTTCATATTGTGCAATAAAGTTCTCATATCCGTCTGCCAAAACGTTTGTTTCGTGTATTGACAACGGAACCTAGAATCTAAGGATGTTGAATTTAAGGGGTTATACCTATGTGAAGGCGAAAAAACAAGCCTTTTTTCAAGATTTTTTTTCAAGGATTTTGAAAAAAAGCTTTTATAAATAATATATCAATTGAAAGGGCAACTTTTCGGGAGAGCAAAAAAAAATTATTATTTTTAAATTTAATACAAAATGGCGGCTGTAGTGCACGTCAAAGTCACTAGTATTTACAAAAGACGTTCCGCGGCCGGACAAGTTTCTCAGCCCCATCTGCATCTGGAATAATATTTTTTTTTTCATAAACCCCATTAGTTTTGCTAGTGTACTTCGATAATAGTTTAATATCGATTTTTCGCAAAATGGCGACCATTTAACAAAAAAGTTGCATTTTCGACCCAAAAATGACTTCAATTGTTTATAACTTTTTTTAAACAAAACCAATCGCTAAAATCGTGTGTACTTCACTAGATAATCATATCAAGAAGCTACAGTTATAACGGCAAGTCATTCGGAAGAAAACTGAAAGAGTTTCGTTTCCGGCAAATTTCAAAAATACACTTTCGAGATAAACGCGTTTGAAGTTTCAAAACCTTATAAAGTTTTGAATTTTCAAAATTTTACTATATACAATTTTTTTAACCTTTACTCTGCTATCCCTGCACCATACAGTTGGCCTTCCAAGACCGTCGATTTCTCCTCCTCGTCCTTTCTTGATGCTAAAAGGCCGCGTCTCGCCTCTTTTACAACGTCGGATTGAGCGCTCAGCAGCCTTTATTCGCTCCGCGTCTGTTTCTAAGCAGAAATTGTAAAAATTAGGTTCTGCAGTCAATCCTAATGAGTCTCAAACGAATGGCGAATAGGCGGACGCCTGTTGCTGATCTTGCTGCGCTTCTGCGATGAACTACTTGCTTTATTGCCTTTACGGCTACTGTACAGTTTACTACTCATTTCTAACACTTTTTTATACAAAACAACAGTAAAAATATCAATCAAAACATAGTACTTTAACCTCAAATGCAGCGTGTAGTCGATCGAGTAAACATAAGCTCTCCTAGCGTCGTTTGCGAAGGAACGTGCCCTATACAGTGTATATTAATTACTATATAGTATAAAGCGAGCAAATTTTACGTGTTTCGAGCATTGGAGTTGCTTCAGAAAATTGATTCTCAAAAATTTTCTGAAGTATATTAGTATTTGGACCTTTTTTATTTCAATTCTAGGGATGTGTTAGCATACTTTTAGCCAATAAAAAAAAATTGGAAAAAAAATCAAGTCACATAGGTATAACCCCTTAAGGGCGTTACCTTTTGAAAAACGACTCATGACAGATTATGGCATGGTTTCCTAGAAGCAAAATATTCTGGGAATGACCTTTATTACCATTATAATTTAATGATGAGTTACACGATGCGTTTCAGTATTGTCTTATATCAGGTGTCTGTTGAGTCTTTTCATTTTCAATTAAGAAATATTGAAATTTCATTTATTTATTCATTCCGGATAAGGCCTTTTGGAGAAACCACATGTAATAAATGTACCTCCAAACTGTACCTCATGCGTGGTGTGGAAAAAAGTTACAATAAAAAAGTTATCTTAAAGTAAATCCTTAACGTATTTCGCAGAAATTGGGAGAACAAAGAAATTGTGGCGCTCGAAATATGATCCTCTTTCTCATGGTTTTTGGCGTGGGACTCTTTTATTATTGATTCCACGAGAAAGTTATGTATGTACAAGTTGCTGCAAATTGAAATTTTTGTAAGAGCCATGGTTACCGAAGTATGGGGATGTCCCACTTTTTTTCTTTTCAAGATGGAGTCCAGAGGTTTGTGGCTGTGACCTCATACATTTGAACTTAACTGTCAGTGGGACATACTACACATTGCAATTGAAATCTGCCTGCTTACCAAAATGCTCCATGAGTTTTGCAATGAGAAGTTTACCATCGGAAGCCGATTATTTAGCCTAAAAATTTGTTTTTCATGTGAATTTTCGTCATTTGGGATACAAAAACTTCCGCCAATTTACAGTGATTAAAACGAGTAATACCGCAAACGACTTGCGACCAAATTGTCCTCAAAAATATTCCAAACGTGTTTCGCGATAAACGTGAAAACAAACAAGTTGAGCCGTTCGAAAGATGATCTCCCCTTTTTGGGTGTCGTTTTTGGCGTGCTGCAGCTTTATTAATAACACCACGTAAAAGTGTTTTGCATGCACAACTTGCTGCAAATTTAATTCTACGCCATTCACAACTTTCATCTGGGAGGCGTGGTTTTTGATATATGGAGGTGTCTCACTTTCTTTTGTTTTTAAAATGAAGCCCAGAGGATTGAAGCTGCAACCCCTAAAGCTTGAACTTAAGAGGTTATTCTAGTGTCAAACGCGTAAAGAAGGGTATCATTGGAAAACAGCTACAAAACAAAAACTATAAAAGTTATCGACTTAAAATTTTATATGATACTTTATTAAGTCCTTAAAATTAAATTTTAATGGTTACAAAAAATTATTTACAAAATGGCGGCCACAGCATCTAGATGTAGCAGCGTGAGAACGCAAAGAAATCGAATCGCGCGGGGTAGTATCCAGGTTTGCCAAGTGACATGTAACCAATTCAACAAAATTATTTCATTAATTATGTTAAAATTCAACTGCACGCACCTAAATTTGGCCATAAATTTTGAATTTTTAGCAATTTGGTAAGCTTTTGAACATAGCGTACTCGATTTTTGTCGTATTTTTTATTGGAAAAGTGCTTCCAAATTTCCAAAATTTAATATTTTTATCTCATTTTAGGTACTTGCAGTCGTTTATTATGCCATAAGATTGTAAAAAATTGGTTTAAATCGGTTCATTAGATTTTTCTCTGAGATACCCCACGCACCAAAAACAAAATGTTTTGAGAAAAACGCGTTTAAACTTTCTATTACTGATTTTTACTGTATAACTTCAAAATCAATTACCCTTAACCTGCAATCCAGGCAAATAGTATGTTCCTTCTGTAATCTCTAACATCTCTTTTTCCTTTAATTTTTGCTTTATTTAGCAATTCTTCCGTCTTTGGATGCATCAGTACTCTTGTGCTCAGAGACGTGTAATTTTTTCTTATTGCGATCAAATGCGAAATTTAGCGCGATTCGACCAATAGTCACTCCCATGAGTTCAATAACTCTCACAATAGGTAAATATCGTTCACATAGTTGCAATTTCACGAATTTCTAACTCATTGAATGTATGTTTTGGAGCTATACGCCAGGCTGTTCGATTTAACGTCCGTTATTCCAGCCAAGGCGTCTTTAAAACCCCCCGGATGTTGAATCGTAATAAACTGGCAGTAGGATTTCATGTGTTTCATCATCAAATGCCGAAGGGTGGACATCTTCTTGTTTCATCGTCTGTGCTTTCTACCCCTTGGACCAACATTTTTTTTCTTTTGGGCATAAAATATAGATAATTTTTAACTTCCCAGTTCCCTATGGGAAGTTATTGTAATGGGGTCGATTTTGCGAATCCCAAATTTTTACATATCTCCACGTTTTAAGGTCTCTAAAATCCAAATCCACCGTTTTTAGAGAGATGTCTTTGAGTGTGTATGTACGAGGGGTGATCAAAAAGTAATGAGAAACGGCTATTTCCAGTCCGCATAAAAATCCAACAAAATTTTTTTTCGCTTGCTTATAGACTCACTAGGTCACCATGAAAAAATCATATAAAGAGACTACGGGTCACGGGAGGGACATTCAGTTGAATACGAACCGTCGAAGAGATAACATCAAAATGGAGAAACGAAATTAGAGCAGTCATTAAATACCTCTGTTTGAAAAAAAATTCTACCAAAAACATACACAGCGACTTAGAGGAAACATTGGGAAACTCTGCTGCTCCATATTCCACAGTTGCACGCTGGGCCAAGGAGTTTAAGCTGGGAAGAACATCCACTGAAGATGAACACCGCGAAGGACGCCCATCTACGGCCCACACTGAAGATAACGTGAAAAAGGTCGAAGATGTTGTGTTGGCAGATCGAAGAGTGACCGTCAGACATGTAGCTGAGGTCACGGGGATTTCATACGGTAGCGTTTGAACAATCCTTGTGAACGAATTGCAGATGAAAAAGGTCTCTGCGCGTTGGGTACCGCGAATGTTAACCGACGAGCACAAGCAAAACGAGTCGATATTTCAAGGGTGAATCTCCAAAAGTTCCAAGCAGATCGGAAAAAATTTCTGTCACGTTTCGTGACCATGGACGAGACCTGGATCCACCATTTTGATCCTGAAACCAAACAACAATCGATGACTTGGAAGCGAGCCTCTTCACCAACACCGAATAAGTTTAAAGTGTCATGTTCGGCGAAAGGTTATGGCGTCCGTTTTTTGGGACGCCGAAGGAATAATTATGTTGGAATATTTGGAAAAGGGAGCCACTATTTCGGGCTCTTACTACGCGGACCAAATACGAAGATTGCGGGAAGTTATTAAGGCAAAAAGACGCGGCAAACTGCGAGGTGCAGTGCTGTTTCACCTAGACAACGCTCCGGCTCACAAAGCCGCAGTTGCGATGGCTGCCATTCAAGAAACGGGATTCGAACTGCTGGAACACCCACCCTATTCGCCAGATCTAGCTTCCAGTGACTTGTACCTTTTTCTTCGTCTCAAGCAACACCTCCGAGGCAAGAAATTTGAAGACAATAGTGAAGTGAAGGCCGCTGTTGAGACGTTTTGGGAGGGTCAAGACAAAAAAAAATTTTGTCAGGGAATCCTGGGTTTAGAAAAAAGATAAACTAAATGTATTGCCTTGTTAGGATACTATGTAGAAAAATAAATTATTTTTGTAACTGTCATCACCGTCTTTAATTGTGATTCTCATTACTTTTTGATCACCCCTCGTATACATTTCACGTTTTATGTAGGACGCTCTTACTGGACTAAATGTATTGCCTTGTTAGGAGACTATGTAGAAAAATAAATTATTTTTGTCATCACCGTTTTTTATTGTGATTCTCATTACTTTTTGATCACCCCTCGTACGTATGTGCGTATGTGCGTTCGGAATAATTTTTCGTCTCGATTATCTCAAGAACCAAAGATCGGATTGACGTGCGACTAGTTTCATTTGACGCGTAATCACGTAACTTAGAACTGAATGACTTTTCAGCAAAATCGGTTGCGCCGTTTTTTATTTAGGATGAAAAAACTGAAAAAACGACTAAAAATTGCTTATTTTTAAACTGTTGATACGCACTATTAATTTGTGCAGATACCAAATACCTTCATAGTAATGTTGTTATTATTGTGCGTTTGAGCAAAATTGTGATCAAATTTGTAAAAAAAATATTTCAATAAAAAAAAAAAGATTAATTTATAAAATTGCAAACTTATATTATCAGGTTTGGGTGAATGGAAGTAGATACGCTAATGCAGTTAATAATTGGATATTGTTATAAATAATTCGATATTGTTAATAACAATCAAATAATATTAGTTATGATTTGATATTGTATATATAAAGTCAATTATAATTATTCAGCAACGGTCAAACATTCTTAATAACGAATGATTATTGTAAATAATAATTAAATACCCTCAATAATAGTTGTGGATTCAGAGGCCGAGATGGAGAACGAGGTTGAGGACGAAGTGGAGGACAAAAAGGATGACGAGGGCGAAGAGGACGAGGTTGCCGAGGCTTTGGTAAAGGATGACCAGGTGGTGAAGACGTCTTCCTCTACCAATGCTTTTATGGCTAGATAAAAAATTGATAAAAATAATAAAAGCGATTATATTAATTTAGAATAATAATGTTTAATAATAGTAATTATTAATAATAGTAATTAATAATAAAAGCAAATTATAGCTTTTTATTCACTCCACTGAGAAGTTAGTCGTGTGGGCCTCAAGGGTCGCACTTAGACCAGATTTTTTTATAATTTTATGTGTAAGATTTTTAGTGGGAACCAGTTTTTTGTAAGGAACAATTTTTCTAAGCGCTGTAGGTTTTAGTTTTTTACGTTCGAATATAGACTAACGAAATGAGTACGAAATACGTGTGAATAAAACGTTTATTTTGAGATCATATTTTTAGAAAAGCAAGTTGTTTCGATAACACCATTGTTAAACAAAACAAAAGTAGTCATAACAAAACAGATGTTCAGCTATATAAAAAAAAATTTAAAACATATTGTTTAGTACTACAATAACCCCGTAAATAAAGAAGAATGTATAGCGGATGCTTTCAAAGAAGTTTAAATTAAAAACCATAGCTTTGCCAGACTAACAAATCCAAATTCATATACGTTTACAGTCACTTTGTAGTCAAAACGAAAGATGCACCTTCTCTTAGGTAAATGGTAGTAGGTTTAGATGAAGAGTTTGCAAAGTACTCTTATACCCCGTTTCCATCTACGCCAAATCTCCAAGTTTAGGCAACTTTCCCAAATCCTCATCGAAATCTTGTAGATTTCCCATATAAAAATCGAAATCTAGTCCATCGTAAATCTTGTAGATTTCATCGAAATCCACTCAAAATCTTATGGTTGCGTGTGGCAGCATTGCAAATAATTGTATTTCAGCACATTCAGCAAGTGTCGAATTGTGTTTTGATTACGAATGACAAGTCCTTTTGGTGTCACATAAAGGTAACGAAATGTTTATCGTTGATATCCATTGCAATTTCACTCTCTACCAATTGTTAACAACTACGCAATCGCGAAACACACACCACGATTGCAATAACGAGAATTATCTACTTTCAAAATTTTATGTCATCTCATGCAATGACAGTGACAGCCAAAATCCGATTTGTAAGTGAAAACACTACCAAATCACTTCGACAAAATCTAGAGATTTGGCGTAGATGGAAACGGGGTATTACACATGGATATACTATGAATAGTTGTACTCATTCTTTATTAATCCAGTATTCCCTGCATTGATATCTTCGTCGGAAAACATTTAAATTACACATTGTTTTGAAATGTGAAAATGTAGATAGTGTACTAAAGATGAATCATTCAGACCAGCAAACGAAGTAGTATTTTCTCAACCAAAACCGCGACAGCCCGCTTAATTGAATTTGGCGGTTTAACAAATTCAAGTAGCTTGCAAATTGTACGAGCATGTGAGCCCCTTGACAACTGCGTGTGTTGCGCATGGTAAGAAAAGCCATCTGGGAGCCATATGTGACGCTTCGTTGGGAACCGTTTCCAATCAGTAGCATGTGTGCTGTCCTGTCCAATTGAAGAAGCAACCATTCGGATTACCAATGCGCAATCGAGGAACTTGTAACGGATAAGTCTGCAACAGCCGAATCGTTTAAATCAATTATCAAATTGAACCAAACTTGTTGACATGAGTCCATGGGAGATTAGGATAGCACAACTTGCAGTATATCTTTATTAAAGAAGGCTTGAGGTGGTGTTATTTACATATTCAAATCGGGCAACAACGCTTTCGGATAGATGCGGTTGCTACTCCTGCGCTCGGGTACCTACGGTCATTTTAGTCAGTGTTAAACTTAATTCACTACAATATTGAGTAGTTCAAAAGGAAAGTACCATTCTGCATTCTCCTAGAATGAAAGAATTTATCACACACTTTGACTATCCATCTGTTTTTCTCACTAGGTAATGCCATTTCGTAATTTGGATTATTCAATAGTTTTAATCACTTCATCATACCTCGTAATCCGGGCAGATCTTCAAACACACAAAGGCATTCTTAGCATTTCTACCTCCGCGTTTAACAACCTAATAGCGCAGCCCACAAACATTATTGTTGAAACCATAATCGCCGAAGCGGAGAACCCACTCAAAAGTTCCAATTCGAAAGATGTGTTGAAACAGATAAGTTGCTGTTTTATTATCACATTAGCTCTGTAGATTCTCGTACAAGCCAGTTCAAATAGACAAGACGAAATTTTGGGGCTTCATTTTCATATTCCTTCAGTTCCATGTAAGAAATACACGCATACATGCAAAAGGCTATCACGAATAACATCAGATTAAGATAAAACAAAGCGGGAAAGATTTTTCGAGCTAATTTGGAGCCGATGGAAAAGATACTTTTGTTCATCAGTTCGAAACGTTAACAACGCATGGGAGTCATTTAAGAGTGGCTGCATGGAAAAATCAACACAGTATTTTCCAAGCAATCCATTTATATTAGCTGCATCAACGACACCACATCTTAAGTGGACTCGGAAAAATAGGGATCCTAAAATAGATTATGCCTTCGCCACTGCCACATAAATGCAGCAAACGGCATGTGTAAAGTAAATACGTATATTTGTGTACATATTTACCAGCATATTTTCCATCGAGGAAACATTTCCTGGCATGAAGAGAGCATTGTGCATATAGCAACCGATTGAAAATCATTTGTGTACATCCAACAAATTTTGATTGATGAATTGAAACAAGTTTTAAGGAGCCTCCAACAAATTTCTTTCTTCTTTGATCAACTTGCAGTTTTCATAGCTCGAAGACATTTCAAGGATAGTAAGCGAAATCACATTTTCACTTTGAAGAATTTTAATGCAAATCTTGATTATAATGAGACTTACTTCTTAAAGGTGGCGAACACTCCGAAAGAATATTACCTATACAGTAAAACCCGCTTAACTGCGTTCCCCGCATAAGTGCGTTGCATTGGGGGTAAACTGAGAGTTTTCAAATAATCACGTATGAAAACCCCTCTTAAGTACGCTCCGCTTAATTGCGTTCTCCGCTTTAGTCCACACATTTATGAACATTTTTCCAATTGTCTTACTGAACTAGAAGCGGATAACTGCTTATCGAAAATATGGAAAATCCTCGGTGCATGCATTTTATGATACATATCCTTAAATGGACTTCGAACAGTTTTACCTCGTTGGCATATCATCAATAAATAAGAATTAGCGCCATAAAAAAGGCCAAATCCGGTGAGGGCTATGAATTGTATAAGCAATTGTGTGTGGGTGTGAATATACATATTCTCAGGTATGTAGGAACTTTTTTTCTCTGTATAAGGATTTATAGGTGCAGTTTCATCGTGTAAAAATATGCTAATAAAACAGTCAATTGGGAGTTCAGCGTGCATTTTCAAAAAGCATAAATTTTTTTTATTGCTATGCGTGTGGAATGCTAACATTAGCTTAAGTTCAATTTCCTGGGATCCCCGATGATGGCGTTTGGGCTCCATCTTGAAAACAAAAGAAAGTGGGACACCCCCATATCTCCCAAACCGTGGCTTCCACAAGAAAGTTGTGTATGACAAACTTGCGTAGAATATAATTTTTAGCAAGTCGTCCATACATAATTTTTGCGAGGTGTCAATAATAAAAAAGATACAATCCAAAAACCGTACCCAAAAAGGGGGGAACATCTTTCGGGCGCCACAACTTTTTTAATTTCACGTTTAACGCGAAACGTGTTCGGATACTTTTCTATGATAATTTTGTCGCAAATCGTTTGCGGTATTGATTGTTCCAATCACTGCACATTAACGGGAGTTATAGTATCACAAAGGGGAGAAAGTCGCGTGAAAAACCCGTTTTTAGGCCAAATAATCGACTTTTGGTGGCGAACCCCCGTTGCGAAACTCGCGGAGCATTTTGGAAGGCAGCCGGATTATTGGCACAATGTGTAGTATGTCTTACTGTGAGCTTAAATCCATTTTTCTGGGGTCGCACCCCCAATCCTCGGGGCTCCATCTTGGAAACAAAAAATAGTGGGACATCCCCCATATCTCCGAATCCATGGCTCCCACAAAAAAGTTTCATATGGCAAACTTTTGAAGAATTTAATTTGCAGAAAGTCATGCATACATCACTTTTACGTGGTTTTAACAGCAAAAGAGTTACAAGCTCAAAACGACATCCAAAAAGGGGGGAACATCTTTCCAGCGCCACAGCTTCATTGTTTTCACTTTAACCCCAAAACACACTGAAAATAACTTTAAGGCAATTTTGTCGCAAGTCGTTTGCGATATTGATCGTTTTGATCGCTGTACACTGGCGGGAGCTATTGCATACCAAAGGGGGAAAACTCACGTGAAAAACGCATTTTTAGGCCAAAAAATCGGATTCCGATGGCAAACCCCCCATTGCAAAACTCACGGAGCATTTTAGTGGGCAAATTTTTTTTAATTGCAATGAGTAGTATGCCTTTATGTGAGCTTAAATTGAAGTTTCTGGGGTGGCAGCTCCAATCCCCTTGGCGCCATCTTGAGAACAAAAAAAGTGGGACGGTGCCATATCTTGGAAAGCAACACTCCCACAAACAAGTTTCATATGACAAACTTGTGTGAAATTTAATTTGCAGTAAGTTGTGGACACATCATTTTCACGTGCTGACAATATTAAAAGAGTTACACGCCAAAAACGACGTTGAAAAGGGGGGATCGTTTTTCGCGCGCCACAACTTCTTGGTTTCCCCTATTACGGCGAAATTCGTCCGGAAATAGCTTTAAGGCAGTTTTATCACCAAACGTTTACGGTATTGCTTGTTTTGATCACTGTACCTTGTCGGGAGTTATTGCTTCTTGAAGGGGGTCAAGTCACACGAAAAAAAGATTTTTAACACCTGTTTATCTAGTCCTACAATGCTTGGAATGGAATGGAACGTAAATTAGTGTCATTAACAGTTAAGCAGAAACTGAACATCATTAACCAAATAAATAATAAGAAAAAAAAACAAAAAAGAAATAGTGAAGGAGCATGGGTGCACAATACGCACGGTCAACCGAATATTGCAGCAGGAGAAAAAAATAAAGGATCTTGCAGCCCAGAATTTAAACACAAAGCGAAAAAGGGGTGGAGCAAACAAAAAACGTTGAAAAAGCGTTGAAAATATGGTTCGACCAAAACCGACAACATAACGCCATAATTACTGCGCAGATTGTTATGAATAAAGCCAAAGAATTGTCAGTAAAAATGAACACTGATTTTGAACCAACAAATGGCTGGCTTTACAGGTGGCAGAAAAGAGAAAATATTAAATTCACTAAAATTCATGGAGAAGCGCAAGACGCATATTGTGAAAATGTGTTGCCTCCCATACTGCAAAAATACGAAGTTAACAACGTTTTCAATGCAGATGAAAGTGGACTATTCTATAAGTCCCTGCCAAAGGGGACTCTTGCATACAAGGGAGAAAAACTTCGTGGTACCAAGTCCCAGAAAAAAAGGATTACAATACTGTTTTTGTGTAATGCAAGGGGAACCTACAAAAAAAAATTTTATTATTGGCCACTCGAAAAATCCACGATGCTTTAAAAACAAAAATATTGCACTTTCTTATTTTTCGAGCAAAAACGTATGGATGACGACAAAAATTTGGAATGAAATCCTTTTAGGCGTGGATACTGATTTGATAGCCGAAAAAAGGAAGATTGTCCTTTTTGTGGACAATGCATCATGCCATAAAATAACGACAGAGTTCCAAAACATAGAAATCCAATTTCTTCCTCCGAATACTACTGCTTTGATACAGCCACCGGATCAAGGTATAATTAAATGCTTCAAATCTTACTACAGGCAAATAATTGTACGAAAGCAAATCACGGCTATCGAACGAGAAGTTCCCTTAACTAACTTCATCAAATCGATATCATTATATGATGTGATCCTGTACGTTAAACGGGCATGGTGGCTGGTTTCAGATAAAAGTATCCAAAATTGTTTCCGCAAGGTAACTAGGGCCTTTTTCATGATGGAAATATATTCTGAATAATTTTTTGCTTTTTTTAGGCTGGCTTTGTGAGCATCGCTCCTTTTGAAGATGAAGGTGATGAAAGTTTGCCAAATGATTTACCGACAAATAGCGATTTTCAAGAGTACGTTGACTCTGATGTCAATTTAGAATGCTGGGGAATGCTTAATGACGATGAAGTTATTGGCCAAGTTCTCCTGGAAGAGCAGCAAGGAGCCAGTGATGATAGCAATGACGATGGAAGTGAGCATCAAGCATCAACAAGCGTCGAAACGCCAAAACCTAACTTTAACGACGCCGCGGAAGCCATTGTTACTTTCAAAATTTACTTGGATGAACGAAACATAGACCGTTCAGATCTCGAAAATTTGGAAGAGAAAGTGTTTGAGGCATTTCAGCGAACATTTAAACAAAAAAATTACGGACTATTTCGAGAAAAATTTGTAATATTCTGGCATTTATACACATAGTATAGGCCTTTTTGGTTGTCATTTGAAATGTAAAATGAAGTGTGTAAATATTTTCCTTCATAGATTTTGCCAATAAACGTTGTTTTCTTTTATCATCATTCTAATTTTTCAAATTGCTATACGCTAAAATAATTAAGAGAGAGAATTAATAAGTGATCCTCACGCATTTAAACGAATTCGGCTAAGTGCGTCAATGTGCACTAAAGCGAGTTCGCCTAACTGCACAATTCGAATAAGTGCGTCAAGTTTTCCCGAACTTTCCCTAACGCACTTAAGCGGGGTCTACTGTAGTAGAAAAAGAAGCAATAAATAACATTGCATTCGGTTCTTAAATGTTATAATAATTTATCAATAGTAGCCCAGTCATTTTAGGCATTTTAAAACCCAATCTGCGGAAAAATTCCTAGTGAGCCGAATTTTTGTCTACACCTTTATTACGGCGTTGTAATGAAAATGTGAAAAATCGACATTAATATCGTGTCGGCTAAAAAGGTCAAAAGGTCACGAAAATCAGTTTTTCGCAAAAATTTCGCGACCTATTGCTCGGAGATCAATAAAGGTCATTATAAAAATTGTTGGTCGTGAAATTATCTACAAAAAATGTCTCTTGCATTTTTCTGTCAAATTAACCGTTTTCGGAGTATAGCGCTGAGGAAGCGACTATATTAAGACAATGCACTCGCTTCCTCACCACCTTCGAGGTAAAATGCAAGGTACGTTTTTTACATGGTTTCCCCTGTAGGCATAATCCCTTCGGGGAGTGCCATCACCGCGTACCTTAGGATGGTGATCGGTCCAGTGTCTGCAGTCGGACACAACCGAAGTGGGCTTGAGCGTGGGGCTCTCGCCCACGAAGCCTTACCAGGGGTCAATCTGGTACCACGGGGACCGGGGCCCAGGGAGCAAAACTCTCTCCGGTCGCGGTGAGGACCCCTATAGGGGGGTGCGAACGTGGTGGCTGTGGTTAAGACCCATATGCGGGCAAAGCCACCCTAGATGCGCCCCGAAGTCGTCATGCTTCCGAGCATGGGGACTTCTGCAGCATCTTTGGTGGCTCGGCGTGGAGTTGCGAGGCAACCCGGTGCCGAGACCGTGAGATTGGCAGAGGATTAGGTAGGCCTCGCTTCCACCAGTATGGTCACTGAGCCTGCACTCAGTAGGCGGACTGGTACTCCCAATGTGGTGGTGGGAGGGCGTTGGCAGCCGCATTGTAGCTGCCCGTTGTCCGACCGCGGACCGTGGAGTTAAGCCCACACGGCAGGCCTCCACGTAAAACGCACGACATTTCTGTTCATGTGTTAGAATGAAAATATTGCTAAATGTGGTGAAATTTGATGATTTAATTAGCTTCCAAAAAAGAAACTAAAACATTTGGAACAGTCCTAGATACGAACCTGGAACTCCCGCGTACAAGGGCAAGTTACCACCGCATGCACTACACACCCCATAAAAAATAAGTGTTTCTATTTTGGTACTGGCGTTTCGTATACCATTCGTATTCATTGCTGTGTGAACGTTCAACGTTGTGTATGTATTAGTAAGAAAATCTATTTTCCTTTTTCTCTCTATATTTTCCAAACAGATTTTCACAAAAAATACAATTCTGCACATCTACAGGATATTCTCTTTTCATTGATGTATTTTTTATGAAAATCGGTCCAGAAACTCGGCTAAAATGGTACCACAAAATTCATGTTAGCCGTTTAATTATATAGATGTACCCAATGCTGGCTCTGTGAAAGACCTAAAAATATTCATTAAATTGACGAAAAAATTGTCATAGTCAGCGCAGAACACCTTGAGAAGAAAATCAAAGCCAAGACTTTTATATGCATACACATAAGAGGCACGTCCAGAAAGTAAGAGTACTGGTTGCCTTCTCATGTTGCGAGATTTTTTTCAAGGTTGGCAACACTGAATAGTTGTGGGGGTTCTCCTGAACAGAATGAACACAAGCGAGACCTTGATAGTATAAAAACTCGCTTCGTAGTGTCTACTTATGTGAAATATGTCGATAAAAAATTCCGCCAAGTGCGAGGTGCGCTCTGTCATACGATTCCTTCTCGCTGAAGGTAAAACAGCAACCGAAATTTTTCCACGTGTCAAAACTGGTTATGGCGAAGGTGTTATGAACCGAACGAACGTGTTCAAGTGGTGTTGTGAATTTAATGAAGGCAGAACCAATGTTCATGATGATCAGAGGGTGTGGAAGACCTTCAATTTTGAACGATGAATTGGTGCAAAAAAATTGAGAAAACTGTTCGTGAAGACCGGCGATTGATACTGGATGAAATTTTAGCGATGTTTCCACAACTCTCCGGATCTCTCTTACACGAAACAATTACAGAAATGCTGGGATGGCGAAAGTTATGTGCAACATGAATCCCAAAACAACTGACAGAACAGCAGAAACTGAATCGGGTCGCTAGCGCTCGCGAGTTCCTTGAGCGATTTGAATTGGAAGGTGAGGATTTTCTAAGCTCGATTGTAACTAGAGATAAAACATGGGTAGCTCATTACACTCCTGAGACAAAAAGACAGTCATCACAGTGGCGGCACACCAGCTCCCCATCTGCCAAAAAATTCAAAACTTCAATTTCGGGCAAACAAATCATGACCACTATGTTTTGGGACCGAAAAGGGATCATTTTGATCGAAGTTTTGCCCGCCCACACACGGCCAACGCCAGCAAAGCACTTTTGAATTCATTTGGTTGGGACATTTTGAACCACTCCGCATATTCCCCTGACTTGGCGCCTTCAGACTTCCGTCTTTTCACTTTCCTGAAGACTCACATGGGTAGAAAAAAATTTCAACTGACGAGGAGGTGAGGTCCTGAACTGGAAAAAGAAGATGGCGAGAGAGTTTTTCCAAGAGGGCATTAAAAAGCTTGTGCCACGGCTCACAACCTGCATAGAACAGGAAGAAGACTACATGGAAAAATAAGTGACATATTTACCTACAAAATCCTGTAACTTTGTTTTCAATACATTTTTTTTAATTAGAAAAATCGAGTACTCTTACTTTCTGAACGTGTCTCGTATAATAGCAATTCGTGGTATTCTCTGTTGTCCTGAATCGTGATGTGTTATCTATTTGGAATTCACTCGTAAAGTGTCTTTTTTCTGATACAGAATTTAGACTTCCGGAAAATCTTATCTTGGTACATCTCTTATCGCAACTGAAAAGTGTTACTATGAATGCTGCATCTAAGATTACTGTCTTTAATTGAATACTTTCCATGAGGAAGCAACATTTCGTTTTTGCATGTGAGATCTAATGACTGGAGACACGTAAAATAACTACCAGACTATTTATTTTCGTATTTCTGCTTTTTCAATGGCGTAATAGCTCAAGTTCGAGTGGACTTGTTTGAAAAATGGCGGGTCTCCAATATTCGGCTTACAAATAGAAAGCACGATCTCGTTCTCTCAGACAGGCCCGTGCTGGATCCCTTGTTAGGGCGGTGGACGGCCATTCCCAGAGGGCGCCAGCACTATGCAGGGGGAGGACTACCGGATGGTCTGGAATATAATAACTTAAGCGTTAATCGCACGTGAGGCTGGGTTCAATATGCTTTTCTGGCAGCTGGTCACGGTACGAACGGACCATCACACTGACACATATCGTACCAGTATTTGTCGAACAAAATGACCATGTATTGTTTGCTAAATTTAATGTTCATTTGATCCATTTCAAAATTTGCATTGTCTTAGGGTAAAATAAAAGACAAAGTAGTAGTTGAAACATAATTAGTGTAATTTTGGTAAACTAACACACATAGAAAATTAAGACGAGACAATTTTACATTACATACAAATGCAAAAAAAGTTATCAGGATTTACTACTTAATTTCTTAGGGAAAGTAACAAATATGGTTACAAATGTAATGTTCTTTGATTGAATTTGCAAACTAAACCTGAATGAGTCTTTTTAACTCAGAGCTGGAGTGACAAAGATAATCAATAACGGTGTCTGGATCTATGGAGTTCAAAGTGCATTAACAGTAAAGATTCTAAATTTTCGTTTGTCAAAGACGATCTCAATCTGGTTTTAATAATTTTCAATTTAGAAAATGCTCGTTCACAAGAAACATGAGTCAATGGGATGGTTAGAAGAAATTTATATACTTTTGAAAGTTCTGGGTATTGTAAACAGTACATGTTATATTCTAATATAATTTTATATGCACACTTGATACAACTGTTGCATGATGCCGACGCTTTGCACTGGATCTCATGGTCTTCATCATCATCTTCTTCTTGATCATCGTCATCATCACTGTGGTCATCGATTTTCTCGTCTGAGACATCTTCATACTCATAGTCAGCGTTTATACATGCATTTGAAATCTGGGGCCATACATTCATGAACGAGATAAGTTGTTCTTTCAGCTTTTCTTCATCAACGTTCAAAAGTAATTCTATTTTCTTCAATGCTTTAGGAGAAAGAGATTGCCGCTCGGCAATATCGACGATATGCCTCGTCGTAAAACTTGTCAATTTTGGAACAGGAGGGCGCCAAAATTTCCAGGCTGGAGGGCGCACCGGGATATATCCCGGTGTCCCGGCGGCCCAGCACGGGTCTGCTCTCAGATCTGGATGAAATTTGGCATATAAACGGACGACGTTAGAGATATTTAACCTTTCAAATATCAGACCGCAACACCTCCCCCTCATTTTGAGAAAAAAACCTCTTGAAAGTTTTACACGTCTCTTATAAATCAGTTAGTTTTTACATCTAATAGAAGCAGTGTAAAAAGCAGCGCGCCTAGCCTAGGATCGTGTATTCAATTCCCGTTCCTTGTAGTTTTTATTTTTTCCAAATAAACTTTTAAAATTATTAGTCATGGTAACTCAACAATTTGCAACTATAAATACATTTTTCCTGAAATCAGCTACCTGTTCGTTTGTTTATATTAGCGAATTATAACCAAAAAGCTCAATTTGAACGGTTGGATAATCGAAAATTGTTGTGATCAAAGCAAATCGTAGCTGGTGGTAGGATCATTCAATTTGGCAAAATGCAATAATCCCATCGTGACTACCTATAAATGCAATAGTATTCAGTAATTGTGGCATATAGTGGATGGCCCTGGTATGGTAATTGTTTAATAGTTGCATAATTTGGGATTGCGGTTCAATATTTTAGAGATTCCATATTCTTGACGATTATTTCGTTCAATTTTGATCGCACAAAATTGAGGATAGACTCATTCGATTGGGCATAATTCAATTATTTGGAATAAATAGAAACATTGCGATCGATTTTCGGTGATGTGTGATTGTTTTTTCGTCATATTTTCCAGAGACCTATATATGGGTCCACGTTTAACAATCGAATCCTAACCCAAAACGAATCTTTGTTCTGTAACCAAAGCTAGTTTTTTCGATCAACTTTGAGAGGACTTGATACGATGCTTGAGTTCGGCCGGCGGTTGAGGTCTCTTGCGAGGTCAATACAAAGGTATACAGATGAATTCATATTTTCGAAGTTATACTTAGTTTTTGTGTATCACATTCTTTCTTATTAATGCCTTATCTTGCTTGATGCATATATTTCGTCACTGAATCAAGATTTGAAAGCATTTCTTTGACGTGAGGAGTGGATGGTTAACAATTTTTAATATTTTTTTTACAAATGAAATAAATCCAAATAGTTTGGACCTACATTTATTCGTGAAGACTTTTTGTAGTTGTAACTTCTTTAACAAGATTCAAAACATATTTTCTGCCGTTTTTCTCTTCGATTTGTAATCTAGGTATTATATCGCTTTGGAGATATTTCTAAATAACCACACTAAAGTTCTATCATTTTTCCCTACAAATACTTGAACTAACAAATAAAATTCTTCTACATTGCAAGTTTTGGTGTATTTTCCAACAGTTTTATGAAACACATTCAAGTTGGTTTGCTTTTTCTATATAATTTTCAATTGTAGTCAACAAGCAGTAGGCATTCCTACATGTGGCAAGGACCTTTTGTAGCCAAAATTCTTAAAAACGGAGACCTTTAACCGATCGGTAACATAAATCCTAATTATATAAACAGTTGAAAAAAGTTTTGATATTCGCACAAAGTGCGGCCTATCAAAAAAAGAATCCTTTGAAGAATTCTCACTGGGAGCGAGAATTATTTAAGGGGGCAGCCTGGGTCTATTTTTAAAAAAAATCGATATTCTAAAAACGACATTTTTGGATACTGCATACATGTAGAAGTAGTATTCAAACTGTTATTTTGGTTGGAAAAACCGAGAATTATATATATACATGTGTGAGCGCGCTAAACAGGCGCTTAAACTTTAAACGCGTTTTTCTCAAAACAACGTTTTTTGACTTGGTTGACACGATTTTGCAAAAACTATTTAACCGATCGAGCTGAAACTTTGAAGGGTTATTCATCACATATATGGTTATAGCCCGTAGTAAAATCATGAATTTGCGTTGTCATTTGACCACCTTTTTAAACAACATAACCTCAAAAAATAGGTCGAAAACTCGAAAAGTCCGCTATTTTGTTATTTTTCACTTAAAGTTCTTGATTTTGGTGCGGGCTATAGCGACTTATTTATACTTAAATATGCATTTGAAATTTTTGGATTTCAGAGGTTCCTGAGTCGAGAAATAATGTCAAACAGGAAAAAAAGCAGGCTTTGTTGTGGCAACCATATCTGGGCCATATTGGATTATAAAAATGCAAAAAAAAATTGTACACTTAAATATGTATTTTTACATTTAATTTTAATTTAATAATAAAATTTACTGTAAAAAAAATCTTAAAAATACGTGCAAAAGACTAGAGATGCCCGTTAAGACGATACACAGGCTGTCCTTCCTTGGAAACCCTCAACCAATATCGGTATGCTGCGCAGGTAGACGTCATAGAATCAAAATTGAGTTGGGTAATCACGCTCAAAACAATTCACTAGGAAGTGATTTTCATTGAATTGAATTTTATCGTTAAGGATTTTAGACTGTATACTTAACTGAGAATTCTGCTAGAGAAAAATATAATTGAACTGGCATCGAAGGAAGCAGTGCTGCGACACGAAGTCGCATTAAGACATTTTTAAGGATGAGGTCGGCGAACTCCACCTCATGCAGGGCCACCTCTAGAACGCCATCCGCGGTACATCACAGCCGGTGAATACAGCTTTGGACCAGCGGGATCCTTTATCGCTGTGTCGGCAGCGTTCGTGTTTGGGTGGCCGCGATGAGCCACTGGGCAAAATTGACCCTGCCACCAAAACAGATGCAAATCATTACCTTGAACGGAATTGAAGTAAACAGCTCAATTCCTCGTGATGCTTGGATACAGTGACGTTAAGATCGTATCTTAAACGACAGGATGATAAAATTTCACGTCGACGTCACTGCCACATCACAACAATTCGTTTAAAAACTGTCAACCGAGAACCGCCAGTGTGACAAACAGTCATCAGATCAGACCACCAGCTGATAGCGTCCAGGAAATCGCCATAACCCAGTGGAATGGAACGCGCGAATTAAAGCTAGAATTCGCAGAACCCGGAAAAGCTTTATATGGAAGGGAACCCAGCAGAACGGCCCCTTTTTGAAAATAAGTCGCTTTGGAATTGGTGATTTTTTCGAGCATTGTTCATTGTAGTAGTCATGTTGGTGAAAGTCGAGAGTGCTCAATGATTTTTTTGGTTGGAGAGATCGGGGATACGCAATTCGAAATCTTATATTGAGCTTTACGAGAGGGCGGCGAAGTGGCAGCATCGTTCCGGATTAAGAAACACATGTAAATAATTTCAGAGTATCCTAGGGACAAATATGTGTGTTGTAAAATAGTTCCGATAAACTCCTAGATGTGTTAGTTACCTTAATCATGGCTGTTCAATCCTAAAAATCTAATTCGAATAATTTCAAACATACCCCAAGCATTGAATGCAATCAGCAGAGTAATCCACTTGACAATTGTAAATCCCATGGTTGCAGACAATTGTTTGCAACAAGTCAAAGAAGGAGATATTTTGTTGCGACTGGTACTGTTGACTTCGCTGTATAATCCAATTGTCGATGACTGGAGCACTCTTCACCTTAATAGTCTTGCGCACTGTGCACTGCACCCTTACTTTTCTTATTTCTTTGAACAAATTATTTCCTTCACTTCACGAGCACAGATTATTTGTTGCCACTGAATAATTTTCACCAAAACACTCACTTGCGTTGGACACACGTTTATTTCACTAAGATATATCCTCCAGGATTTTCCAGATATTAAAACACTGCACCGCAGTAGAGCCTACTGCCACCTTATACAGCGGCGTACACCAAAACACCCCCGAACGCGTTCACCAGCCTTCCAGAGCTGAAAGAAAAATAAGATTTGATTAATATTGGCAGGACATAGTTCGCAAAAAAAACATGTCAACGTTTAATATATCGATGAACTGTTCAGAACATTATAAACTTCCTTATGTAGTTGAGTACGCATTAAGCAAAGAGAAGGACCCGACCTCGCAAGTCTCGAATCGGTTAAATGAAGGTAAGGCGGCTTCACTTTCAGAGTCAACTAATTTCTTGCTGGGTTGTTGTGTACCGAATACTTACATTACAGGGATATACATTAAGCAACATTTCTTTACGTTTTGAAGTCTATAGAATATATATAAAGTGTTTTTAGAAAGGGAGATGTATGTGTGTGTGTACGTACGTACGTACGTCTGTACGTTCGTGGACACTTTTTTCTACGAGCATAACTCACGTAAACAAAGTTGTATCGAGTTCGTTGAGGTGTCAATCGAAGCGTCTTTGCAATCTTACGAGCTGATTAGTTTTTGGGCAACTTCGGTCGCAGGGTTTGCTGTTTTGCCCGTTTGAAGGTCATTTCTGTCATGCGATATATCTCGCGAACCCAACGTACGATTTCCTTGAACAAGGTGTCAATCGACGCGTATTGATATTTATGTAATTCTATCAAGTTTCTAAAAAAATTCTTGGAGCCGTTTTTTAATTTTTTTAAAAAAAGTGCAAAAAATTGGACTTTTTTCAAAAACAATAAATTTTTAACCTTATTTTCAAGTCCAAGTAATCAATGTTTATATAATTTATATACTCCAAACAGTTCTTTTAAAAATGTAATCAAAATTTCTTTCTCATGATTAGAAAAAACATCAAATAAAAAATCATTAAGTCATCATGATCTTCAAGGTCATTTCTGTCATGCGTTATATCTCGCGAACCAAACATACGATTTGCATCGTTTAGGTGTCAATGGACGCGTATTAACATTTCTATAAATCTGTCGAATTTTTGAAAAAATCGTTGGAATTTATGAAAAAAAATGCAAAAAATTAGGTTTTTTTCATAAACAATAAATTTTTAACCTGATTTCCGAAATATAGTAATCAATGTTTATAAAATTTATATACTTCAAACAATGTTTGTAGAAACACCATCAAAAAATTTTCTCATGATTACATAAAAAATTAAATTAGAAATAAAAAATCATTAAAAGTCATCATGATTTTCAAGGTCATTTTTATCATTCACTATATCTCACGAACCAGATATAATATTGGCATCATTATGGTGTCAGTTGGCGTGAATTAACCTCTTTGTGAAGTTTTTAACATTATAAAAATTCGTTTCAGCCGTTTTTTTTTAATTTAATAGAAGAAAATGCGAAAAATTATGGTTTTTTCATAAAAAATATTTTTTTTAACCTGATTTGCACAGCACAGTGATATCAGTTTATAAAATTTATACATTCTTATCAGTTTTTGAAGAGAAACCAGCAAAACTTCCTTCCATGATTATGAAAAAAAACTAAATAAAAAATAAAAAATCATTCAAAGTTACCATGTAAAGAGGATTCATACGAATGATAACACTTTATATCTTTTATTCTAAAAAAATTGTTGTAAATTCAATCAAAGTTTTCAAATATTTGCATAATTTGAGCAGATTTTTAATAGTTTTTTATAGTCTTTTAATTAAAAAAACCGCTTAAATTTTGAAAACCAACAAAATTTCAATCAAATTTGCATTTGCGGTATCAACGCTTAGAATGGCAAAATGTTTTGTAGTTAATACTTTGCAAGATCATATGCTTTGAAAAGCTTTCATCAAATAAAAAATTGTAAATTTAGTAGATTCATTCCTTAGTAATCGTAAGATTTCAATAACCATCATCATTTGTAATACATTTTACTTTTTACATGCAATTGAACCTATTTTTGACTGCATATACAAAATTTTTCAAAACCAAAAAGGCCGCCATCGATTTATCCGCGTGAATACTCAATGTGTCCTCATCGACCAAAAACCTTACGTAATCAATGGACCCTCCCGTAGACGATATGATTCATATTAACTCATTCCTGTTACTGCTATGAATAACTCTCATTGTTATTAATTAAAGTAGTATTATTTCCAAAATTATTATTGTGTTTAATGTTGTTGATGTTTATGTAGATATTACTGGGAAGTTGACCGTGTGGACCTCAAGGGTCGCACCTCGCGGCTTGTTCAAATTGTTTCGACCTAAACCTTTTGGGACAACATGATGGGTCAGGTTCCAATAGAAAAGCTTAAAAATATAAAGCCACTGAGCATAGTAGTAACATTTTTACGACAGTGCAACATACGAGGTGTGGCTATTAAATAACGAGACTAAGAAGAGATAGACAAGGAGTACGTCAAACGCAAAGTTTAGTGTGAATCCTTTTCTTTTGAACAAAGTGCCTCTTGCTTCTGTAAAGAAGTTCGTATAGCTGTAGCCTTCGTTCGCATTAGGGTTGTTTTTTGCCGGAAAAATGTTAAATGTAACACGAGAGCAAGTAAGGGAGAGTTGTGAAATTTGACTTAAAACAGTAAAACCACTGCTGAAACTGATAAGTTATTGATTGGCAATGAATGTTTATCGCGTGCACATGTTTTTAAATGGTTTAAGCGTTTTCAAGAGGGCCGAAAAGACATTGAAGATGATTCACGCGCTTCCACGTCAAAAACGGATAACAATATCGAAAAAAATCGGTAATCTAATTCCATCTGACCCTCAGTTTGGTTTTCGTGCGATTGCTGCAGCTGTAAGGATTTGACAAAGAATGCGTCCGGTGAATTTTACATAGCAAGTTAAACATGCGAAAAGTGTGTGCCAAAATGGTGCCTAACATTCTAACGTTTGAACAAGAAGCTCGCAAAAATATATAAACTTATTGGAAAGGATAATAACATGTGACGAATCGTGATTTTTTACTTAGGGGCAAACCATGTACAGTCGACTGCGCTTAATAGGGCCACCGGATAATTGAGACAAATGTAATGGAACGGAATTTTTATATGTATATTTTCATCGCTTTATTGGGACAAAACATCGGATAATTGGGACATAATGTTTTGGACCTCCTGATTTTCCAACAAGCGGAATGTAAACAATGAGCTTGTTTATCATCCGCGGGTGGGGAAAATATTATTCTCAGTTTATGATTCGTGCTCTCCCAAGTCACAACCCAGTTCTTGTGTTTGTTTACATAAAAAATTATCGGTAATTTCTCATTAATCTTATTATGTCCCGAAATGATTTAAGTGTTTCCCAAAAAGTGGATCTTTTAAATAAAATAAAAGAATACCCGAACTTTTCAAACAGAAGATTGGCGAACATTTTGAAAGTTCCAAAAACTACAATCGCACGAATTCGAGCTAATGAAAATGAAATCCGGGAGCAGAACATCGCTGGTGGAAGTGGATATCAACAAAAACGTATACGGGCAGGAAAAGACGCTGAAGTTGACGAAGGACACAACCATGAGCATTTTAAAGCAACCGATGGCTGGCTTTCTCGTTGGAAAAAAAGAAACGGAATCAAATTTAAAAAGATTCATGGAGAAAAGGCTAGTGCGGATGTTTTGACTGCTGAAAAGTGGAAACAAGGAAGACTTCCTGAAATTATGAAGGAATTTTCACCAGAAAATGTCTATAATGCTGATGAGACGTGGCTGTATTACAGAGCGACTCCGGACGGTTCTCTTTGTTTTAAAAAAAGACAAACTAGCCGGTTCTAAAAAAGCAATGGAAAGAATTATTGTCCTGTGTTGTCCAAACATGACGGGGAATGACAAGACAAAACTGCTTGTTATTGGTAAGAGGAAAAAACCTCGATGTTTAAAAGATTTGGAAATCAATAGACTCCCTGTCGAATATCACGCCATTGGTTGCAAAATTGGGACATAGAACTGCAACGTCAATCAAGATACATAATTTTAATTCTGGACAATTGTACTGTCCATCCCTCCACAAAGACATTGAAGAATATAGCTCTGGAATTCCTGCCCCCTAACACCACCTCATTGACACAGCCCATGGACATGGGCATCATAAAAAACCTAAAAACTAAGTACAGAGCCAAACTAGTGAACTTCATATTAAAGAAAATCGAGGAGAATTTATTAGGCTCCACTTCAACAGCCAAAGACGTAAGCCGTAAAGTAAACATTCTTCATGCAATTAACTTCGTGGCCGACAGTTGGAAGGAAATTGTTTTGCTTATTGCGGTTTTAAAGTGGACACAGACACACAAAATTCGAATGAGAACCCAGAAATAATTGATGAAGAAGTGGAAAATCAAGATGCGCTAAAAGAGACAGGATTACAAAATCAAGAGGAGTTCATGGATTTAGACAACAATTTAAGTTGCTGCGATAAGAGGGAAAATCTTGATGACGATATCGTTGATAAAATTAAAGAACGCCTACAAGAAACTGATACTGAAAATATGGACGATAGTGAAGAAGAACCTGAATTTGCTCCTGTTTCTCTGCCTGAAGCTAGAAATTGCTTTGAAAAGTTGAGGCAGTTTTTTTCTTCAAATAGGGAACGAGGAAAGCCCTCGATTCTTGTGCAAACTTCGTCGGTGCCAAGTCCATTAAAACCAGGAGGCAACGTTCATTAGATTCATACCTAATGGTTAGGTAATTGCAATGCAAGTTAACTTTTTTTGTTTTTATACGAGCTTCCATTTCATTTTTCGTTTTTTTGTTTTGTAAAAATTATATACATTTAAAAATAAATCAAATAAATGAATCCTTTTTGTTTTGTTTACAATTCAGTAGGTATGTACCCTATTATGAACATTATTATATGTATTTAAATTTTGAATTAGTTGATGAGAAAGCACCTAAATATGTATATGTAATACATACGTAGAATGTATGTTTATATGTCGATGTTCTAACATATGTTCGCTTTATTGGGACATCCGCTTTATTGGGACAAAATTGTTTCCCCCGATATGTCCCAATTAAGCGGAGTCGACTGTATTACGTAACACTCCAAGGGAGAAAGGGGGTATTTGAAAATGTTACTAAGTCTTACATGGAGGGATGATGGGGGAGGGTCTAGCAAAATTTCATGTAAGAAAATTTAAATTTTAGCTAAAATAATTTGTTTATAACACTAAATCATAAAGTCAAATTTTAACTTTATTTGCCACGCCACGAGGTGTCACCAGACGCTAGGCGCAATAAACAAAATTTAGATGCATTCCTAAAAGTTTGTGATCAAAATATTTAAAAGTCTAAGGGGGGAGGGGTAGGATGAATTTGTTACGTAATAAAATGTTACTAAGTGTTACTTGGGGGAGGGGTAA
Source organism: Oxycera nigricornis (assembly GCA_963942545.1). Classification (NCBI taxonomy): domain Eukaryota; kingdom Metazoa; phylum Arthropoda; class Insecta; order Diptera; family Stratiomyidae; genus Oxycera; species Oxycera nigricornis. Next base: position 49,132,529 of record OZ012662.1, read on the forward strand.
TCAAATACTCTAAAAGTTGTGTTACGTAATATATGGATGGCTCCTTATGATCCTGAAACCTGAAAAAAGAGCCCTACTTCACCGGAAGCCAAAAAAAGTTCGAATGAACAAATCAAAATTCAAAGCAATGATGACTGTTTTTTTGAACATTCATGGCATTGTGTACCTTCACTTTAAACGGCAATACTAAATATACGTTCTTGCTTAACTCAGTCAAAGAATAAGGAAGGTAGGTAGGTAGGTTGAAGGGTGCTAAGCCGCACGGCTTCCGCTTCACTTAGGCCCCGTTGGCCCATTGTGCCCTGAAGACATGGAAAAACTACCATATTACTCCATGAACCACCCCGATTCCTTGAGGAAATCCAGGAACTGGTCCATTCTCATAACACTAAGCTCACTTAGCTTCACGAAAAAGAAAGCACCTAAGTGTTTTTTCCTATTATTCGCTAGAGTCGGATAACTGCAGAGAAGATGCTCTACAGATTCCGTCTCCTCTTCATCACCGCAGCTTCGACACAGGTCGTTCGCTGGGAGCCCGATTCTTCTTGCATGTTCACCGAAAGCCACATGACCCGTCAGTATACCCACAAGGTTTCTTATTGCACCTCTGTCTAGGGATAACAAGCCCAGAGTGCGCTTTTTGTTATAATTTGGCCACATCTGTCTAGCGGTACGGCATGTGCCTAAATTTCTCCAGAATAAGGAAAAAAAGACCCGAATTGTGGAAAGACACGTCATGGTTTCTCCACTAAGACAATGCACCGGCTAATTCCGCATTAGAAAAACAATTTAACAAAAATCGTTCACTGGATATTCCGTCTCAAAATTGAAAAAAAAAAACACTCTCACCGTTATTGAAAATGTTAAGACACTTCATTATGTATATCTGATGAAAACTTTTCGTCCCATATTGAAACGGACAATATTCTAAGGATATCTTGAGAGAAAAATCGAAACAATTGCGATCAATTTCGATTTACTATTTCGAATATATTTTTAAGTGGCTATGAAACCACAGCAGTGGGTATCAACAATTCACATCATATATTTTTCACGGTCGATAAAAATCGTAATTAGAAGCAATTCCAGAAAACATATGCTCTACTATACTAACTACAGGATGCTATAATAACTATAGGATGCAAATATTAAACTTAAACCCATGAAATTGCTGTTTAATTTAATCAACTGGTAATCAATAGCAGTTAAAAGCCTATTCCGTCAGGCAACACTATTTCGAATTTTCAATTCCGAAGAATCAACGAATTAAGGAATATTTGAAAATAAAATTGAATTGTCGAAAGGATAACATCCTTTTGCGAAATCTGTTGGTAGACCCTTTCTATTTTTACATTGACTGTTACAGCGTTGACCAAATGCAACCGTTATTTAGAACCCTTTTTCATGTCATACATTATGACCCTATTTTTCTCCCTCAATTCGATTCATAGCTTCGCTATATGCTTTCATCATTTTTTATGTAATGCATATTTCCCGGGCTCATTCTTTGTAAATACCAACCTTAACGATGAGGGCAATTTAATTAAATTCTCTTTTCGAGTCTCGTGGCCAAGGGAAGCGTCGTACTTCAGTCCGGTGACTCATTCCCACATCCTGTTCTTCAGGGAATGCTATTTCGTGGCTGTGCAGGGAACATTCACAGAGGGGAAAGGAAAAATATCAATGGAAAGATTACGTTTTTGGACTACATTTTTATGTCGACGGTTGAACGCGATACAGTATGGTACCCTACGCGAACCAGGAACATTTGGCAATATCGATTTTCCTGATGAGGAAGGACTCGCTCAAGTCCATAAACAATCTGTATTCATGGTTTTTTGTACGCACAAGTTTGCAGCGCCCCTATTGCTCCTGCAAGCATTCTGTTGCTTATATTCCTGCGCCTTCTTTTGCGCATGTATCCATCGCGATTCATCAATCGGAAACGGAAAAACCATCTTCAATCGCACCAGTTCAATTTGCCACATTGATAAAGCTATTTTTAAAGAAGCGTAGAATATTGCAAAGGAAATATTAAAAACAAACCCAGTCTAGCTTTGGTACAAATTAAATTAAGATAGCTTCCTAATGATGCTAATGTCATACTAATCAATCCTCCACTTCTAAAAGTGGTGAACAAACAGTTCATAAATTTTCTTTTGAACTAACAACAAATTATTCAGTGGCACGGTAGGCCTCAATTTCGAGGCAATGAAGAGCGGCCCAGGCATCTTGAATGGAAGGTTAATTGGATTGAACTCCAAATCAATCGACTTTTCTCAGCATGTACAAGGCGGTAGTAAACGACATTGTCCACGCGGAATCCAATTGATTTCGCAGCACTTAATTTGCAAAATGTACGTTTGACCTAAGAACCCCACCAGAATGAGGCGCTCAAAACAAGGGACACAGACAAACATCGTGTAGCTGTGTCTGTGTCCCAAAGACTCCACGGGTTGCTCATTTATGGAATTAATTAAAAGCTACTTGGTAAATTTGCACAATGATTCACGGCCAAAAGTCCGTCTTTAAATAAATAATTTGAGAAATAGAGCAATGTCAGTATCCGTTCATTTTTAAGAGGAAAATTATGTTTACCTTCAAATTTTCAAGGTTAATTCTCACCGTTCTTGTTTGATTTTTGTCAACTATGGTTTTTCTGTGGCTGAGCAAACAACGTTTCCAAGAAAAACCAATTCAGAAGATGCAATTGCTTGCAAAGTAACAGTGTTATCAGATTGCGGTTCCCCCCCAAAACAGAAGGTTTTAAGTTCTCGCAGGGGTATTTTGGGGGTAAAAATATTCAGAACTTTTTCTTGTGGTAAAACCCCCAAAAACCTGTTACCAGACCGTCATTTGAATTTAGAAAAAATTAAAAGGCAACAGAGAAGACATTCACTTAATAGAATATGAGTGAAGGATTCTAGTTGGAACACATTACACATCCAACATTTCAAACTGGGATGCTGCCACGGCTCAAGGTATATAGAAAATCAGTTTTGTCTATTTACCTTGGTCTCGGCTTTATTTTCTATTACCAAGAACTGCATGGGAAGCTTCGACAGTATAATAAGCATTGTTAACATTAACTAAATGATTTATTTTTTTATTCTTTCACGTTTTTTGGGGAGTTTTCAGCTGAAATTATACTATTTTAGGGGGTTGGCAGTCTGGCGTAGGGTTTTTTAAAAAGCTGGATCTGGCAGCACTGCAAAGCAACGGCATTCAGCTGGAAATCGGTTGACGAAGGCTGGCGCTTGGCTGTCAAACGTAAGCCTGAAGAAGTTTCTTTTAGCAGACGAAACTATTCAGATAATTTGGAGGCAATTTCGTCGATTGCCAACATTTTTTTTAATTTATAGAAGCTTTGAAAAATAAATCCCATCTATGCAAAATCATCCATGAATCAAAAAAATGTTTAGTTTTCTTTCGAATGAATGCTTACTACTGATCTGAAAGTCTTAACTCCGCTCTCCTTATGAGAACTGTTCCAAGCCAGTGTAAAGTAGGTGAGATTCTGACCGATCCTCAGAACAACATACTTACAACAGAATGCTGAGGTAAAGGTGTGACGAAAACTAGAGTGGCATACAGATAAATGATGATAAGCCCTAAAATACGGCGATCAATCCGAGGCTTTGCAATGGAGCTCAATTGAAGAGGTCGTGTCTGTGCTTCCTCGAAACTTCACCAGGGGTATACTGATACCAAGGGATCCGGGCCCCAGGGACTTGTCCCTGCCGGTGTCGGTGAGGAACCTGTAGAGGTTGAAACTTGGGTGGTTATACACCCATTAGCGGATACAGGCAGTCTTCGACTTGCGTCTTTGACACTATTCCTCAAGCATACGTCAATTGTTTCGATTTCCGGCATAGGAGAATTCACTTGTCGCGAGGTCAATGTCCGTGAGGCCGGCGGGGCGCGGTGTCGGCGAGCAGGGATTACCTCGCACATGGTGCTGATTTTGTTTAGTTAGTTCAGGGACAACGGACAATCAAGACGTAATACATTAGTTTTTTTTTGCATCTTTGTCAGTTTTTGTTTTTACATACATATTTAAGTGAATTTTAATTTCAATATGCCACCTAAACAAGAGAGTAATAGTAAAGTGAAGAAGAGAGTAAGAAAGATAATTACAATGGAGGTTAAATCTAAGATTTTAAAACTCAAAGATCGCGGTTAACTTAATTTATCACGCACGACCGTACAAACAATATTGGAAGATAAAGAAATACTCCTAACAGTGTTATGTGCCACCAACAGTTCATGTCACATAAACGCGTCTAATTGTTTTTCCTCGAAATAGTCACGTTTTGCCCATTCCGAATTCCTAAGATAATTGCCGATCTACAAATCCAATTAACTAAAACTATTTAAACTACAACCCAAATCTAATTTCTCTAATTTCCAAATTTCTAAGAATGTTGCTCGATCTTCAAATGCAAATTGGTAATATAACACTTCCAAAAATGCCCAACGAAACAGAGTCCGTCGCTGACCCATAATCGTAAATCACTCGCATGATCGCGTCCAATTTCGTAAAGAATATTTTCAAGTGCACATTAAACTCAACCAATTCCCACAGGACCAAACAAAGTAAGAAGGGATAAAAACCAAGATCTGGGAATGGAATGGTCACTGTCGATTCCGTCGTCCGGTAGTCAATACTAAATCGTCATCCTAAATCGCTATTTTTAAATCGTCGTCACGTTATATCTTATAAATTTAATCTTACATGTATATTTTTATAGTAGTGATAGTTTAGAAACATTTTTTTATTACAAAGTGTGTAATCTTTTGAAATAAAATCTACATAAGTAGAAGAAAAGTGATGTATTATTGAAAGCGGTTGTGGAAGCCCATAACAGACTAAAAACAAAAATTGGTGTCAGAAGTGGGATGGTTAAATCATACATGTAACTATACATAATAACCATCCAGCGGTACGAACTAAAGTGCGGTAGTGCAACCAGTGCTTTCAATAGTGAAAAATACACGTCACATTAACAAAAGGTGACTTGACATTGCAAACCAAACTAATCAAAGACAAAGTGCAAGAAGAAATTTTCCACCTTGTCGGACGGACAAGGGCAGCATTCAAATTCTTCACCTTGTTGGACAGACAAGGGCAGCGGACTCAATTATCACCTTACTGGACAGGTAAGGGCTGCTTTTCTGGAATCACACGAAGAAGAAAACATCCGATACAACACCCAGAAGATGAGGCCCCAAACCAATTAGGAAATACAAGCAGAAACAAAAGTATCTCAAACAATTCGTAAGTGATTTTAAATCAGTTTTAAGTTCCAATTCAAATTAAGCATTTTCGAAAAATAGTTTATTACATTTAAAATATTGCTAGTGATATTGTAAAAAGAAAAAAGCATAAAAATTGTAAAATATTGTTAATATAAGGTGACGATGGCGACCGAACCAAATTCCACACATAATTCTCGCGCTACCTTAAATGAAGCAAATGACGATGAAATTGAACATTGGCCGGTATTACTCGAAGAAAGAAAAGAAAAAATTAGTTTGTCAATTTTGCTCAAATTTATAAAACCTTTCAACGGTGATCGCGACAAATTAAATTCGTATTCGACCGGTTGCAATAGAGCGTTTAAATTAGCATACCCGGAACAAGAGCCAGTCCTTCTAGATTACGCGATTACACAACTAGAAGGAAAAGCTGAAATCGCTGTTTCAAATCATACGTTTCAAACCTGGCGCGAACTAAGTGACTTTTTAAAATTACTATACGGCGACAAAAAACATTATAGTCATCTCCTTATCGAACTTCAACAGTGTCGGCAGTCATATAAAGAAACAGTGTCTCAATTTATTGTAAGAATAGAAACCGCCGCGAAAAATTTAATTATTTGCGTTCGTCAATCCGTCGAAGACGAACAGGAACTAAAGGGTCGTGTAGCCGCTATGGACGACTTAATTTTGCATACATTTATACTTAATATTGACCCAGCAATAAGCCATATCCTTCGAGCCCGTAACGTAAAATCCTTGTCCGAGGCAATGCAAGTGGCTATCGAGGAAGAAAAAATTTCAAACCTAGTGAAGAAAAATCCATCTCCTACTACTAGTAGCAGCGGTCCTTCCAAATTTTGCAAAATCTGTAAAATGAAAAACCATAATACGGCTGATTGTTTCCGCAATATTAAAACTAATAATACTTTTAAAATAAATACAGTATCTTTCGAGAAGATCTGCAAATATTGCAAAAACAAGGGGCACACAATACAAGAGTGTAGAAAACGGGCCTACAACAATAATAAACCCAAATACAATCCAAATCCGAACCCCGTAAATTCTGCACATGCAAATGAGGCTAAAGTTAATTATACTCATCCAAAAAACGAGTCAGCACCTCCAGGTGGCATGAGGGAAATATCGGAATTCGCAGACCTGGAGATATAAACACATACCATATCGCTTACCTATCAGATGAGAATAACCTATTCCTACACGTAAAAAGCCCAGAATCCAAAACCAAAACTCTAAATTTACTCATTGATACGGGTGCGTCAATTTCTATAATAAAGGGACAATCACTAACCGAGAAAACACTCGTAGACACTACAAACAAAATCAATTTGCAAGGAATCTGTTCTTTCACCTCAACAGTGGGAACAACTCAAATAAATCTATTATTACCGAATCAAAACTTGCAACATACTTTCCACGTTCTTATAAAACCCTCAAATATTCCATACGATGGAGTATTAGGGAACGATTTCCTTCTAACTCATGCTAGTAGCATCAATTTCTCGCATAAAATCCTGTCTACAAATAAAGACAAAATCCCTTTACATGCTTCAAATACCAACGCAAATGAATTGGGATACAATCTATATCAAAACGATAGTTCCCACGGAGAACATCGTATCCTAGAAAACCAACAACGGTTATCTTCAATAGAAACCGATTCACATAAATTTGATAATGCAAAACGCAATAACCAAACCATAAAAGCAAGATCGATTACTTACGTTAAACTCAAAATCCAAAACCCTGAAATCAAGGAAGGTATAATTAGACGAAAAGAGTTAAGCTCTGGAATCTATTTAGGTGAATGCCTAACTAGAATCGATGACAAAGGTCCAGCCGTGGCATCAATTCTTAATACCACTGAACAGGATAGGATATTGAATGAAACAATAGTTCGTCTTGAACCAATGGAAAATACCGAAGAACTCATTAACCATCCTATTAACACTATTCAAAAGTCAATAAATTCTAAAATAAATCGCACAAGTAAATTGCAGCAATCTTTGAGATTGGACCACCTAAATGTAGAAGAAAGGGAATCAATCTCTGAACTTACAAACGAATTTTCAGATATTTTCTATCTAGAAGGTGATGAATTATCAAGTACACCTATAACCCAACACGAAATAAACCTAACGGATGGTAAACCCATTTCTGCAAAAACATATAGATATCCTGAGATCCATAAAGATGAAGTTAACAAACAAATTAATCAAATGCTTGATCAAAATATAATCCAACCTTCAAACTTCCCATGGTCTGCACCATTGTGGGTGGTTCCTAAAAAGCAAAGCGCTTCTGGAGATGTTAAATGGAGAGTAGTTATTGATTATCGGAAATTAAACAGCGTCACAGAATCAGATGTATTCCCCATTCCAAACATTACAGAAATCCTAGATCAACTGGGACATGCTAAATATTTTACAACTCTAGACCTCGCTAGTGGTTTCCATCAGATCAATATGAGACCAGAAGATCGTGCTAAAACAGCTTTCACGACACCTCTGGGTCACTACGAATACGTGAGGATGCCCTTTGGATTAAAGAATGCTCCCGCGACATTTCAGCGTTTAATGAATACAGTTCTGTCGGGTCTACATGGAATTCAGTGTTTCGTCTATTTGGACGACATTGTTATCTACGCTAGTTCTATTCAAGACCATGAAAATAAATTGAGGGAAGTATTCAAGAGATTAAGACATAGTAGTCTAAAACTGGAACCTTTCAAATGTGAGTTCATGCGTCACGAAGTTGTGTACCTTGGTCATGTCATTTCCCAAAGTGGTGTTCAACCAAATCCCGAAAAACGAGCCGTTCAAGAGTTTCCCATTCCTAAGAATCAGAAAGCAATTAAATCATTCTTAGGATTATGTGGTTACTATCGACGATTCATTGAGAATTTTTCCAAGATCACTAAGCCGCTAACTAAACTTCTTCGAAAAGACGTAAAATTCGACTGGTCAGCCGAACAAACTGAAGCATTTGAAACTTTGAAATCAAAATTAATATCCGCTCCTATTCTTCAATATCCTGATTTCTCGAGAGAGTTCATCGTTACTACAGACGCATCAAGCTTCGCTATTGGTGCCGTGTTGAGTCAAATGGGGGACCAAAACATAGACTTGCCCATTTCATATGCAAGCCGTACCCTTAATAAGGCAGAAACAAATTACAGCACTACCGAGCGAGAATTACTGGCCGTTGTCTGGGCAGTACAAACTTTTCGTGCTTACCTATATGGTAGTAAGTTCAAAATTGTCACCGACCATAGACCTCTGATATGGCTTTCAAATTGCAAAGATCCTGGTAGTAAACTTATCCGATGGAGACTAAAACTCGAGGAATTCAATTACCAAATCGTTTACAAGCAGGGACGAGTTAATGCAAATGCCGATGCACTTTCACGAATCGAGACGGCAATAGATAATTCGGATCAAACAACAATACCTGAAAATAATATCTGCCAGAATATGTTCCAACTAAACTCAGTCGAAGATACTTACGACGACTATATCAAATTTTATTATAATTCGATGACCCCAAACGTGTATGATTTCAATGAAATTTATGACAACATTAACATAACCAAATCACACGTTGCTTATTTCACTGCTCTTGATAAAGACGAGCAGAACCCCCATAAAACCCTATTCCTTGATAGAAGCACAAATAAAGAAATTATATTAAACAAAAACTATTCCATATACGATATTGCAAAATCTACTACAAAACATAAGCAAAACATTCTCCTTTTTTGAAAAACATACTTACAGAGATTTCTTTTATTGTATGCTAAATCTCAAAACGAAACTAAAACAAGACAAAGTAAGCGAAATTAATATCCCAAATCCTGTCGATCAGATAAATCAATTCAAATACAATAAACTAAGAGATATCATGCAATTCATTCTTCGCAATGAAAAAATTAAATTAAATATATATCATAACGAAATCCGTATTCCAAAGGAAGACGAAATTCCAGAAATCCTAAAGCAATTTCATGATTCCCCAAGTTCAGGTCATAACGGTTTCCACAAAACATACAATAAAATGTGGTCTAAGTGCGACCCTCGAGGCCCACACGACTAACTTCCCAGTGGTTGAATAAAAAGCTATAATTTGCTTTTATTATTAATTACTATTATTAATAATAATTATTATTAATAATAATTATTATTAAACATTATTATTCTAAATTAATATAATTACTGTTACTATTTTTATCAATTTTTTATCTAACCATAAAAGCTTTGGTAGAGGAAGACGTCTCCACCACCTGGTCATCCTCTACCAAAGCCTTGGCAACCTCGTCCTCATCACCCTTCTTGTCCTCCATCTCGGCCTCGGAATCCACAACTATTATTGAGGGTATTTAATTATTGTTTAAAATAATCATTCGTTATTAAGAATGTTTGACCGTTACTGAATAATTATAATTGAATTTATATATACAATATCAGATTATAACTAATATTATTTGATTGCTATTAACAATATTAAATTATTTATAACAATATCCAATTATTAACTGCATTAGCGTCTCTACTCCCATTCACCCAAACCTGATAATAAAAGTTTGCAATTTTATAAATTAATCTTTTTTTTAAATAACATTTTTTACAAATTTGATCACAATTTTGCTAAAACGCACAATAATAACAACATTACTATGAAGGTATTTGGTATCTGCACGAATTAATAGTGCGTATCAACAGTTTAAAAATAAGCAATTTTTAGTCGTTTTTTCAGTTTTTTCATCCTAAATAAAAACGGCTCAACCGATTTTGCTGAAAAGTCATTCAGTTCTAAGTTACGTAATTACGCGTCGTTTAAAACCAGTCCCACGTCAATCCGATGTTTGGTTCTTGAGATAATCGAGACGAAAAATTACTCCGAACGCACATACGTACATACGCACATACGCACATCCGCACATACGCACATACGTACATACACACTCACAGACATCTCTCTAAAAACGATGGATTTGGATTCTAGAGACCTTAAAACGTGGAGATATGTCAAAATTTGGGATTCGCAAAATCGACCCCATTACAATAACTTCCCATAGGGAACTGGGAAGTTAAAAATTAAACAATATTATAAATGGAAACATATGAAGAAACAGATTAAAGCTTACAAAAAATGTGTCAATCATGTCAATTAAATAAAACCTCCAGGAGATTATCTAAAGCTCCTATGGAAATTACATCCACAGCTAGTACTCCTTTCGAAAAAATTAGCTTAGACATTGTAGGTCCTTTACCTATTACAGAACAAGGTAATCGATTTATCTTAACACTTCAAGATGATTTGACGAAGTACTCCGATGCATATCCTATACCAAACCATGAAGCAAAAACTGTAGCCAATGAACTGTTACGGTTTATTACTCGATTTGGTATTCGAAAACAAATCCTTACGGATCAAGGCTCAGATTTCACTTCAACCCTCATTAAAGAAGTAGCCAAACTTTTCCAAATTAAACTTTTAAATACAACCATATATCACCCACAATCGAATGGCGCACTTGAAAGGTCTCATTCTACCTTAAAAGATTACCTCAAGCATTACATCAACAGTCAACAAAATGATTGGGATGAATATGTTCCTCTTGCCATGTTTTAATATAACAGTACTATTCACACAACCACGAAATATGCTCCGTATGAGCTTATTTTTGGAACAAAACCTACTCTACCAAGTGCGATAACACGTACTCCTGAATTCAGATACACATATGATTCCTACGTTGATCAGCTTAAATACAAACTGAATAAATCCTTCGAAATAGCTAAGGAGAACATTAACAAATCCAAGGAAACAAGTAAAAAATATTACGATAGAAAAATCAATAATCCTACATATCAAAAAGGCGACCACGTCTTAATGAAAAATCATGCTAATAAACCCGGTATTACGAAAAAACTAACATCCAGTTGGAAAGGTCCATATAGAATAGTGAAAATTTGTGATAATAACAAAAATATAATTATCAGATTAAATAAAAACAAACAACTAAAAGTCCACACCAACCAGCTAAAACCCACTTCTCTTATGAGTTAACCATTGCCACATTATATCTTATGTATCGTACAAATTGTACTACTGTTTGAAATCAATATTACCAAATCTCGTAACGATCGATGAATAAATATAATTCATCGCGGATGCCTGAAAGTAGACATATAGACCTCGAATTAAGTACAGTACTACCAAATCCCATGCGAATTTCTCCCGGACGCATAAATCCAGATATCAACCATATAACTCGACAACAGAAGTTACAAAAAATTTAGATTCAGATCTTTCATGAGAAAATTAAGCTACGACGAATTCTAAACTTACCATTCATAATTCATCGTTCTTTTCAGGGGGGAGTTGTTATGTGCCACCAACAGTTCATGTCACATAAACGCGTCTAATTGTTTTTCCTCGAAATAGTCACGTTTTGCCCATTCCGAATTCCTAAGATAATTGCCGATCTACAAATCCAATTAACTAAAACTATTTAAACTACAACCCAAATCTAATTTCTCTAATTTCCAAATTTCTAAGAATATTGCTCGATCTTCAAATGCAAATTGGTAATATAACACTTCCAAAAATGCCCAACGAAACAGAGTCCGTCGCTGACCCATAATCGTAAATCACTCGCATGATCGCGTCCAATTTCGTAAGGAATATTTTCAAGTGCACATTAAACTCAACCAATTCCCACAGGACCAAACAAAGTAAGAAGGGATAAAAACCAAGATCTGGGAATGGAATGGTCACTGTCGATTCCGTCGTCCGGTAGTCAATACTAAATCGTCATCCTAAATCGCTATTTTTAAATCGTCGTCACGTTATATCTTATAAATTTAATCTTACATGTATATTTTTATAGTAGTGATAGTTTAGAAACATTTTTTTATTACAAAGTGTGTAATCTTTTGAAATAAAATCTACATAAGTAGAAGAAAAGTGATGTATTATTGAAAGCGGTTGTGGAAGCCCATAACAACAGCTCTACCTTCCGTCTCTTTAAACATCACTATTAGACGAAAAAGGAATGCTTTTATTTGCGAAATGGAAAAACTCTTGTACACTTGGATTCAAAATCAAACTCAGGGACGGGTTTCTCTAAGTTTGGCTATTATTCAAAATTAGGCACTGAGTATCATCAGAAAAAGTTATGCTCACATTTTTTTAAGCCATCTGAAAGTTCTTCATCTACAGATCAACCAAATATCGATGAGATCACAACTGACATTGTTCATTTGGCTAACCGTTTGCCTGACATTGCAGTTACTGCTGATGATATTGATGATCTGTTATGCTCACATTTGCAAGATGAAAATCTTATTGAATTGGAGGCACAAGTACAAGAGGAAGCAATCGAGTCACAAGAAATAGCTTCTTCTATTAGTAACTCTGAAAAAGAACTTACACTAAAAAACTTTCCGTAGCCTTGGCAAATTTGGAGAATGAAAATTTTTTGAAGAAAATGATCATAATGTTAAGAGAAGTTTTAATGTTAATAACAAAATTTGTGCAGCCTATCAGTGTTACCAAGACCTGTACGATAGCAAGAAGAAAGAAGTGAAGCAATCTAGAATTGATAGTTTCTTTAAGCCAAAAGTTTAATTTATTATTTCTCATTATCTCATATTTTGATTATTAAAGTTTTATCATTATTATTAAAATTAATAACACACAAATACCAAAAGCAACTAGCAATTTCATAAGCACAAATATAATTATTTTAAGAACTTACTTCTGATAATAAAGTATGTATGTATATCCTTTGTTATAAATGCAGTTTTTTTTAATTTTGAGTCCGTGTGGATCCTAACCCTTGAGTTTTACATGTGAACATATGAAAAAATATGTCTTGACTTACGTCGCGCATTTCGAGAACCTAACATGCCATAAATATGAGGACTGCCTGTACTTTCATTTCTAATACAGTTTGGGACCGGATTAATTCGGCAACTCTTCTGTATTGTGGGGTATTGGCGTGCTGTTGCGTTTACGACAGGGATGCCGTTACCCATAAAGCGCCAAGAATGCTGATAGGTCCAAATCCTCACCAAGTATTATGAAGAAGTCCAGGTAAGCTATGGCTTACCTGGACTTCTTCATGAGATCTGGAACCCATACTCGGAAAAGCAGTACTCATACTTAGTTATGGGCTACTGACTAGTACATTTATGGGGGTTTTGGTGTGAGCTCACTTCGTAACACTGGCTTAAGAGGCCCGTGTTTTAATGATTAATTTCGGGGAAAGCTGGTTAATTCAGGAACTTAATCTGATATGAAAGTCATCATTTTATTATCTTGCGACAGTGTCGTAGCATTTTGATGTACACTTCGACGTTGAATGTTCAGTAAAATCTAATATTTGGCTTCAACCGGAGGATAGCTGACCTGGTAATGTAGCTTCCACTAGAAATATCGGAACAGACGTCGCTAACCACACAGTTACCGGTAACGAAAATTGCTGGTGCTTGCGACAACCGAAGACAGCGTATCGTGAGTAGAGTTGAAAATGTCGAGGCATACTCTCGGAAAGTTTTTAGACAAGACAACATGCTCACATATTAGAAACTCGTGTAGCGATTTATTAGTAGACTAATGAACACGCTAAAGTGTGTTCTCTCAACACGTGGTACAACATTTTGCAAATTGTTTAACATGTTTTGTAACTTCAAATCAAAGTGTGTAGTCAATGCTTTTAAATGTCATAAGCATCGACTATGTGATATAACGCATATAAAAATATATCGAGCACAAAACCGCAACGAATGTTTGATGACATCATGGAGCATCTGAGCTTTCGATTTGTATAGCCCCGAGTTCAAATCCCATCTCGATTTGAGCCAACTTTCAAGCATTGAAATGAAGTGGACTTGGCGAACATATGGAATATATCAATCCGATATTCTGCACTGTGACGAATTTCGCTACCTTACACATGTCAACAGTCATGTGTGTTGAAACACTTTAGCGTGTTTGAAAATAACTCCCTTTGCAGTATGCTCAAAACGACTAAATGAAAATAATATTTTATGGTGTGTTGCTGCAACACAAGAAGCATTTAGAGTATATTTAGGAAAATGCTAGGCATTTTTAATGTTTAATTCATCGTTCAAAAAAATTTTAAAATGAAAGGAGCAGGTCTAGAGCTGCAGTGAGTAGTATACGCAAAAATCAATTGACAAAATGCAAGACTAGAAAACAGGTAACGTAGCATGCTTGGCACAGACACAAACTAGTCCGAGTTACTGTGCGTAAGCCAGCCATGAATCACAAACAAGACGTTTGAGGGACTTTTTGTTTGAGGAATTGGCCGTAATGACAATTTTGTTTCAAAATTAGAAACACATACAGTGGCGGACAAAAGTCTACGGCAACACCTTATATTGGGGTTCTGGTTAATTGGAAGCTTTAATCAAAAATCCATTATTTTCAGTAACGTAAATATATTTATAAGAAAACAAAAACAAAAACAAAAACTTTTCATAACAAACTTGAAGAGAAATTCATTAAAACATAAAAATCGAATGGACAAAAGTCTGCTGGCTGACTTATACACAAAAAAATTCCAACTAAACGTATCGGAATTTTTAAAATTATTTGCTGGCTTAATACTTGGTTGGGCCTCCTTTAGCATCAATTACTGCTTCCAGTCTGCGGGGCATAGAGGTGGCTAGATGATCAGTTTTTGCAGATGTAGTTTTCTCACATTCTGTAATGAGCGCCACCGTCAACAAATTTTTATTTTTAAGTAATATTTCCGATTTTTCCGCTTCAGAATCACCCATACATCTTCTATTGGGTTGAAATCCTGGATTTGGGATGGCGTTTAAGCTGCCTGGGAGCGTAGTACAACAACCAGTTCTTGACGAAAAGTGATGTGTGCTTCTGATCGTTGTCCTGTTGGAAAATCCAGCTCCTTCCAAGGCACAATTTCTCAATTGATGGCCTTGAATCTTGTCCCAACAGGTTCTGGTAAACATAGCGGTCCATAGTAGTTTCAACCAAAGCCAATCTGCTGACGCCAAATGCAGCTATGACTCCCCAAACTATAACATTACCTCAACCGTGCTTGACAGTAGGAATCAGATTTTAAGTATTCTTTTTTCCCCATATTTTACTGCGACCATCACACTCGTACATAATGTATTTCGACTTATCGGTAAAAGAAACTGGCTACCAAAAATCATTGTCCTTGTTGATATAGGCCTTGGCGAACTCTAGACGCAGAAGTCGGTTTTTTAGGATATTAATGGTTTTTTAGGTGAAGTTCTGCTTTGAAACCCATCAGAATTTTATGCTCCCGAGATTGTTCATGCATGTACATCTTTTTTCTTACCGCAGGCACTTGGCAAAATGTGGAGCACTTATTTTTGGATTTTTGTTCACTTCTTTTAAAATTGAACTAATGTCTCTGCGCGAGAACTTTTCCGGTCGGCCAGTTCGCGGCTTATTTACAATAGAACTACTGTTTCCAAAAATTTTGATAATGGTATAAACAGAACTTCATTTTAGTTTCAGTAATTTTGCAATTTCCGAGCACAATTTATTGTTTTTTTTTATACTAGACGACCAAATTTCCGACATCACTAGAAATTTATTTTCGCGCTGACATTTTGCGATCTTTACAGTTCGAAACTACCGATAAACCTATAATAGGTGCGTTTTTTGGCTCCCGCTCTAGAGTCCAAACCCCAACCAAAAAAACGAATCAGGTTCTATACAGGTTTAATGCAGTCTTGTGACATTTAATAAGTGAAATTAACGAATTGAAGCGGTTATTATTTCAACAGAATCTGTATTATTTCGACAGGGTGAGTTATTAAATGAAATTAATTAGATTTATTATTAATTTTCCGCTCCTGTTGGGCTCTAGGAACCCTAATGATAGAAAAGCTATCCAGTTCTAGGTTTTGTAACCCAGTGAATTCACTGGGTTACGAAACCTGGATAGTTGTTGTTGTTTTACGTGTGTTTTGGGTTAGCTACTCTAGAGCGAGAGCCATAAAAACACACTTAATAGAGATGCAGCTGCACATGTACTGGATGATAGTAAGAGCAAATAAACAAATTTCGAAGAAATAAAGTTCGGTTTAGTTGGATATTTTTCGTTTATGAGTCAGCCAGCACTGATTGCCATAGACGTTTGTCCATTCAATTTTTCATGTTTTTATGAATTTCTCTTTAAGTTTGTTATGAAAAGTTTTGTTTTCGCTTTATATTTAACTTCCCAAATCCCAATGGGAAGTTATTGTAATGGGGTCGATTTTACGAATCCCAAATTTTGACATTTCTCCACGTTTTAAGGTCTCTAGAATCCAAATCCATCGTTTTTAGAGAGATGTCTGTGAGTGTGTATGTACGTATGTGCGGATGTGCGTATGTACGTATGTGCGTTCGGAATAATTTTTCGTCTCGATTATCTCAAGAACCAAAGATCGGATTGACGTGGGACCGGTTTCATTTGACGCGTAATTACGTAACCTAAAACTGAATGACTTTTAAGCAAAATCGGTTTGGCCCTTTTTTATTTAGGATGAAAAAACTGAAAAAACGACTAAAAATTGCTTATTTTTAAACTGTTGTTACGCACTATTAATTCGTGCAAATACCAAATACCTTCATAGTAATGTTTTTATTATTGTGCGTTTTAGCAAAATTGTGATCAAATTTGGAAAAAATGTTATTCAAAAAAAAGGGTAAATTTATAAAATTCCAAACTTATATTATCAGGTTTGGGTGAATGGGAGTAGAGACGCTAATGCAGTTAATAATTGGATATTATTATAAATAATTTAATATTGTTAGTAGCAATCAAATAATATTAGTTATAATCTGATATTGTATATATAAAGTCAATTATAATTATTCAGTAACGGTCAAACATTCTTAATAACGAATGATTATTGTAAATAATAATTAAATACCCTCAATAATAGTTGTGGATTCCGAGGCCGAGATGGAGAACGAGGCTTTGGTAGAGGATGACCAGGTGGTGGCGACGTCTTCCTCTACCAAACCTTTTATGGTTAGATAAAAAATTGATAAAAATAATAAAAGTGATAATATTAATTTAGAATAATAATGTTTAATAATAGTAATTATTAATAATAGTAATTAATAATAAAAGCAAATTATAGCTTTTTATTCACTCCACTGGGAAGTTAGTCGTGTGGACCTCAAGGGTCGCACTTAGACCACATTTTTATTTATTTACGTTACTGAAAAAATGTGCATCAATGGATTTTTGATTAAAGCTTCCAATTAACTAGAACCTCGATATAAGGTATTGCCGTAGACTTTTGTCCACCACTGTATGCAACATCGCTCACGTCCCGCTTCATCACGCACTTGCGAGTGGCAATTGAATGCTCCCGCCCAATTAAAGATCAATCAGGACAATGCTGGATGTAAATAGTAAAACGCAGCGAAATGCTTTGCCGGTCAACCAGTTTGGCTGAAATGTCCACTCACCCAGCAAAAGCCTCTCCGCAAGACAATGGGATTCCAACCACGCCCGCTTGCGTCGCGCGAGAACAAAAAAAGATTGTGGTGCCCCACAAAAGATACATTATTTTAAATAGTTAGTTGCGTGTATGAACGGCTTCCGGTTTCGAATTCAAACAATGAGCGAGTGGTCCGCGTAATTTGCTACGCTCTTGACATGCATTAACCCTTTAATAGCAATGTTTGCAAGGTAGTCTTGCCGTCTCCACTTTTGGTTAGTGTACTCATCCATTGCGTTGCCTGGTTTTAGACGCTACATAGTAACAAGCATGGATTAACATGCGAGTGGTTCATTAAATTCATGAAGGGGAGCGGCTTTTTCTTGAATATGAGGCAGTAGGGACGGACGACACCGTCAATAGTGCTCCCCGGCAGGGTATTACCAACTCGATTGATTTCCGTCGGATTCTATCTTCCGGCTGTTATTTGGCTTGACACTGTTGAAAATGACCCTCCGATTGGGGCTGCGATTGAGTGACGTATTTAGCACATAGCAATGCAACACAAAGTCATTGGACTTTGACGAAGTTCGTCCCGTGATGGGGGCGGGCGTCAATTGGATTTCAACATCAACTATCACTTGGGCTGCCATCCGTCCGGGTTTCCCCGGATTTGTCCTAGTTTGGAACACGTCCGGGGAGCGTCCGGGCGGGGTTTAAATTGTAGTCCGGGTGCAACCCGGACTACAATAAAAGTCCGGGTTTCCGATCAGATCCCGTTCCCATAATTTATGTAAAAGCTATGGGTTAGGTATTTCACCGCACGCGCTGTCGACGCTATTTTACTATGCGAGCGGGGCGTGGGGCGCGCTTGACCAACGCATGGCGTGATCTGGCGAATGGCGAGCGAGTTACGGCTACACCATAGCCGTCTACCATACACTTATGTGTACTATGTCTTATGTCTTATAGCCACGTTATCGTAGACTAAACAAATTCTAATTTTGTCCAAAATTAAATGACAAGTGATTCAAATGCAATAGTTAACGTAGACTAAACATAATCCAATTTTCACACGTTTCGGCGTGAGAATCTTTTTCAGAATATAAATACACAATTAGAAGTAAAAATGATGAGTTCAATTTTGTAAGGGCAAGCGAAAGCATCGGTTGGAATTTCAATAAATAATTTTGAATTTTAAAGAAAAAGTCGTGTTTTATTGAAGTTTTTCAAAAGGATAACATAGATCCTTTAACTAGCGCGAGTGATCTTTTAGTCGCGTAGTAAAAAGTTAGATGTGTAGATGTGTGTGAGCGGCGGCAGCTTGGCGGTAAAAGGGAGCGGACGTAATTTTTGCAAGGTAAGTTTCACATTATTTTACGAAACCGAGCACATAACCACTAGAGTAGAAATATTCGATGTTTCACAAAAAGTGACAGTACAGTAGAATCTCGAAAAAGTTAACCGAAATGTCCCAAGGGTAATTAACTTTTTCGAACTATTAACTTTTCTAAGTGGTTTTCAAAAGTGAAAAAATACAATAATAAGTATAGATTTTTCGTAAATAACACGCTAAATTTATTTAAATGACTTAGTTTTCATCATTACAAAAAAAATTTGTACCGGCTGGTTTATGGTTCTCAGTCATTCTTGATCATTTTCGTGCGATATATTAATTAATTTTTGTGGAGTCGTTTGAAGAAGCATTCGAGACTTGTTTGTTTCTTTTCTTTTGTGTAATAGCTCTTGATCATTTTCGTACGCATATGGACAAGGTCTGCCACCTGATTTGCATCGTTATTGTTTTCAAACAATTTTATCAAGATATTGATGCTTTCAACTGCTTTCTAGAAACTCACTTTTGGTTGTTGAATATCTTCCTCGATAATTGACCCGTCGTTATCATTATCGGAAACTTCGAAGTCATCGTTATCTTCCGCAATTAGATCCTTGTTCCAATTTCAATTACATCAATGCTGATGTCAACATTATCACCCAACTTCGACATCAACAATTGAACTTCTCGAAGTGTATCGTCGTAAGCACTATTTGATTTAATCAATTTAGACAACGGAATGTCGTCTTCACTATCGTATTGATAGGAGCCAAATTGCCCCTTTAGTGACCGAAAAAAGCGGTTGGTTTGAAAAATTCATACGCTCAGAAAAGTTAACTGAAAAGTTAACTTTTCAGAGCGGCACGTGGAAGCTGAAATTCAGTTAACTTAACCGAGCGATTAACTTTTACGCGAGTTAACTTTTTCGAGATTCTACTGTACTTCATCCAAAAAACATCATAACCTATTTATTAATAAGTTAAATTACATAGAACAATTTTTGAACACCTACATACTTTAAAGTTTTTATCCTTTTCAGATAGGTATACTGCTACAAACTAACTACAATGCCTAAACGGAAATGCATTTTCAACAGCGATTTGCAAAATAAATTTCCAATGTTAAAAAAAGGTGAATATGACTGGGAGGCTTTCTGTACAATTTGTTCAACAAATATTTCGATCGCGAACAAAGGCGTTTCTGACATAAATGAACATTTGAACACACAGAAACACAAAACTAATATGAAAAATCAAGCAGGATCTTCAAAAATATCTACATTTTTTGTAACATCAAACCCGGAAGACCTTCAAATTCGAGCAGCTGAAGGCGCACTCGTTTATCATACAGTCAGCCATCACATGTCTTTCAATTCTCTGGATTGTACTTGCGCTCTCAATCGCGAAATCTTTTCGGGGTCAGAAGTAGCTAAAAAAACATTCATGTAATCGTACTAAAGCTACAGCAATAGCTACAGGAGTTTTAAGTCCTTTGTCGATTGCCGAACTAAAAAATGACTTACAAAACATTCCGTTTATAAGCGCAGCTACTGATGCTAGCAACCATGGCAGTGAGAAACTGTTTCCTTTGGTAGTTCAATATTTCGATGTTAGAAATGAAGGAATCACTACGAAGCTCCTCGAAGTAGAGACCACAGTAAATGAAACTTCCGAGACCATTTCTGAATTGATCATAAACCAACTTCGAAAACATGATCTTTTGTCTAAGTGTGTAGCGTTTGGAGGAGATAACTGCAATACAAACTTTGGGGGAATAGAACGACAAGGAGTCAACAATGTCTTCTATAAGCTAAAAATAAATCTGAACCCTAACCTGGTTGGTGTTGGTTGCTCTGCACACGTTATTAACAACGCCATTCATCATGGATGTGACTTACTGCCAGTGGACGCTGAGACTATCGTCTTGAAAATTTACAATTATTTTTCTATATACACAGTTCGAACCGAATCCCTCAAAGAGTTCTGTGAGACAGCTGATGTCGAATACAAACAGCTTCTATATCATTCCAAAACTAGGTGGCTTAGTCTGTTTCCTGCAATAGAAAGACTTCTGAAGCTCTTCACTCCACTGAAAGACTACTTCGAAAATATACAAAAACCACCTGTCGTGATCAAAGATTTTTTTCAAAATCCGCTGTCAGAGGCTTATTTGCTTCTAGTCCACTCCATTCTGCATATCTTGCATAGCAAAATAGAAAAATTAGAAAAAAGCGACAATTCCGTCTTAGAAACTCGAAACATTCTTGGATCTATAACAAAAAGCCTAGACGATAGAATCAAAGAAAGCTTCGTGCCCTTGAGTATTAGAAGCATTTCAAACAAACACGACGAGAACATAAAACAAGATTTCAAAAACCGTACTCTGAGTTTCTATAATGAAATAAAAACGTACATTGCAGATTGGAATCAGCCTCTTCAACAATTTGATAAATTTGACTGGATGTTTTTGCCGAATATAAATGAAAAGACTCAATGGGCTGTTATCGAAGATACTATTGCATTTTTTAAAGACAAGAATATAGCAATTGACGACACGAAATTGATAGATGAGTGGGTGAATTTAAAATCTTTTTGCCAAAATCTCAGCGCAGAAGATAAGCTTTTAAATGCTAATCAACAATGGCTACAATTCTTTAGAACACCAAATGCCCATTCATATTCAGAATTACTTAAAATAGCTCAATATTTTTTTTGCATCCCGCGCATGTTGAAAGAATATTTTCTCTCATGACGCAACAGTGGACAAAAGAAAGGAATGCATTGAATCCTGAAACAGTGTCGTCACTACTCAAAATTAAATTC
Source organism: Oxycera nigricornis (assembly GCA_963942545.1). Classification (NCBI taxonomy): domain Eukaryota; kingdom Metazoa; phylum Arthropoda; class Insecta; order Diptera; family Stratiomyidae; genus Oxycera; species Oxycera nigricornis. The sequence goes on from OZ012662.1 coordinate 49,154,437, forward strand.
AACTTCAGAGGCTATAAGGATTGCACCGAATTCTATAAATTTTTACTAACTAAGAAAGAAGTTCTCAATGCTATTGGTAAATCCGATAAATATAAACTATTAAAACTTTCTGAATTTGATTTAAAATTTAAGTTCTTTTAAAACTAAAGTAAATATTGTTAATTGTATGGAAAAATAAAAAGTTAAACAAGTTTTCATTTAATTTTATTAACTGAGTAACTAATATTGGGTTTGTTTATCTTTTATTTAATACCTAAGAAGGTTAAAAAATAAAGCAAAATTACTCAATTGTCGTCACAACAACGATTAAACACACTATTTCATGCAACAAAAGAGACTTAAAATTAAAGTTTTCTTCTTTCAAGTACAGAGTAAAATATATTTTAATCAAGATGTAAGTGAATGAAAAAAGTATTGAAATGTCCGGGGTGAAAGCTCCAAAATCCGGGGAACTTACGCTTCCGGTCCTTGGGAGCAGGTTTTAGAGATGGCAGCCCTAACTATCACCAACAATGCGAAACATTGGACGTACAAAAGTGCAAACTTAAAGCGTATCCTACTTTTTCTAGTCTAGAACTTGTGAATCGCTAGAAACTGAAAAAGCACTGTCAATAGAAACCAAACAGCATCCTATGCAGAAAATTCAATAAAGACATGCCAAACACAGTTTAAAAGGCAAGTTTCTCGGAAAACATCTTTATCGAAACGCTAGTTTAGTAGAATTTAGTTTGAAGCTGGATGAACAATGGAAGCATCCTCCATGAATGTCAGTTTTCTTTAAATGGCGACATTAAAGAACTTCGAATTGGTATTTTAACTCACAGCTTCCGCTACCTCGCATGACATTAAGGGGGGCAATCACATTAGAACAGGGAAGAAATGATTAGAACTAATTGAAATTAATAGGCTTTTTTATTCATATTTTGAACTACATATTTTTCAAGTGATTTATCATCCAAATTCGCAAAATTAGAAGCTTTTCTTCATGGAGGTCCGTCGTCGTGCATGTTGGAGTCCACAATTTTAATTTGAAAGCAATTCAAGCAAATTTTTCATATTATCTTTATGTATACATAATTCCTCAATGAACCTGAGTTTAACCTTCGGAAGGCAACCGGGGTAATACGTCACCCCACGACTTGAGAAAAGTATTTTTTTATGATGTTTCAAATATTATCTCTGTCTATTATTCCGTCTATTCTCTTATTAATGGGACACCTATCAGTCCATTAAGTGAACGCGAGGAGAAGGTTCTAGTTTAGTTTATATGGGCATTGCTGAAGTGATTCAACACCCCTGTTGGTATTTACGTATTTTTTATTTTTTAAAGTGTTAATAATGAATATTTGCAATAGCAATATCGGGCAAATTCGTAAACACCCTGTCTGAAAGACTTAACTTTACCCTGAGTATTCTTACCAAATGGGGCAAAGAGTGCGGTCTGAAGATTAATCCGCAGAAAACGGAATTTATGCTGTTCACAAAAAGGTACAAAACTCCACGATTTCTCGCACCCAAACTCGATGAGATAAGCCTCATACCGTCTCATCAAGTTAAGTATTTGGGTCTAATTCTGGACTCCAAGCTCGCGTGGAAAGCGAACATAGAAGAAAGAACGCGAAAAGCGGCATGCGAAATCTACTGCTGCAAAAGAGCCATTGGGAAAAAGTGGGGATTGAAACCCAAAATCGTATCATGGCTCTATACGGCGATAGTGGAACAAATTCTTCTGGATGGCGCAGTTGTTTGGTGGCCAGCTATTGCAAAAACATCCAATGCAAACTTGCTAAACAGGGTCAGAAGGATTGCAGCTATTGCAATCACCGGGGCCTTACGCACTAACCCGACAAAGGCACTGTTTATGCTATTGAATTGGCTCCCGACGGAGCTCCTTACGAGACAGCAGGCCAAGTGCTCTGCGATTCGATTAAAAGCACTACATCTCTGGCAAGAGGGAAATGTTGGCCACTCCACCATACTTCGGAGGGATGGACCAACGCCAGGAGAAGTAGACCTTGCGCCCCCGATTCCCTGCTTTCATCATAGTTTCAGGTCAGTCATCCTAAGCAGGGATGACTGGGCAATAGAAAGAGGTGGGATGCAGGAATCGGTTGACATCTACACTGATGGCTTCAAAATGGACGGAAAAGTTGGCTGTGGTGTTTTCTCAGAACAGCTAGGCCTGAAACTATCCTTCCGGCTCCCAGACCACTGCAGTGTTTTTCAGGCAGAGGTCATTGCAATATACAAGGCAGTAGACTGGCTGAGAAATCAGAAAATTTCCATAAGAAACCTGAATATTTTCTCTGACAGTCAAGCTGCTATCCAAGCACTATCCAACGTGTACACCTCATCCATGATGGTGATGGAATGCCGTACACATCTGAATGTTATGTCACTTCACTGTGAAGTGACTCTACACTGGGTACCGGGACATAGTGATATACCGGGAAATTGCGAAGCGGATGCCTTAGCGAGAGCTGGCACTGTGCTCCAGGAGTATACACTCACACACCAAGTTGGTCAACCTCTAGCTTCTATAAAGCTAGGATTTAAGCAGCACTACATGGCGGCTGCGAATAGGGCCAGGCTGCTCGAAGAAAGCTGTAGCACAACCAGGCAAACTTGGCACGCACTGTGCTCCAAACGCACCAAACGGCTCCTCAATATAAGCCGTGAAACCCTAAGTTCCGTCGTTTCCGTACTGACGGGACACTGTCTGATCGGCAGACACGCAGAGAGATTGGGTGTTCCTTTCAACGATTTCTGCCGAAGTTGCAGATCGGAGGAAGAGGAAGAAACTATCAAACACTTTCTGTGCGAATGTCCGGCGCTGTCCAGGAAGCGCATGCAAACCTTGGGCACGCCCTTCCTGGACAACCTCATGGAAGTAGCTGATCTGAACATTGGCTGCATAGCCGGCTTTATTCGAGAATCTGGATGGTTCTCGTCATCCCGCAGGTTCTAGTACCGCCCTTAAATTCTGTGGTATCACAATGGGCCTCTCATGGCCTAAGTGAGCTACCTTTGGATTAAAAGGGGCTGCCACTACAACGTACCAACCAACCAACAATGAATATTCAGTTTTAAGGTGAACATGACTTCACTCACAGAAGATGAAAATTACTGGAAAGTTCTGAAGATGACGGGGAAATCTCTGAAACACATGATTCTGTGATTCTGCAGTCAGAAGAAGATGACGTTTTGTCCTGCAGTGATGATAGTGATTATGAGAATTTTCCGCAAGCCCAAGCATGAGTGCTAAGAGGTAAGAATAGCCATGTTTGGTGTTCAGTTGCGCCACCATCAAGTCGAACTGCACAGCGAAATATTGTGACTTTTCGCCGGCTTGCACGAGGAGCCGTCCAAAATATTCAAACGGAAAAAGATGCGTTCGAAACCTTATTTTCCCAGTCGATTTTTGATTCGATTGTTTTGCATACGAATCAAGAAATCGAGCGGCGTGCAAGTAATCACACAGACCAGCGCTATGTAGGTAAAACGAATAGCATAGAAATGGAAGCGTTAATAGGTTTGCTTTACTTTTCGGCTGTAAATCGAGACAACCGCAAAAGTGTTATAAATGCATAATGAACGCTAATCGCTTCCGATTTTTGCTAATTTGTTTGCGTTTCGATAACAAGGATAGTAGAAACACGGAAGATAAATTTGTACATATCCGACAAATATGGTCCTTATTTATTAGCAATTGCCAAGATTCATATGAATCACGTTTTTTTGTCACGATCGATGAGCAACTTTTGAGTTTTCGGGGCAAGTGTCCTTTTCGCGTAAACTTAGCATCAAAGCCAGATAAATATGCCTTGAAAATAGTAGTCATTTGTGATGTTAAAACATTTATATGTTCGATGCGATTCCGTATATTGACAAGGAAACGGAAGTTAAAACACCTGCGGAATATGTTAAAAAACTATCCGAAAGCATCAAAGGGTCCTGGCGTAATATCACCTATGACAATTGGTTTGCGTCTATTCCACTAGCGGATGAAATGTCGTTTTTGCCACATAGAAGTAAGCCACCACTTACTTTTCAGTTTGCTTTCGACCGAGAAAAAACACTTGTATCTTTTACACCTAGGAAAAACAAATCTGTGATTATTTTTATCCACAAACCGGAAATAATACACGCCTATAACGCAACAAAAGGAGGAGTCGACACCTTCGATAAAATGATGCATTCGTTCAGTTCAACTAGAAGCACCAGGCGATGGCCACTTCGATACTTTTATGGAAAGCTGGATTAGGCTGGCATAAATTTTATGGTGCTTTATGTTGACCGTAAGGACGCCGGTATCCGTATTAGCAAATTTCGGAGCAACTTTTAAAAGAACTGGCGTTGCAATTGGCAACGCCTCATATGCAACGTCGTTGCACTTCAAATTTACCACGAGAATTAGCGAGGACTTTGCGTTGTATTCTAGGTAGGAAGCAGAATGTTTCTGAAGGTGAACCCCCAGTGAAACTACAGAAGCAGTCAAGATGTGCACTCTGCCCAAGAAAACGAGACAAAAAAGTTAAAACTTTTTTGCGTAAAGTGCCACCAGCCAGCATGCCCCGAACACCGTAAAGATGTCTGCTTGACTTGCCTTTAATTACAAAAATAACAAATTTAAATTTTAATATCTGTGATGAAGAAAATATTCTTGTTTCTTAATTGTGTCAACTTAATATATTTAAGACTAAAAATGAATACTTTTTGATTAAATGGTTGTTTTATTTCAAATCAAAAGTTGTGGAGTGACCGCACACCCCTATTGTTATTAATGAGTAAAAAAACGCCTTGCCTTCCGAAGGTTAAGTGAAAATTTGGAAAATTGAAAATTTGTGACGCGTTTGGAAAAAAATTGAAATTGTTTTCGTGATTTTGTCATAAAAAACTCTAAATCAATTATTTTTTCCATATTTCAGGTTCACTTAGACGCTAATTTAATAAGAATCCAAAATTTTTTTAGGTTTTCAAGATCGGTCAAAAATTCGCCGAGCTACAATTAGAGAATCCAATACCGACTCTTATTTCTAATCCCAGGATTTTAATTGCCTATCCCGGGATCCCGGTATTAACCCGGGATTGAACACTGCATTATGAAAAAAGCAAGAGGTAAATAAAAACAGTTTTAGTAGAAATCAAATCGACATTTTTTTTTTCGTCGTTGGGAGGTGGAAATCTTCAAAAGATACCGAGTTGCTCCTGCTTCTCGGCATGTCGGATTTCTACCGACTAAAACCACCTCCGTTTCCTCCAAAAAATCTTTATTCCATTACTCATTGCTTGCACTGTCCGTGTGCAATTTATTTCCTGAAAGCTTGTTCATTTAAATAGTACTTCCCAGACGATGTATATCGGTATAAGGGATAGTACCAGTATCTCAAAAGTTTTATTCAGAGTTCAATATATCTAATTTTGTTTCACATTTGTAGAAGGAAAAAAATATTAGCGTTCTTAAAAAAAGATATATATTTAAAATATATAAATAAAAAAAAAATACAAAAAAAAAATAAAAAAAAATAAAAAAAAAAGATAATAAAAAAAATATTACCGTTCTTAATTATTCAAATTGAATTTTCAGTAAATGTTTACGTAGCATGATTTTAAATGTCATTATGTTACGCGCTTGTTTTATTGTTTGAGGTAGCTTATTGTAAGAATTTGATGCGGCGTTAATCGGATCCATCCTCAGGCGCTTTGTCCTAGCAAATTTTATTAAAATATCATTTGCGTTTCTCATATTGTAGTCGTTTTTTCTCCCATTTACAGTCTGTCAAGTAAGAGCGTGGTCGACTTCACCGATAGGTAATGAAAGATTTCGCTCTAATTCCTTCGCGAGCCGATAGAGGGAAGCTTTGTCCTTGATGCATTGTCAACAAAGATTCAGTTGTCGTTGATCTTTTGAAAGAGAATCATGTTAAACGCCATGAGTGCTAAGTACGCGTTGCGCTACGAGGCTGTGTTTCTTTGCATCCACCCGAAAGGTCCCAAAATGTCGCAATCAGCGGCTGCTAAATATATGATAAAGTCGAAGGCATTTGTACAGCAGTGGATACAGCGATATAAAGTGGCTAAAAATGTCGATGATTTAATAGAACGTGGCTCGATAGGAAAAGTGAACAAAAAAGATGAAAAAAGAATAGTGAATCTGTTTTCGCGGAATCCTGCTTTAACACTGCGGCAAGGACAAGCAAAATTAATGGCAAAATGTTAAGATATATCCTACGAAACTATGCGAACCCATCTTCGTACTCATGATCTGAAATGGCGGAACACAATGAAGAAGCCTCTGTTGACTGAAAAACATGTGACAAAGCGACTCGCTTGGGCGCATGAGAATATTGATAGAGATTTTCAAAATGTCATTTTTACTGATGAATGTTCTATATGGGCACGTTCTGTCCTCACGCAAGCCTGGTCAACTTCCACCAATAGGCTTGTTCAGCGGACCGTAAAACATGGAATAAAGGTGCATCTTTGGGGCTGCTTCTAAAAGCAGGGATTCGGCACTTTGCACCTCTTTACTGACAACCTAAATGCCGAGAAAATGATAAAAATCTACAAAAAGGCTTTACTGCCATCTGCCAAACGATGGTTCATCACAAAAAATGAAGATTGGATTCTGCAGGAGGACAACGATCCTAAACACCGCAGCAAGCTCTGTACTCAGTGGAAGACTCAATCTGGCATCGTTACATTGGATTGGCCGTCGCAGTCGCCCTATTGAAAATGTGTGGACATATATTAAACTGAAGCTTCGTGGCTAAACTTTGAGGCAGTTGTCTTACGAAATTCGTCGGATCTGGAGATCCTTGCCACTAGAATACGCCGTCAAATTAGTAGAAAGCATGCCTCGGAGATGCCAGGCAATTATCGACGCCGGTGGTGACTGGACACATTATTGACCAAATTGCATCATTGTTTGTAATGTGTACAATGTATATATAAATATGAAAGTTTCATCAAATATTTTTTTTTATAAATTAACACGACCACGCTCTTACTTGACAGACTGTATATCTTGTTTCGTTGTTTTCATTTGTTCAATGTGTAAATTTTCAAAAATGAATTTTCCTTTTTCCATAATTATTAAATTAGTAATTCCGTATTCAATTGTTAATCGTTTAACATTATTTGTCGCACATTGTTTATCAAATATAAAATTAAATTTTAAAAAATCAACAAACATAATTTTTGATTAGATAAATCGTTGTGACTTGACATCTATAATACATAATCTACAAAAATTATTTTAGACTTCAATCTACTTCAAATAAAATAAAATAATGCAAATCAATAGCCTAGTAAAAAGATTATTTAGAGTTTCGAAAATGATAACGGAGAAATAATAATGCGTCCAATGTTTCATCACCGAGCCTGATCCTCAAATTATTACAAATATATGCAGCCGCAGAAAAGACACGTTCGGGCTCAATTGAAATTGGAGGAATCGACAATAAATACTTGTAAGTTTGCTCCAAATTACATCCTCGAATGGAACTAGAGGATATCTGATATAGGTTCATCTCTTTTTTAACTATTTTAGATAAATCAGTGTTGTTATTTATTTCAGGTGTCAATATTTTCATACTGTTTTCTATTTCAAACTGAAGCTTTTCTTTGAGTGTTAGCTCAATTTTGCTTGTTCCTGTGGGTTCGATAGAAGCTTGGTGATTCGTGAAAGTGAAAAGGAAATTATTTGTTGGATAACAAATAACAATAATGCGTTCAATTTATCTATGCTACCTTTTAAAATGTGAAATATCATTATGGTTAGGGAGAAATTATAAATAAGCAATGCTACACCATGTTTTCTTTATACCTTCACAAATGAGTGCTTTTTGTTTCATGCAACATTTCCAAACAAACAAATTTCCGTTGATTAATGTGCAGATTACATATTAACATGTTGTAATCCCTAGCTACAATGCACGCCAGCCGGAAAAACGCATTTAAAAGCAAATTACAAAAAACTGAGTATTGAAGTGACTTGTGTATTACTCCTTTATACACAGGATACCAGGAAAAACACATTTTTAAATTCCCAGTTTTCTATGGGAAGTTATTGTAATGGGGTCAATTTTGCGAAATCCATCGTTTTTAAAGAGATGTATGTGTGTATGTATGTACGTATGTGCGGATATGTGTTCGGAATTATTTTTCGTCTCGATTATCTCGAGAACCAAAGATGTCATTGAAGTGGGACCGGTTTCATTCGACGCGTAATTTTGTAACTTAAAACTGAATGACTTTTCAGCAAAATCGGTTAAGCCGTTTTCTATTTAGGATGAAAAAACTGAAGAAAAGAACGACTAAAAATTGCTTATTTTTAAACTGTTGAACGCACTATTAATTCGTTCAGATCTCAAATACCTTCATAGTAATATTATTATTGTGTGTTCTAGCAAAATTTTGATCAATGTTGTAAAAAATGTTATTTAAAAACAAATCAAGATTAATTAATAGAATTCCAAACTTACATTATGAGGTTTGGTATGTGTGTCGCTAATGCAGATAATAATTGGATATCGTTATAAATAATATATATCCTCAATAATGGTTGTGGATTCCACGGCCTAGATTAATGCTTGTCAACCATTATATAAACATGTATTTACATACATATTTCATATTCTGACGATTCGAACGAAGTTTGGGCAAAATCCAACTACGAAACATTTGTTTCGACAATCTCACTAATTTCCAATTTAAATAAACAGATTACCCATTTCAATTGCATTGTTTGATAAATTCTCAATAAATGGGATGATTTTCTAATCGCCTCGAAAATTTAAATTGACATTTTCAGCATATCTTCACCTTTTGAGGTCTTTAGAGTATATTTAAAGTGTTTTTGGAAAGAAATCTGTATATATGTGTGTATGTGTATGTTTGCGAACAGTTTTTTTTTACGTACATAACTCACATAACACAAGTTGTATCGACTTTCTTGAGATGTCAGTCGAAGCGTATTTGCAGTCTCAAGAGCTGATTCGATTTTGGGAAACTTCGGTCGGGTGTTTTTTTTTACCCTTCCAAGGTCATTTCTGTCATGCACTATATCTCGCGAAATAAACCTTGGATTTGTATCGTTAAGGTGTCAATCATTATTATTAAATATTGAGAGAATTTTGGAGCCGTTTTTTTATTCTAATAAATCAAATGCAAAAAATTAGGGGTTTTCCCTAAAAAATAAATTTTTAACGTGACTTGCATAACAAGCAATCAATGCTTATCAAATTTAGATGTTCTAAACAGTTATTTTAAAAAAAACCTAAACGTTTTTTTCATGACTGCAAAAAAATTTAAAATTAAAATAAAAACCATTAGAAGTCACCGTGAATAATGGGTTGATAGGAGTCATACATCTCTTATTCTAAAGAAGACATTGTTGTTATGACAATCAAAGCGTATTATTATTTAAACAAGCCGCGAGGTGCGACCCTTGAGGTTCACACGGTCAACTTCCCAGTAATATCTACTTAAATATTAAAAATATTAAACACAATTATGAAAATACTACTACTTTAAATAATAATAATTAGAGGTACTCATAACAGTAATTGGAATGAGTTAATATTAATCCCATCATCTACTGGAGCGTCCATTGAATACGTACTTCTCATAAAAGTTAATGGAATGACTTAATATTAATCGTACCATCTACGCGAGCGTCTATTGATTACGTATAGATTTTGGTGGATTGGTTTGATTGAATTTTCTCGCGGATCAATTGGAGGGCCGACAGGTTACAAAGCCTTTTGTACGGTATTTGTTATTTTTATATCGATGCTTCAAGGACAAAAAAGCGCTAGCAAAATGAATGCAGTTTTGTTATTACGCCCACTGAAGAGATTTTCTCGCGTGGTGCCATTTTGAATAGTTGTGTTCAAAATCGCCATGACTTCAGCATAATCATTGAGTTTGTATTTTTTCACGATTGTACAAAAATCAGGCTTATACATATTTTCAGTTGGTCTTGAAAAACGTTGAATGTGCAGTCAAAAATCGGTTTAATTGCATGTAAAAAGTAAAAAGCATTACGCATGATGATGGAGGAAGTAATTGAAATCTTACAAACACTAAAGAACAAAATTACTAAAAACTGCAATTTTTTATTTCATGAAAGCGTTTTAAAGTATATGATCTTGCAAAGTATTGACTACAAAACAGTTTACCATTCAAAGCGTTCATTATAACAAATGTAAATTTGATTAATTTTTTTGGTTTTCAAAATTTAAGCAGTTTTTTTATTATAATTAAAACACAGTATGTACTGTAAAAACTATCAAAAATCTGCTCAAATTATACAAATATTAATAAACTTTGATTGATTCTACTACAATGTCTTTAGAATAAGAGTAATCAGGTAATATCATTCGTATGAACACTTTTTACATTCTGACTTTGAATTTTTTTTTAATTTAATTTTTTTTGGTAATCACGGTAAAAGAGTTTGCTGGTTTCTCTTCAAAAACTGATAAGATGTTTTAAATTTTATAAAAATTTATTACAATGTTGTGCAAATCCGGTTTAAAATTTATTTTTTACGAAAAAACCTTAAGTTTTTGCATTTTTTTTTTAAAACAAAAAACGGCTCCAACGATTTTTTATAAACATAAAAACATCATGAAAATGTTAAGACGCGACGATTGACATCTCAGTAATGCAAATATTATATTTGGTTCGCGAGATATAGAAAATGACATGAATGACTTTGAAGGTAATGATGACTTAATGATTTTTTTTATTTTTTTTCATAATCATTACTTAGAATAAATTTTGCTGGTTTTCTTACAAACACAATTTAGAGTATATAAATTTTATAAACATTGATCACTGCGCTTTGTAGATCAGGCTAAAAACTTCTTAATTATGAAAAAACCTTACTTTTCTGCACTTTTTTTTAATAAATTAAAAAACGGCTGCAAAGATTTTTTTTAAAGTTTGACGGAATCACACAAATGTCAATACGCGTCGATTGGCACCTCAATGATGAAAGTCGCATGTTTGGTTCGTGAATATAGCGCATGATAGCAATGACCTTCAAGGGGTCAACACAGCCAACCCCCCGACCGAAGTCTCCCAAAAACTAATCAGCTCTTAAAATTGCGATTGACACCTCAACCAAGTCGATACGACTTTGTTTACGTGACGTATGCTCGTAGAAAAACTGTCCGCGAACGCACGTACGTACGTACACACACACACACACGCATACATACTTCTTTCTAAAATCATTTAAAATATACTTTAAAGACCTCAAAACGTAAAGATATGTTGAAAATTTCAATTTTGATTTTCGAGGCGATTACAAGAACTTCCCATATACTGGGAAGTTAATAATTTGAGCAGAGCCGTTTTTTATTGAAAAAACTGCTTAAAATAAGTTATATTTTATTTGAATCAAATTTGCATATGCGGTAATCAACGCTTTAAAAAGTCCAATGTTTTGAATATATCTTGAATAATATTAAGAAATAGTTATTAGTCTCATTAATTTAAAATGATGAAATAATACAAATTCGATATCCATGCGGGAGCCATGGAAATCTTCGACGCAACTATTCAAAATGACCATCACGCGAAAATATTTATTCAATCGGCGTTGAAACAAAAACAGTTCGTCAACATTTTCGCTAGCGCGTTTTTGTCTTTCAAGCATCGATAGAAAAATACCCAGTACCCAGTATAAAAAGCCTTGTTACCTGTCCCCCTCTGATTGTTCAAAATGGGCCAAGATTGAATCCGACCGCCCCCCCCCCTACCCAGCAAAACTCTTACGTAATCAATAGACGCTCCCTAAAATGATACGATGAATACTACCCATTTCAATTACTGTAATGAGTTCTTATCATTATTATTATTTCAAGTAGCATTATTTTCATTATCATTATTGTGTTTAATATCTTCAATATTTATGTAATATTTGGCCTTAAGTTATAAAAACTGTAGAAATTTGTCACGAACGATTCATAACGATTTTGTAAAATATTGCTGGAACTATTTGTTCAAAGGAAAGTTTTTGCAACAAGGAATTGTCCTGTCTATCCTGATTAAAAAAATAATAAAATGTGGTCTCAGTGCGACCCTTGAGGCCCACGCGACTAACTTCCCAGTGGGGTGAATTAAAATACTTATAATTTTTTTTTATTAGTAATTACTATTATTAATAATTACTATTATTAAACATTATTATTCTAAATTATTATAGTTACTTTTACTATTTTTATCAATTTTTTATCTAACCATAAAAGCTTTGGTAGAGGTAGACGTCTCCACCACCTGGTCATCCTCTACCAAAGCTTAGGCAACCTTGTCCTCGTCTTCCTTTTCGTCCTTAACCTCATTCTCCATCTCGGCCTCGGAATCCACAACTATTATTGAGGGTATTTAATTATTATTTACAATAATCATTCGTTATTAAGAATGTTTGACCGTTACTGAATAATTATAATTGACTTTATATATACAATACCATATTATAACTAATATTATTTGATTGTTATTAACAATATTAATGTATTTATAACAATATCCAATTATTAACTGCATTAGCGTCTTTACTCCTATTCACCCAAACCTGATAATATAAGTTTGGAATTTTATAAATTAATCTTTATTTTTTTTTATAACATTTTTTACAAATTTGATCACAATTTTGCTAAAACCCACAATAATAACAAGATAACTATGAAGGTATTTGGTATCTGCACGAATTAATAGTGCCTATCAACAGTTTAAAAATAAGAAATTTTTAGTGGTTTTTTCAGTTTTTTCATCCTAAATAAAAAACGGATCAACCGATTTGGCTGAAAAGTCATTCAGTTTTAAGTTACGTAATTACGCGTCGAATGAAACCCCCACGTCCCACGTCAATGCGATCTTTGGTTCTCGAGATAATCGAGACGAAAAATAATTCAGAACGCACATACGTACATCCGCACATACACACTTACAGACATCTCTCTAAAAACGATGGATTTGGATTCTAGAGACCTTAAAACGTGGAGATATGTCAAAATTTGGGATTCGCCAAATCGGCCCCATTACAATAACTTCCCATGGGGAACTGGGAAGTTAACGAGTAGAAAAATTATTTGCCAATTTGTGCGCCTTCGGTCTGTACAAAAAGTTGTGAATGGGAGCCAATAGCAGAGGAATCAATATGTCTGGCATTTATTTGTGTTCGACCTGGGAAACTGCGAACTTAATGAATCTTCTGCAAAAAAATTAACAAATGAAGTCTACATGCTATCATATAAGGACCATGACATGTATTTATAACCTCCTGTTACACAAAGAAGTCCTTTTCACAGTACTATTCAAAAGAAACCAAGCAGATTAATCATTGGTTGGACTCACGGCATCTCGCAGATGCAGGTAAACTTAGTTAATACCATTCAGAGTTTTATCCGTCAGGACATACTGCACGAAGAGATGGAAAGGTCGCAGGCAGCCAAGAATAGAATCAAACAAATTGTCTAGTAATACTGCGCGCACACTCGCACACTCAGAATAGGATACCATTTGTTGCGGCAAATCTAAAAGGCAGCGTTTGGACGTGTTGCAGGACTAGGAACCAGAAATGAGAGTGTGTTGAACCCCATCATGGTGTAACTATTCGCTGTGCTATAGTTCGGGCAGCTTGTAAACGCCATCGTACTCTATAAAGCAAAAATTCCGAGACCAAATGAATCGTTCGTGCAAGGGGTATTGCCCTCTCGACGTACATTTGATGACAGTAGTGTTTGAACAGCTCTGCCGTGCAACGACCAAACCGTCTAACTACAATTTCCTCGATGTCGAGATAAATGGCTTCAAACATTTCGCGTAAAAACGCTTCTGCGTTTCCCCTGTCTTGCCTACATTACCAAATTTGTTTGCAAAAACCTTTCAATCAACGTACAAAGAATGCAACATGAATTCAAGATTCACGAAAATCGTCAATGCGGAGATGAAAACGAAGGAAACGTATTTTTAGATTAGTTTTCTCGCTTGAAACACAGCTTCAGATACAACGGCAAACCGTCTAAAAGCATTTAAACGTTTTGTCCAGTGTGCGTAGAAGGAAAACTTGCCTAAGAAAACAACGTACAAACGCTCCAAATTCTCTTAGTAGTCAAGTCAATTGGGAGTTTGACCGTGCATTTTCAAAAGGCAAAAAAAAATATTGCAATGCGTGGGGAATGGTATAATTAGCTTAAGTTCAATTTCCTGGGATCCCCGATTATGTCGTTTGGGCTCCATCTTGAAAACAAAAAAAGTAGGACACCCCCATATCTTCCAAACCGTGGCTTCCACAAGAAAGCTGTATATGGCAAACTTGCGTAGAATATAATTTTTAGCAAGTCGTCTATACATAACTTTTGCGTGGTGTCAATAATAAAAAAGATACAATCCAAAAACCGTACCCAAAAAGGGGGGAATAACTTTCGGGCGCCACAACTTTTTTAACGCGAAACACGTTGGAATACTATTCCAAGTTAATTTTGTCACAAATCGAATGCGGTAATGATTGTTCCAATCACTGCACATTAACGGGAATTATTCCATCCCAAAGGGGAGAAAGTCGCGTGAAAAAACCGTTTTTAGGCCAAATAATCGGCTTTTGGTGGCGAACTCCCCGTTGCGAAACTCGCGGAGCATTTTGGAGGGCAGCCGAATTTTTGGCGCAATGTGTAGTATGTCTTACTGTGAGGTTAAATCCAAGTTTCTGGGGTCGCAGCCCCAATCCTCTCGGCTCCATCTTGGAAACAAAAAATAGTGGGACATCCCCCATATCTCCGAAACCATGGCTCTCACAAGAAAGTTTAATATGGCAAACTTCTAAAAAATTTAATTTGCAGCAAGTCATGCATACATCACTTTGACGTGGTTTTAACAATAAAAGAGTTACAAGCTCAAAACGACATCCAAAAAGGGGGGAACATCTTTCGAGCGCCACAGCTTCATTGTTTCGACTTTAACCCCAAAACACATTGAAAATAACTTTAATGCAATTTTGTCGCAAGTCGTTTGCGGTATTGATCGTTTTGGTCGTTGTACACTGGCGGAAGCTATTGCATCCCAAAGGGGGAGAACTCACGTGGAGACTCAGAATCATAGCGGTTCGTCAAATCGTTGTGAGCTAGTCTTGCGAAAACTTACCGTCTTTATTGATAACTTTTGTCAGTTGTTAACTATTTCTTTGTTTTCCACTGAAAAACGTTCTGCAATGTCTTTTTATTTGCAGCTAGTTACGGTAGCCGGCCATATTTGCTGCTATTTACCCATGCCGGCGCGGCGAGGAAAAGGTTCAGTCTTTCGTGTACTAACATGGTATTTGAGATTCCTTTCAAGCTTGATTTTTTACAGAAAATCAGCGTTTCTAAGAAAATGAATAATGAGCGTAGATCTGCACCGACACACTTTCAGCTTTAACCTATTAAGAACGGCACCATTAGGAAGCACAAAAATTCACCTCGGAAGTATGGTTGGACCAGTTAAGAAAAAACAGAATAACTATTGTAAAATTTGTCCTGCGAACGGCTCAAACGTTATATTTAATAGATACAGCCGCCTCAAGAATTGTTTAACTCAAAATTTCCACTCTTTTAGGACAAAGAGCAAAACTTAATATAGCAAATGAAAGGCTACTTTATTGCTTTAGGCATCCGAGAAAAACGTGGAGCCTCGATTAATAACAGCGAAATTGCTAAACAATAAATTCGTAGTGTTTAATTACTTAAAAAATAAAGAAGCATATGGGAAAAAACACGGAAAGGCATGCGCGGGGAGTCCTAACTGCTGAGGATAAACAAGCCATTTTGCTAGCAGCCTCTAATTCGACTACATTAGCGGCTAAAATTCGAGCAACAACTGAATTGAACGTGAGTTCAATAACGGTAAAACGTGTGACTCAAACAGCTTCACGCCTGAAACTAAAAAACTGAAGAAGAAGCCATTATTAAACGCAATTAGAAGCAATCGTTTGCATTTTCCAGAGAAACGTTTGGCCTGGCGACAAGGGTAGCATGGAGTCATTTTCTGGTGAAAATAAATTTAACCTTGTTCCATTCAAGTGGCCGGGAGTGTATTACATAAAATTTATGTAAAGAGTGTGAGGGCATATTAGCATCGTAATTTCAGCATTCAAAGCATTTATTTTGAACAGTTGCTTGAAATAATTGCAATGATTTTTATTCTGAATTGCATTTCCGGAAAAGCTTCCAGTGTTTGAATGACTACAAGAATCAACCAGACCCAGACCAAAGGTTTACGGCATCACTGCCGTGTATCCGTGTTGTATCCTTGCCAAACCGATGTTCCATCAAATCATGGAAAATCCTCCCACCAGTACAATGTTTTTTCGGTAGTACTGTACGTGGGCCAGTTTCTGCTGACAAGGATGGCATGCGGTCCTCGAGAAAAACTATTCTGCATGCACGCTCAAAAAGGAAACACAACTTGCGAACGGTGTCTCGGGCGTGCTCGGATGAAACGATTGTGCGCACTCGGGGCGGCAACAACAAAATGTTTTCGCAAAAGGGTGGATGCTGCCTACAGAAAGGAACGCGAAAAACCAGTGGACATTTTATTGTTCCGCTGCCAAACTGCGGCATGTAACCCGGAAGAAACAGAAATTCGCGCGGGACTGTGCCTGCTGGCCATGAAAAGGACCCGCAGGAAGCGCCCACTCGCCACGGCGCACCCTAGCATCCAAGGGAGCAGCATCCTAGCAACGAGGCTACGGAAGATGACCATGTTTGATTTCGCCATGATGTAGCGTCGCTGGTCAATATCACACGAAAAATCACCGCTCCCACGTTTTCCGGGTGCTTTCCGGTTCGCTGGAACGCGGCCCGGCCTGCACGGCGGCGGTTGTCGGCCCGCGCTGAAAAAAGTAAAAAAATTGTCGCCGCCGTATCGATCGTCGTTTGTCATCGCCAGTTGCATGACACATCCGCCGCGCCATGCTCCGCGGGTTACCTCGTTTCTGGACACTTACCGAGGTCATGGGCCGCAGGAGCTCGATCGCCGGCGGCTGCGGGTATCCCAGGTTGCACTGCACGGGTTCACTGAATCATGCACAAGGACAACAATTGGGAACTGCACGGGAACCAGACACGGGAACACACGCCACGAAACTTCACTCGAGCGTCCGACGCTTCAACGACGACTGGCGGTCTTCGCGTCGTCTCGGACAGTCGATGGAACACGACCTTCCAGCCTTCCAGTTCAGCCATAAACAAATAGGAATTCAGACGTTTGGCGCGCATAATGCATTCATGTCTTCTGACATTAACGACAAAAGGAAGAATTGTGAAGGGGATGGTGAATAGGGCGACACATCGAACCCTATCTGTTCTTGTGGATAATTTGCAACAGAAACAAACCCCCGAGAAGTCTAAATTTGGTCGACGGGGGCAAACAGGTTGAGTGGTCAACGTCACGCACAACATGCGCGGGAAACCGGCTTTTGCCTCGAAAACTCGGATGTTTTCGTGTGGCCGCGGTGCCCCCTTATCTTTGATCGCTGCTATTCTGTCATGGATCTTTCTTCGCTTCCGTCCCCGGCGCTGAATCGCTGATTCACGGCAACCCATTGGGAAAATGGAGAACTGGTTACAGTTGTAGCCTTTGTTGACTTTAAAATTGTTTGAAAAATTGGAAAATTTTATATTTTTCAAAAAAGTTCTCAGAACATTTTAGCCTGATAATTTTTGATCACATGAAAATATTCTCATGATATTCAGAAGGAACACTTGGTCCACAGGTGTGTTTTTAGGCGTTGGATCGTTCCGACCCGCTTGACGGAATAAGGTTTCTAAACTTACATGATTTTCGATGGAAGAAAATACACGGAAAAGAAGTTCTTCATAAAACCGTGTAATTAGAAAAAAATATTTTCATACAGAAAAACCGTGTAAAACCAAATCGACTATAAATAACCTTTATTAGTCAATTATTCATCACAAAATATGAGTAACACATTTAATAAAATCTAAAAATATAAGTTTAATTATTGAAAACATAAAAAAATTCAATTTATTTCTAAAATCAAAAATATAACATAAGAAGCCGCGAGGTGCATCCCTTAAAATCCACACAGTCAACTTCCCAGTAATATTTACATAATTATTAAAAATACTAAACACAATAATAATTATGAAAATGATACTAATTCACCTTTCATAAAAGTTATCGGAATGACTTAATATTAATCGTATCATCTCCATTGATTACGTAAGGATTTTGGTGGACGGAGTGTTGATTGAATATTCACGCGGATCAATCGGTGGGGGGGGGGACAAATCATAAAGTCTTTCCTACGTTATTTGTTATTTTCATATCGATGCTTGAAGGACAAAAGAGAGCTAGCCAAAATGAATGCAGTTTTTACTATGACGTCCACTGAAAAGATCTTGTCGCGTGGTGGCCATTTTTAATAGTTACGTTCAAAATTGCCTTCGCTTCGGCATAATCACCGAATTTGTATTTTTTCACGATTTTACATCAATGAGACTTATAATTATATCTTATTTTCAGTTGATTTTGAAAAAAATTGAAAATGCAGTCAAAAATAGGTTCAATTGCCTGTAAAAAGTAAAATGTATTACAAATGATGAAGGAATTAATTGAAATCATACGAACACTACGAACAAAATTTGATGAAAGTTTTTTAAAGCATATGATCTTGCAGAGTATTAACTACAAAACATTTTACCACTCAAAGCGTTGATTACCACAAATGCAAGTTTGATTGAAATTTTTTTTTTGGATTTCAAAATTTAAGCAGTTTTTTATAAAAAAAAATGTGGAAACTATCCAAAATCTGCTCAAATTATGCAAATATTAATGAACTTTGATTGGCTCTATAACAATGTCTCTAGAAAAAGAGATATAACGTAATATCATTTGTATGAACCCTTCTTACATGGTGACTTTAAATGATTTTTTATTTTTAATTTATTTCTTTTTATTATCAAAGAAAAAGTTTGGCAGGTTTCTCTACAAAACCTGATAAAAATTTATAAATTGTATAAAAATTTATTACTGTGTTGTTCAAATCAAATTGAACATTTATTTCTTACGAAAAAAACCTAATTTTTCCCATTTTCTTTTATTAAACTAAAAAACGGCCCAAACGATTTTTTTAGAGCATTGTAGACATTACAAAAATGTTAATACACGTCGATTGACACCTTAATGATGCAAATATTATATTTGATTCGTGAGATATAGTGAATGACATAAATAACCTTAAATTTCATGATGGTTTTTAATGATTTTTTATTTTTAATTTAATGTTTCTTGTTATCATGAGAAAAAGTTTTGATGATTTTTTTACAAAAACTGTTTTGAGTATATAAATTTTATGAACATTGTTCGCATATTTTCTAAGTACATTCAACCCGCGCATTCCCAGGTATGCAACGACCATGCATCTGAGCGAATGCCTAGGTTGAATACCCGCGCGAGCAATGTAATGTGCAAGCGTGCACATTACCCAATTTCCGTTCGTACTTTCGCTGACCCACTTCTGTTTGTATCTGTACTTTAGACTAACGAATATTGACCTGCCAGCGGCATTGTGCTGACAGGTCAATTATTGATCTATAAATTAAAGAAATTGACGCCGCTCGCCGGAGTCAATCAAATCAAGCACAGCGGAAATTGTGTGTTTTCATTTGTCTTCCCGATATATTCCTCTTTTCGTTTACAGCGTAGGTACGTATATCGCTCTACAATTTAAGGATTGTAGAGTTAGTTGAGCCTTAAACATCTCGATATAATTTAAGGATTATAGCGAGGTTTAAGGTACCTGCAATCACTATAATTTAAGGATTATAGTACATCTAGGGTATCTCCGCCCCATCACCAGTGGGAGATATTCCAACATTGGTCCGTCGAGCCGGATCTTATCCCGGCGCAATATTAGCGACGAGAATTTAACGTCGCAAACCTAGTGTTTTG
This sequence comes from Oxycera nigricornis, assembly GCA_963942545.1. NCBI lineage: Eukaryota > Metazoa > Arthropoda > Insecta > Diptera > Stratiomyidae > Oxycera > Oxycera nigricornis. The sequence continues at coordinate 49,174,402 of OZ012662.1, forward strand.
AGTTCAGTGTCGTGTGTGTTTATCAAATAGTGGGCAAATTCTCGCTTCACGATGGCTACAAGTGGAAGTATCGAAAATGCCAATGCTATCGACACTCAGCGACATAACCTGGAAGAACTGCAAAGGTTTATTAAAAACCACAAGAAGGACTCCAAAGCTCGATACAGCAAGGAGTATTTCGAGTTAAAGGCTGATACTTTGGCTAGCAAATGGCAAGCATGTGAAGAGTGTCACTACAGGGTCAAGTTGAGCATGGCTGGCGATGCTAAAAAACTCATCGATTACATGACTGAATTCGAGGCAGCTGAGGCGTTGCACGATGAATATGCGGTCATCTTCAGATCGCGACTGAAGGAGTATGACGGTTCATCTAGAGATACAGGATCACAAGGACCTGCCGCAACCCAGCTCAGTAATGAAGCGGATCTGCCGTTAGAGCGCATCAAGATCCCTCATTTTCATGGGAATTACGCAAATTGGGCGTCATTTCAAGACCTTTTCTCCACTTTGGTTCATAAAAGTGAGAGACTTAGTGCTGTGCAAAAGATGCATTATCTGCGGGCATCAGTTTCGGGCGAGGCCGAACAGCTCATCAAGCATTTGAGTATTACGGGCAGCAACTACGAGGCGGCTTGGGCGTTGATGTGCAAAAGGTATGACAACAAGCGCGTAACTGCAAACGCACTGATGAAACTGCTTTGGGACATTAAGCCTACAAGTTCTAATAACGCCAGTGGTGTTAAAAATATGCTCAACTTAACGAATGAAGTTTTGAGTGGTATGCGAACTGTAGCAGGAAATTTGGGCGATGTAATGCTTACTTATCATCTGCAACAACGCTTAGATGGGGAAACTTCTCTCGAATGGCAGAAGCACATTGGGGCTTCGTACGAGATTCCGACAATATCGCAGTTTGTGGAGTTTCTCACACAACGTCTAGTGATCCTAAAAGCCACAACAAGCACGGAGAAACGTCCGAAATATGGCGTTCATGTCGCGGAAGTCAGCAGGACTGACTCATGTAAAGTTTGCAAGGGTAGTCATGGCACGCTGCAGTGCTCCAAGATTCGTGAGGCCAATGTAAGAAATCGAGTCGAATTGGTTAAAAAGCACAAACTATGCTTCAACTGTTTGCGCAGCGATCATGCTGTATCGACATGCTCATCAAATAAGCGATGCAGATTTTGCAACAAAAAGCACCATAGCTTGTTGCATATTGAACAACTGCCAGAGGAGATAAAATCTCAGAATTCAAATCCTTCAACTTCGGCTCTCAACGCCGTCACTAAGAAAGACGAAGCTCATTCTGTGGTGTTACTAGCTACAGCTATCATTGAGGTGAAGACAATTTATGGAACATTTCTGCCGCTGAGAGCTTTAATTGATCAGGGATCGCAACGATCTTTCATCACTGAGTCGGCAGTTCAACAGTTAGGATTGAAGCGCAAATTCGCCAAGGTTGATATCCATGGTATAAGCAGCCAACGAACTTCAGCTCGAGGAATCGTTAATATAGAGTGCAAACAAAGGGGATCAACTGACTATCTGCGCTTCGATTTACTTATACTCGCCAAAATAACAGGTGAAATTCCTCAATGCGAAGTGAGCCAATTTACTATGGGCAACAGACCCGATCTCGCTGATCAGAAGTACTACAAGCCAGGTCCCATTGATATACTTCTGGGAGCTGACGCATACGGAAACTTCGTTTTACCCGGGCTGAAGATGATTTCCAACAGTCAACTGGTTACTCAAAACACCAGATTTGGTTGGATCATGTCAGGCCCTATCGGCACCCGAACCCCGCCGAGAATTCATGTCTACATGGTCAGCACTCAAGAGCTGAGTGACAGCCTAAAGAAGTTTTGGGAATTAGAAGAAGTAGCTTCATCCGAGCAGTTAAGCCCCGAGCAGGCAGATTGCGAAGTTCATTTCGCCCAAACCACTCGCCGAGACGCGGATAGTGGAAGATATACTGTGCGTCTTCCGTTCAAGGCAGAGACAAAGCCCGGTGAGGCATTGGCATCCAACATGAAGGATGCGATATTAAGGTGGCAGCAAGTTGAAAGGAAATTAGAGTTGAATCTTGACCTAAAGGCGCAATACAACGAATTCCTACAAGAGTACTTAGATTTGGGGCACATGGAAGAAGTTCAAACCAATGCAATTTATGAACAACCCGCCTTTTATCTGCCTCATCACGCTGTAATCAAGGAAAGCAGCACAACCACTAAAGTGCGAGTTGTTTTTGATGCGTCACATCGTACGTCTGCTGGAAGGTCGTTAAATGACTTGCTTATGGTGGGGCCCACTATTCAAAATGATCTTGTTTCGATCCTTCTCAAATGGCGGCTTCATAAAGTAGCTATAAACGGCGACATCGAGAAAATGTACCGACAAGTTAAAATTGATCCCAGAGATCGCAACTATCTAAGAATAGTCTGGAGACCAGTCACTCCAGGACCAATTAAGCACTACCGCTTGAATACCGTCACTTATGGTACGGCGTGCGCATCCTATCAAGCTGTCAAGGTGCTCCAAAGATTAGCTCAGGATGAGCGATTCAAGCACGAGCAGGCTTCCGAAGTGGCTCTGAGCGATTTCTATGTGGACGATGTACTCACTGGTGCTAATGATATAAGCCAAGCCGTATTGCTACAAAAAAGCGTCACCAAGTTACTGGCAGCTGGAGGTTTTAGCATCCGCAAGTGGTCTTCAAACTGTCCAGAGGTATTGAATTCAATACCCGAAAAGGACCGCGCTCTTCCAGGGCCTATCTCAATAAACTTTGAGAATTCAATTAAAACTTTGGGCCTTCAATGGAATCCACTCCTAGACGTTTTCACCTTTAGCATATCGCTACCTGAGCTTAAAAAGGGAAAGGTGACGAAAAGGCTAGTAGCATCAAGCATTGCCAAGCTTTTCGATCCTCTGGGTTGGCTACAGCCCTCTATGGTCATAGGAAAGATATTATTACAAAGGCTGTGGCTCGTTAAAGTTGATTGGGATGACCAGCTCCCAGAGGACATTATTGATGATTGGAAGAAATATCTATCTGACTGCTGTGCTCTTGGAGGCATCAGCATTCCTCGTTTTGTTGGATACACAGCCAAAGAAAAGGTGGAACTGCATGGTTTCAGCGATGCATCAACAGATGCCTTTGCAGCTGCAATATATTTAAAGGTGATCAATTCCCTAAATGAGGTTAGAGTTCACCTGCTGACGTCGAAGACTAAAGTGGCCCCCCTAAAGGTGCAAAGCATTCCTCGACTAGAGTTGTGCGGGGCCGTATTACTGTCCAAACTGATGCAAAAAGTCAAAAAAACGTTACATATGAATGATGCAACGGAAACTTATTATTGGACTGATTCGACCATTGTCTTAGCTTGGTTGTCCGAACATCCAAGTAAGTGGAAAACATATGTAGCAAACAGAGTGAGCGAAATTCATTCACACGCTAAAGCATCCCAATGGCGTCACGTGGAATCGCAGTACAATCCAGCTGACTGCGCTTCGCGAGGCTTAGCCCCATCGAAACTCATCAATTATGAACTATGGTGGAAGGGACCGGAGTGGTTGCACTTTCCTAATTTGGAATATAATTCCCAAGCCACGCTAACTACCAACAATCTAGAGAAGAAAGAGCCCAAGGTACATCTTACTACATATGAATCGGGTGAAATACCACCATCGCTGAAGGATGCATGTTCCAATCTTCGGGCTCCACCCACCACATCAATCTTATAGAAATACTCGAACTACCAAAAGCTCATTCGTGTAGTCGCCTATTGCCTTAGATTCAAGTATCGTGATAGGCATCCAAGGTTTTTGTCCTCCCAAGAGTTACAGAGAGCGAAGCTAACCTGTGCTCGCCTATCGCAGCAAGCTTCTTTCCAAGAGGAAGTGCGACGATTGCATCGCCGTCAGCCGATACCAGCTACGTCAAAATTGCTACCATTAGCTCCATATCTCGACGCTGAAGGGATAATCAGGGTAGGTGGACGGTTGCAGAACGCCGATATTAGCGATTCAAGAAAGAATCCCATTATTATCAGCGCAACTTGTCCGCTGGCCACATTAATAGTAAAGGCCTTTCATCTCCGAGCCCTCCACGGCAGCAATCAGATTACAGTAGCAGCTATTCGAGATCAGTTTTGGATACCTCAAGTTCAAAAACTGGTAAAAAGCTGCATTCACAAATGCATGGTATGTTTTAAATCAAATGCCAAACCGCTAACGCAGCTCATGGGAGCGTTGCCCAAGGAAAGAGTAACTCCATCAAGGGCGTTCATTAAGGTAGGATTAGATTTTGCTGGACCCATCCGCATAAAATGGTCCTCTGGAAGGGGTTCCAAATCGACAAAATCCTACATAGCATTGTTTATCTGCCTATCCACGAAGGCAATGCATCTAGAGGTGGTCAGTGATCTCACCAGCAAATCATGCATTGCCGCAATAAAGCGATTTGTGTCGAGGAGAGGGCTATGTAGTGACATATACAGCGATTGTGGCACCAACTTTGTTGGAGCTAGTAAGGAAATTAAAGCACAGTTTGAACAGCTGAAGGGATCCACGCAGGCATATCTTGCCCAAGAGCAAATCAACTGGCACTTCAACCCACCAGCCAGTCCGCATTTTGGAGGTTTGTGGGAAGCTGGAGTGAAGTCAGTTAAACTTCATCTAACCAAAACCATTGGACAAACTTTGTTGAACATCGAAGAGATGTATACGGTTTTGACTCAGATCGAAGCAGTTTTAAACAGTCGCCCTCTCGTGCCATTATCTAGCGACATCAACGACGTGCAAGCTCTGACACCAGGACATTTTCTTATTGGGCAATCACTGATATCTCTTCTTCAAGAACCTATCAGTGAAGATGTCAGCCTCCTAACAAAATGGCGCCTTACCACTGCTTCAGTTCAAAACTTCTGGAAAAGTTGGTCTACCGAATACCTCTCAAGGCTCCAAAACAGACCCAAATGGATGCAAGCCCATGAGAACATACGCGTCGGACAGCTAGTGCTTGTCAAAGGTGAAAATTATCCTCCAGCTAAATGGCCTTTAGCAAGGATAATTAAAACACATCCGGGCCAAGACGGTCTAGTAAGAGCCGTGACGATAAGTCTCAATGGACGCCTAACTGAACGTCCAATCGTCAAGATATGCCCATTGCCCATACCCACATCAGAGAAAGAAACCTCGAAGCAATTTGAACAGACGGCAGAAACCGGCGAATCAGAGCCAAGCAAGGAACAACCTGCCGTACCCGTAGAAGACATAACGACGCGACACAGTCAAGCTAGATCTGTGAGAGACGCTCGTTCGTACTCAAGTCTGCTTATGTTCCTGCTCGTAATCTGTCCTGTTCCCTTTGCGAAATCTGCCAATCACACCTCTGGTGTGAGCGTTACTCCAGTTAATAGCGGATTTGTTGTGGAACATATCGGAAACGCCCATTTAAACCGCGGCTCTCTACAAATTCACGTTAAGATTGCATGGGCTGATATGCAAGAGGATAAAGGAAACGTTCAAAGGGCTTTTGATAATTTGACTCAGCTATGTCGCACTAGTCTCACTTACTCTGATAGAGTACCTTGCGAGGATCTTATACAGCATGTATCTACCATCAATGACGATATTATACATAAGATACATACACTGCATTTCGTCCGGAGCAGGCAAAGGCGTGGTCTACTGGGTAAAATGCTAACCACTCTGTTTGGCGTTAATGATGACATTTACCGAGACATTGAAACAATACACGCAAATCAACAAACCCTGAAACATACGGTGGACAAAGAAACCAGGCTATTTCTACGAGCAACACAGCAGCTAAACAAGACTAATTCCATGATAAATAGACAATTAACCCTCTTCAACAATGGATTTAACGTAGCAATGCAAAAGGTTAAGAAATTCGACTCCTGGCTGTCCACAGTGGATCACAATGAACTTAACATTCAATTCTTGGGGATCTATCAGCGAGCTCTAAACTTCATGACGGAAGTGCAAAGCAAGTATGCAGCCATACTCAATGTCGTCTCTAATGGCAGACGCATTTTAGATCTAGTACAGCCTGCAGAATTGATGGCAATAATCAACCAAACAGAATCTGCTCTCCCAACGTCATTGAAAGTGTCGCATTTTCCCCTGAACGAGGTTGCAGTCCATTTCGAACAAGATGCGTGTTACATCATTGGTTACTTGCAAATAATCGATCAGCAAAGCTATGAGCTGATAAAAACGACAACGATCCCACACTCTCTTCTGAATCGCACGTATGCCGTATATGAAATATCAGCGAATATCCTTGGAGTAGACTTTCATGGTCAAACCTACTTCGAAATTTCCGAAGATGAGCTACAAGAAGCACAAGGTATCTCCAACCAAACGTACGTGGTATTGCCCAGCACCTTATTTGATTTAAGGAATAAGCCACATTGCATCATTAAGGAGCTTTACAACTTGTATGAAGGAAGTAATTGTACAACCCGGACTTTCGCTCTAGGTCCGGATATTAACGTAATTTGGAAAAAATTATATGCTAGGAACAAATGGTTGTTCGTGGCTCCGCACGCGGTGCCAGCTCATGTCGTTTGCGAAGGATCTCGCGAAGAGATTCTCCTTCGCAGCACTGGACTACTGTCTGTATCACCGGGCTGCACATTGATAACACACGATCACATTCTCATCCCGGAACGCGAACGCCGTGGTGATGTTATCCAGATATCCACCAAACAGAAAGAAATCCCGCTATCAGTGAAGCATGAACGAGCCCCCATACTTACAAGGGTCAACATCATCAAGGCATCCGAAGGCTACTCAGCACTCATTGACGAAGCCCAACGAACTTTCGATGAGCATCAAGAGGCGATCTGGAAGCCACATCACATAACTTTAATTTCATCTAGTGTCATATCAATTATAATCTTTGCAATTGTAATTATTGTATTGCTATATCTATGTCATGTCAAAAAGGGAAAGTGTAACAATAGGACGATCACGCGATGGTACCAACAGGATGAAACTCCAAAGCTCCAAACTCCGGAACCAAATTAAATAATGGTTATTATGATTAAGAACAGAGGTTCTTGGCGGGCGGTATGTTCGCATATTTTCTAAGTACATTCAACCCGCGCATTCCCAGGTATGCAACGACCATGCATCTGAGCGAATGCCTAGGTTGAATACCCGCGCGAGCAATGTAATGTGCAAGCGTGCACATTACCCAATTTCCGTTCGTACTTTCGCTGACCCACTTCTGTTTGTATCTGTACTTTAGACTAACGAATATTGACCTGCCAGCGGCATTGTGCTGACAGGTCAATTATTGATCTATAAATTAAAGAAATTGACGCCGCTCGCCGGAGTCAATCAAATCAAGCACAGCGGAAATTGTGTGTTTTCATTTGTCTTCCCGATATATTCCTCTTTTCGTTTACAGCGTAGGTACGTATATCGCTCTACAATTTAAGGATTGTAGAGTTAGTTGAGCCTTAAACATCTCGATATAATTTAAGGATTATAGCGAGGTTTAAGGTACCTGCAATCACTATAATTTAAGGATTATAGTACATCTAGGGTATCTCCGCCCCATCACCAGTGGGAGATATTCCTTTTTAATAAATTAAAAACCTTCTCCAACAATTTTTGAAAATTTCAATTTCGATTTTCGAGGCGATTACAAGAACATTCCATATACTAAAGTGGTCTAGGTGCGAGCCTTGAGGTCCACACGTCTAACTTTCCAGTGGAGTAAATAAAGAAACTATGATTTATTTTTATTATCATAAAACATTTTTTTTCAACTGCCGGATTTCTACAAACTAAAACCACCTCCGTCTTCTTCAAATCACTATCTCCATCAATTTTCAGTAATTCTCCATATTTAAAATTTCAGTGGATAGTACTTGCCAGACGCTGAGAATCGGTATAAGGGATAGTACCAAATTTGTAAGTGTTAGTGTCCTTTTAGTTAGATTAATAGTTCAGACTATATGTGTATGAATTATTTCCTGATGATTACATGTTTGGTTTTGAGTTTAGTGGAGCTGATTGCAATTGTAACTTACTTTGAAAGTTGGTCCTGAAGGAGTTATTTTTTTAGTGTCGTTTTAAAGGAAGTTGGGTTCGCTATGTTTTTAATTTTGTCCGGTAGTGTATTGTAAAAGTTAGCTGCTTTGTTGAAGGGGACTTCTTTTAGCCGATCAGTTCTGGCAAATGTTATAGCTATATTATCCATGTTTCTCATTCTGTAAGTGTTTCCCCCCTCAATTCTATCTAATTTCACAGCGGTATACTCATTACGGTGTAAATTCTTATGTATGAATTTAAGTCTTTCCATGGAAATCATGCCTTGCAAATTCAATTCTTGGGCTGTTTTATAATCTTTGCTCGTTGGAGTTGGCATAGGGAGATTATAAATGGTTTTATACGCCTTGGTTACTGGTCATGAGGTTGCCTTTAGAGGTTTGGCTTCAATTCAAAATGCCGTAGGAAATTTTGGAAAGGAGGTGCGCATACATAATTTGTATTTTTTTCTTTGGAAAGAAGTAGAAGCGACATAGAAGACCAATGAAGACAGCCAGTTTTTTCCTTAGATCATTTATGTGTGGAGTCCATGTTAGTTTCTCGTCTATTAGAAGTCCTAAATATTTTATTTGTTCTACTCTCTGGTGGGTTGTATGTCAGTCTTGTTCTTTTGTTTGAAGATAATATATTTTGTTTTCCCCGAGTTTATTGCCAATCTACTTTGTAGAAGCCAATACCAATACTTGTCCAGGTCAGTATTTACTTTTTGTTGAATTTCGAGACTAGTTTTACCTGAGCATACGAGCACAGTGTCATCTACGTACATAACCACTCTCGCAACAAGGTCTGCTTTTTCTATGGAGTTGATATAAAGTAGAAATAGCGTTGGTCCTAGAATCAAGCCCTGCGGAACACCTATGCTAAATTCAGCAGTTTTGCTTTTGACACCTCCTATTACTGTGCTTTGCGATCTATCCGTCAAGTAACTGCGTATTAAGTTAATTGCTTTTCCAACAATTCCATATTTACTGAGCCTTGTGATTAAAGTTTCATGTGTAACTGTGTCAAAGGCTTTTTTTTAGGTCCACGAAAAATGCTGCAACTTAGTGGCCCTTATCCAAGTACTCATTTAAAAATCTAGTTACATCAAGCATGGCACGTGTTGTACCTTTGTTCGCCTGGAATCCGTATTGGTTTCTATCCAAGATTTCGTTTTGCATTAAGAATTCTTTGATTGGAGAATCTACAATTTTTTCGAAGATTTTTTTACTTAAGGAATTCAAAAGTGAAATTGTTCTGTAATTATTTGGATCAGTTTCATCACCTCCTTTAAAAATCGATATAACTGCAGAGATTTTTAAGAAACTCGGTAATCTTCCCTCCTTAAAACATTTATTTATTAATTTCGCGAGAGTATCAAAACATATTTTCTTTGATTAATTTGAGGTCACCCGCGGAGATACCATCAGGACCTGGTGCAGTATGGTTTCGTAGAGAATCAATAGTTTCAATTAATTCTTCTTTATTGATTGTTTTTAAATGAAAAAGTGGAAGCGTGCTGGGCCCATAACCTGTTGACAGAGGTAAATTGCCAGTGGGACGAGAAATGAAAATGCGTCCGATTGGTTTCGCAGCTGATACAAGAAGAAATATTTATTCACGTTTTGTTTGACATTTCCTCGTTGCAGTTTAGTAACGTAGCGCCAAGTGCACTACGCGTGAACTATATTTGTTAAGGCGTAGCTTACACCTGCTAGTTAGAATTTGCATTTAATTCCAACAGAGATTGTGGATGTGTTTTGGGATGATGATGTCCGTATCGTAGGCAATTTCGTTACTATTTCATGACCTATTTTTGAGAAATGGTGACTAAGGCAGTTGACGATTTCCTTCGGTTAACTGATCATCTTGTTCGAGAAAGATAGTTTGTCGATATTGTGTGTTTTACTTTTTTCACTTTTTCCTAGAACACCGTCAACTAGATTCCAGAACTGGCTATGGTTTTTTGAGCTTTGCTCAAGCTTTTTGGTATAATTGTGTTGCTTTGCTTCTTTTATTATTTTATTACATTCGTTTATTATTAACTTCCCAGTACATATATGGGAAGTTCTTGTACAGTTTTTCTACGAGCCTAACTCTCGTAAAAAAGTCGTATCGACTGACTTTGTTGAGGTGTCAATCGAAGCGCCTTTGCAATTTTAAGAGCTGCTGAGTTTTTGGGACACTTCGGTCGAGGAGGTTTGCTGTTTTGACTCCTTGAAGGTCATTTCTGCGCTATATCTCGAGAACCAAAAATAGGATTTGCATCATTAAGGTTCCAATCGACGCGTATTGACATTGGTGTGATTCTATCAAATTTAAAAAAAAAATGTTCGAGCCGTTTTTTAATTTAAATTGCGCAAAAAAAGTTTTTTCATAAACAATAAACTTTTAAACTGATTTACAAAACGCAGAAATCAATGATTATAAAAATTTATATACCTACTTCAAATAGTTCTTAAAACAAGCCGTGAGGTGTGACCCTTGAGGTCCACACTGTAAACTTTCCAGTAATATCTCCTTAAATATTAAAAGTATTAAACACAAAAATAATTATGAAAATACTACTACTTTAAATAATAATAATGAGAGGTACTCATAACAGTAATTTAAATGAGTAAATATCAATAAAATCATCTACTGGAGCGTCCATTGATTACGTAAGGCTTTTAGTGGATAGGGGAGGATTGAAATCATTCAAAGTCACCATGTGAAAAGGGTTCACACGAATGATTATACCTTTTCCTTTTTTAGTTTTTACAGGCAATTGAACCTATTTTTGACTGCAAATTCAATGTTTCTTAAGACTAACAGAAAATGTAAAATCGTGAAATAAAAAAATTCGGTGATTATGCCGAAGCGATGGCAATTCTGAACGCAACTATTCAAAATGGCCACCACGCGATAAAATCTCTTCAGTGGGCGTAATAACAATAACTGCATTAATTTTTGCTAGCGGTCTTTTATCCTTCAAGTATCGATATGAAAATAACAAATAACGTAGAAAAGGCTTTATAACCTACCCCCAACATTCACCGATTGATCCGCGTGAATATTCAGTCAAACCAATCCACCAAAAGCACTACGTATTCAATGGACGCTCCAGTAGATGATAGGATTAATATTAACTCATTTCAATTACTGTTATGGGAAGCTCTAATTATTATTTTATGAAAAATGACCACCACTGACAGATATTTCGTATTTTATTGTTCAGAGACCCGCCCCTTTATACCTGGTACTGCCTGTTGGACTGTGTTTAGCTCACTAGGAGAGGCTCCAACTTTGTAGTCACAGATTTGGATGAAATTTGCCACACAAGTAGAAGACGTCAAGGATATTCGATCTTTAAAATACTAGACCGCAACACTCCCCCTTTTTGAGAAAAACGCCTCTGAAGGTTTTAGCGTTGCTTATGGATTGGTAAGTTTTAAAGTCTGACAGAAGCGGTGCAGTGTAGGTAGCAGTGCTAAAAGCTCTCGATCAAGGGGTCGTGTGTTCGATCCCCGCTTGGGATATTGTTTTTCTTTTTGAATTATTGTCGTCGTCGTGTGTTCGATCACCGGTGAGTATTGCTTTTTTTGAATAATTGTGGATGAAATTAGTTTAAGGAAAATCAGCAATGTTCAACTACAAATACATTTATTTTAATAAATCAGTAAATTATTCGATCATTAAGATATGTAAATTATACTAAAAACACATTGCTGAACGGATTTATCATGAAAAACTGTTGTAATCGAAGCAAAGTCATAGCTAATGGTAGGATCATCCCTTGTTCCTAGAATCTATCCTGCGTCCTCTTCGTGTCTCATAGCCAACTCGGCAAAAAGCAATAAACCAGTGACGGTGACGCCCAACGTGGCTAGCCATAAATGCTTTGGTGTTGAGTAATTGTGGCATATAGTAGATACTAGGGACGTAATTGTTTAACAGTTTCATAATTTCGGATTGCTCGAAGCGAAATCCTTGCCGGATGATAGTATAGTCCTTAGTTCCTAGAATCCAGTCTTTGTTGTCTCCATGCTCAGTTGCTCATTGGGTAATTGGGTAGCAATAAGAGGAATAAATCAAGATGAAATAATAAAATAGCTGGCCATGAATGCTATGGTGCTGAATAATTGACCACCATAACATTTATGACTCGATACAATGGGCGTCACCCAGGTTTATTGCCTTTTGCCGACTTGGCTTTGAGGCACGAAGAGGAAGCAGGGTTGATTCGAGAAACAAAGGATGATCTTACCATTAGCTATGATTTTGCTTCGATTACAACAGTTTTTAAGACTCTATCCGTTCAACAATGAGTTTCTTGTATAATTTGCATATATAAATGATCGAACAATTTGCTGATTTCTCAACATAAATGTTTTTTCAGTTGAACATTGCTGATTTACCTTAAAATAAATACATCCACGAATATTGAAAAGAACAGTACCCACCGGTGATCGAACACACGACGACGACAATTATTCAAAAAGAAAAACAATACCCCGACGGGAATCGAACACACGACCCCATGATCGCGAGCTGGTAGTTCTGCTACCTACACTGCACCGCTTCTGCGAAAGATAACCATTTGAGAAGGGCAATTCCAGCAATTACAAAATTGCAGGCAGTTCTCTACTTTCTTGCTACTGGATGCAGTTTAAGGACACTCACATATTTATTTCAACTCGGAAAATCAACTATTTCCCAATTCATACCAGAAATCTGTGAAGCAAGATATAAAATATTAGAGGAATTCATCAAGAAAAGATTAAAGAAATTACAAATTAAGAAACATTTATTTATTTATTTGCGTTTCAATAGCTATGTTGCCTGAAGGAAACATATTCGAGGAAAGTTGAAAATCAGTAGCACGCTCAGAATGTTGTGTGGGTACAAGGGATAGGGAAGGAAAGAAAGGGTAAGATGTGTTTACCGAAGACCTCAAACCTTTGAATAGAGAGAACTAAGGAAACGAAATCGCTAAAGTGAATTGAAGCAATTAGCGACCATCGTAGCGCGAGACAGAAAACCACACTAGTTTTAGCATTTTGTAAACAAAAGGACGCAGTGCCGTACGAAAGAATCGTTTTTCAAATGGATATTATTCGAAAAGTTATACAACATTAAAAAGTCGTGATGAAGCAAGATTTTACAATATTATATGATTCAACAAAACATTTATTTTACTATTATACATACAAAAGACAATACCGCTTATACTAATGAAAGTAAAAGTAAAACCTAATTAAATCTAACATTCACGTTCCCTTAAAATGAACTAAATTATTACTTATTTCTAATGGTCAGCTTTTGCGTGGAGGACTTCCATATGTAATAAAATCAGGTATTAGTGTAAGTTTTTACAATGCACTCGATCAAACAGTTATAATGGCTATGCTCTTGTAAATGGTCAGCATATTCCTCAAATAAAATTTTTCCCAAGAGCTCTTCCCGGATACCTTTCTTGATAGCTAAGGTCGCACTTTTGTTGGTTATGTTCCCTTGAATCAAAATATGTTGCCTTATTATCTTCTCAGCTATACAATGCAATGTTTGGGTTGCGGGGCAAGCAAGGGGCAACGTGGATTGATTATCGCTCTCTTCGGTAAATAAGTTGCGTATGTAGTGAAAATGCTTTACCGCCGCTTATGGGGCAGCAAAGGCCATTTCGGTTCCTTATTCTCTCTAAGCAAAGGTTAGTAGTCTCGGCTATCTCTTTTACCTGGCTGACTACGCTCGAGAGATGGGAAAATGTTCTCTTTTTTGTTAGAGGTGTAGAGTGATTTTCATACAAAGTGTCCACTGCAGTTATGTTTTGCTCGACATCTGCATCATGAGTGTGTGCACGACGAACCCTGAAAAGAAACAAAATTTTGCTAGTATCAGAGTATTCATGAACATAAATCTTTTTTTCAGGTACCAGCAACTACAGACTGGAAAACAATTGAGAATGGTTTCCGAAAAGAATGGAACTTTCCTGGATGCTGTGGTGCAATCGACAGCAAACATTTCATCATTAAAGCGCCTCTCGAATCAGGAAGTTTATATTATAACTACAAAGAGACAAACAGCATTGTCTTAATGGCGGTTGTGGATCATCCATATTGCTTCAGTTATATAGACGTAGGATATAATGGACGCGTTTCTGATGGAGGTGTATTTCGTAACTGTAGTTTGTATCACGTCACGTCATGTCCTTGTTGGCGACAATGCATTTCCCTTGAAATAGTATTTATTGAAACCGTTTCCAAGAGATCGATTAACATTAAAGCGAAAAAAATTTAATTATTATTTATCCCGGGCTAGAAGAATAGTCGAAAATGCCTTCGGTATACTAGCTGCCAGATTCAAAGTGTTTGATAAACCGATGCCCTGCAGTCCTGAAAAGGTTATTAAGATAGTAAAGGCATATTGCGATTTACACAATTGGCTCCGACAAACAAAATTACAGAACAAGCAGTATGAATACACAGTAGACAAAGAAAATTATTATGCAAGAACTATCATTCCTGGTAATTGGAGGGACGAGCCAGAGGCTCATGGATTGCAACCGTTACCAAGTTCTTTAAGTAACCATTCATCTCAAAGTTCTACTGATCTACAAGAGATATGCAAATTATTTTGTCGAAGATGGGTCGGTCCCTTGGCCGACAAGAATACACTTACCAAATTACTTTCACTCTCTGTCAGACTTGAAGTAATGTTTCGTAGGCATGAATCCACTAAACCGAACCATTTTACAAACGGGACGTACATTGTGTCACTCCCGGCGCCAGACTTTTTAGATTCCTTTATTTTTCTTAACTCCTGCGTGTAGGTCGACCTAAAAATATTGTGCTATTAATAACAATAGTAACAATAAGAGACTTTTGCAAACCTAGATGCTTTTGTAATTATATAATAAAATTATTCACTAATCTGATGTTTTTAATTTTCAATTTCTCTTCCTTCTCACCAAATCCTGGTATGTCCATTGTCTTTTCCAAATCCATGCATGCCGCTAGCTTCATTCCTTTGATTCTATAATGCTCTCATGTTCTAAGTACTTAGAAACAAATTTCAAAGTTGTTTCTTCACTCCAGCGAAACGACATTTTTGTGGCAGCTAATGAACTCGACTAAAACTGCAGGTTCTGACTTCTTTAGTCGATGAGCCAGTGAGAAGTGACACGTGGTGGGGGCGCTACTCGCCCGATTAAAATAGAACGAAGTGGATCGACTCGACTAAATTACTTACTAAACTACTCGACTAAATTTTCATTGTTCAGTAGGCATGTGTAGCTCATCGCGGATATGATTCAGTGATCCGAATCATCTAAGAGATCCAAATGATTCGAATCAGTGAAATCAGTTCATTTGGATCAGTGAATCTTTCATATCTCATGGATCAGAAGCACAAGACACAAACCAATCTTCCGCGATCATGTTCCATTCAGTAATCTCTCACAAGTTCCTCCGTAAGAGAGGCAGTGGACCCCCCCCCAGGGGGGGGGGTCCTCGGGTCCACACTAGAGGTGCGAAATATAGTTCCGGAGGCGGAACGGACATGGAATCGTTCTTTTCGTAGTCGGAACTAGATCCAGACAACATGTCCGAGGAACTACAATATTTCCGACAATTCAAAAGGAGCTACAAAATAAAATGAATACTAATGCATATTAGGCATAGATAAAAGTAAAGTCATTAAGATTGGTGGCATTGGTGTGTTTTTAAAGTTTATTTCTTAAAAATCTATTAAATTCTTAAAACTAGGTATAGGTAAGTATAATTCATAAAACTAAGTATTTGTACTTATGAAAAGAAGTTGAGACATTTTCTTTGAAGAAAGTCTTGTTCGTCTTTCATTTTGAATAAGTCCTGCCTTCGAAAAAATTCGTTCACATGGAACTGACGTTGCAACTACATTTAAACGTTTTAATGCATATTCGTAGAGAATAGGATAAAAGCATTTTCTTTGGCTCCACCAAATAAGTTGGTCATCCTTTCTAGTGATGAGTGGTTCCTCAATATATTTTTGCAGTTCTACAACACCAGCCGGTTTCGAAATTTCAGGAGCTATGCGGGTGATTTCAGCAACAAATTCATCCCATATTGATGAACTTGCAAATTCAGGTGTAGTCGATACGTTAATGTCAGAAGAAATAGTAGGCACTGCAATATCTGAAGCTTGTACTGTATTGCGAAGTTTGAACTTTAAGTTTTCTATTGCCATCTTGAAATTAGCTTGCTCACGAAAACCTTTGGCTTTGAATCTTGGATCCAATATTGTGCATTCAGCATAGATCTGATTTTTTTCAATATTATGAAAACGCTTGAATATTTGATCATGTAATGCCTCCAATAATTTGCGAACTAGAGGATTTTGCATTGCTGTTTCAATTTCAATCAATTTTTGGCTGATGCAGTTTCGTAAGAGTCGACAATAAACTATGACTTTAGACAGACTTACGTATTTTTCAGCTGATGTCATAGAAGACTTTCAATATTGGTACTACCTCTTCTATCACTTTCCAATCTTCTTCAAATAATGATAGCTCGTTTTTAATTAACGCCAGTGTAGCAATAATTGCATTTTTTAGCTTTAACACTCGCTTTAGCATAACATATGTTGAATTCCATCTCGTTGGCACGTCTTGCTTGAGCTTCAATATTGGAATGCACATTTGTTTCTGTATTTCTTCTAGTTTGTAGAGGCCTTGCGAACTTTTTTTGAAAAACTCAACAATACGTTTCACTTTTTGCACAATTGATAAAATTTTGTTGAGTGAATTTTGAACTACCAAATTTAGCAAGTGTGCAAAACAACCTATAGATTGCCAACCTCCTAATTGTACTGCCGAGAGTATATTCGCAGCGTTATCTGTTACGATGACTTCTACCTTATTTTCAATGTTCCAATTCTTTATTTCACACTTCAAAAAGCTGCACAAATTGATGCTTGTATGACTTCCATCGTATTCCAGGCAACCTAGCAAATTGGACACTAATATCACTTTCTCAGTATCAATATAGTGTGCCGTTATAGCAATAAAACTTCTGTTATTGATAGATGTCCAGGCATCCGTTGTCAAGCAAACTGATGAGGCAAGTGATATATTAACTCTTACTTGTTGCAAAGTTTTCTCATAAATTTGAGGCAAAAGCACTTCCGAAACTGTTTTTCTGGTGGGCAAGCAATAGGATGGACACAAAAGCGTGACAATTTTTTTAAATTCAATGTCTTCTACTAGCCTCAGTGGATGATATTCCTTGGCAATCATTAAAACAAGTTGTTCGTCTATCGTTGCTTTCCTTTTTGAATTCAAAGGTCTAGATTGGTGTGCGAATGCATCAAGGCTTTGTTGCACAAAAGACTTTGGTGGTAAAACAACCTCACTTGGAGTTATTTGGTCACTGTTGATTGTTGAACTCTGAAAAGATGTTGATGGTTGCCGCTCAACTGGACCCAATAAAATAGTTGGATGTTTTCTTTTCAAATGTCTGCTTAGATTTCCCAGGCTTCCACAAGTGAAAGCTTTGCACTGCGAACAATACTGACATTTAGCTTTTTTGGGCTCAACTTCGAAAAAATGATCCCAAAGATTGCTTGTTTTCCTACGTAGTGCCATTCCGACAAGCTGCTTCTCTTAAAAAAATGTGGCCCTTTTTCAAAGCGAAATATTTTGAAAATATGTATTTAAAGGGTGCACTATTCTTTTCTTACCTGATGTTTCTATTAATATTAATATATGTAAATCCAACACTATAAAATAATTATATTGTCGGAATTTGGTACAGAGTTTAACTTGTATTGTACAAAATACTGATCCTTTTGAGATCAAGAACTATAATATAGACCGCCCAATAAACACTTTGAATACAACTAGCTTTTCTCAATGGCGTGTGAAACAGTAGTTTTTAATACCACAAACAACAAACAGATGAAATACCTACTCGTGTGTTGGGAGTTTCAAAAACGAAATATAAGATAAGAATGCATACATAATATTCATTCTCATTCCATATACACACAATGTATGTAAGTATGTACATACATACTGCACCAAGCATATCAATCTCCACGCTCAATCGTTATCAAACATTTGCGCATCGCACGGAACTGTGTGCTCTTGAATACATGTCTGGACTTCGGACTTGATAGTTCCATTCAAATGTGATAGTATGCAAACAACTCCAGGTCCAAAAGTTCCACAGGCGTCTCCGGATTAATATTGAGATAGCTCCATATAAACATTATCCGACACCGGACTAGGTTGGGTTTGGCTGTGCTGTATGCGCTAGTTCTAAATATATTCGGACATGTTACATGTCACTTTTCGGAACTATGTCATATAGTTCCAGCAGTGGACATGTCTCCGCGAACTATGTGTGTCCGGAACGACCCAACTCTAGTCCACACCACCCCCAGGGGGGGTCCAGGGGGGGTCCGCACCACCCCCAGGAGGGTGCCGATTGGACCTGAATTTTAAATCCTGATATTCTGTCGCCAAAAATTTGCATATTATATTTTAAGATTCGAAAATCCCAAAAAAGATTGTAATGTGCAAATAAATGATTTCTCGTATTTTGTCATACATAATATTATTATTCAATTCAGTTTACTACATTATATTAGCAATAGTGCGAAAACTAGAAAAAAATTAATCGTTTGTGAAATTCCGCGGTTTTTTGAAAAATTCTTGTAGAATTTCGTCTTCTGTTAGTCCAATTTGCGGATGAATACTCAAAGAAGCGAGTCCATTCAGGCGCTCCCGTCCCATTGTACTTCTAAGATAGTTTTTTATTCTTCTCAGGGTCGAAAATGATCGTTCTGGAGTTGCTGTTGTTACGGGTAACACTGCCAATACTCGTAAAATCGTGTTCACGCTTTTGAAGCATTTTTCATTGATTACCTAAAAAATAACGTAAAAATTGAATGTTTAGCATTGGGTGATATAAACTGATACTGGAAGTAAAAATTCCGATCTAAAGTTACTCACTTATAATGCATCGAGCGCATTTTGAATATCTTGATCGGAGATCCGTTGCCTCCACATTTTGATCTCGGAGATAAAATTCCTTTCTGAACAGTTCAATATTTCGTCATAAAACTTGTAAAGATCTGCGCATTTTTCTTCATCAAATTCCTGCTTGGAAGGAAATAGTTGTCCGAAGCTGTGGAAGATCGATTTGTGTTTTTCGAACCGACTTTCGAGATGGAAAATGTAAGTATCAAGGAATGGAATGTAGAAGGCAACTTTGTAATAATCTTCGACGTTTTGTGTTTCGATGTTGCAACGGTTTTTTTGTTGACTGCAACGACGAGGCAATTTCATATCAATTTCGTATTCGGAACTGATTTCAGCAACATTGTCGTAAATGATACGAAAATTTGAATCAACGTTTTCCCGCTTTTCCTTGATATCATTCGTAGCATCATCAGCTAACTTTGTGGCTTCTCCTAGATCTTGATTTTACGTCTGCAATTCCCGACTCAGAGGCAAGACGATAGAATTGATCGATTCCATTTTATGACAGGAGATTTGAAATTCAATTGTCAAAATCGCGGTCAAAAGTTGAGAAGCCTTTTGTGAAGTATCTCGATCTTTCCACTTTTTTATTTCTTCCAAAGCTTCAATAACGGCCGGTTGAAGTTCAAGGTAAGTTGAAACTGCTTCATGAGATTGAGCCCATCTCGTAACAGCGAAAGAATTCAATTTTTCTTTCCTCCGGTCACTCTTTTTCGGCATTTTCAAAATTTCTTCCTTCAAAATGCTTTGTCTCTTCGGCCAGTGAAAAAATGCTTCGATTGTTTCGATAGTTCCTAACGCATTTTTTATACCTGATACTCCGCAAGGCGCATTGATGGCCAAACTGAAGCTATGGGCGGCACAATGAACGTAGATTGCCAGAGGAAAATGAGACCTGATATGGGCTTGTACTCCATTGACTTCGCCACTCATAACTGGTGCACCGTCGTATCCTTGACCAAGCATGAATGAACAATCAACGTCGATATCGAGTAAATAATTCCTTATAGTGTTTCCTAAGCCTTTGCCGGTAACGTCGAACACTGGAACAAATCCAAGAAAATCCTCGCAGACATTCAATTTCGGATCCAAGTATCGTACACACATGGAAAGTTGCTCGATGCTAGAAATTTCAGTCGATTCGTCCGCCAAAATTGAAAATCCTTTCGCTTCGTTCACTTTGGCAACAATTTTTTTCTGATCAGTATGTGACAAGTTTCGATTATTTCATTCTGAATAGTTTTGCTTAAATACGTTGCATTTTTCGGAGCTGTTAAGAGATGTTGCTTCAGAATATGGTCACCTTCAGCTCGATATCGTAAAATTGCACGAAAGTTCCCTTCGTTCGAGGATTCTTTGTCAGTTTCATTGCCAATCCTAGGATTATACAAAGGTCCATCGTCTCTGTGACCACGAAGAGCCATTCCTTGCCTGACACACAAAACAATAGCGCCAACTATGGGTTTGAGTCTCTCATAATTTTCTTTCATGTTTTTTTCTTTCTGCTCGTCGATCATCAAATCAATAGGCTTACTTCTTCCAAGTTTAATATCACGTAGGTGTTCAATACCAAAAAAAGATTTTTTATGATAATCGAGATTTTCGTGGTTTCGGAAGGTTTCTTTCGCATGCTTCCAAACATTGAACGGTTTAGTAACGAGCTTTCCTAGCATGACATCATGTGTTCCACCGGCTTTAACACCAAAAGCTACGCAGTACTTACAATATCCACCGTCTTCTTTGGCAGAATATGCTAATCAGCTAAACTCTTCCAACCATTTCATTTGAAATGATAAACTTTTAACACCAGCTTTTGATTTCGGAAATTGAAATTTAGCCGATGGTCTCCATGAAGCATCGATAATTTTGAATTGGTTGTCTGTTCGAGCTTTTTGGTAAATTGGTTTAATAATACAAGTCGTGAGTTTTTCTTTTACCAAATTTTATTTTATTTTCAAATATATATTTCGGCTACTACTTGCAGCCTTCTTCAGTGATGTGTTCACGACATCACTGAAGAAGGCTGCAAGTAGTAGCCGAAATATATATTTGAAAATAATCTAAAATTTGGTAAAAGAAAAACTCACGACTTGTATTATTATGATAATTTTGAGTAATTCGTCTGGATTTGGTGCATTCCGCAGATTTCGAGCAATGACGCCTATGTCGTTTTTAGGAAAATGCACGATATTAATTTGAGTTGATGCATTTTTTTCAGTCTGTCGCTCGCTGAGAACTGCTACATCATGAGAATCGGTAGTGTTGTTTGAAAATGAATCTTCTGCTGATTCAACTGTCTCAAAAGTACTTTCTCCAGCATTCTTCTCTCTCTTCTCTTCAGATCCGGGATCAAGACGAGTGAAATGAGCGAATAAATTTCTCTTCATGTTCTTAGCTCGACTCAAACGGAATGACACCGATAAAATTCTCCACCCTTTCGTATCTCCTCTAAATATTGACACAGTTGATCACAAATCACGACAGATCACGACAAAATGACTGAATGACAGATGCATTTTGTTACAGTAAAAGTTCAGGGAAAATCTCACGCCGTGGCGCTGCCATCGCAGTATTGTTGGCGCGCTATTTAAAATGTCGAACACGTGAGATATGTAGAATACGGAAAACGACATTTATTGAATGTGCATATTTTCATATTCGTGATTTTACGATTTTGTGAATACTTTGATTTTTTATACCGTCAATTACGGCGCATGTTTCTATGTATCAAAACATTATATACTGTGTCGTGAAGAGGATGTTCTGAATTAAAACGTATGTACCCACAAGCGACATTATCGTAGTTTTATGCGGGATGTATCTAGAGAATTAGAAAATGAGGTTATGTTAGGTCATGACGGCAGAAATTTTTTGGACCCCCCCCCCCTCATCGAGATCCTAGATCCGCCACTGAAGAGAGGTAAAGAGAAATACACTTTCCACGCGAAGAGACGTTGCAGCTCGCATTTGGATGGGCATAACGACGAATGTGCACATGAAATGAAATGTTTGTAAATAATTTGCAGGGCTGCCAGAAGTAGTTTACAAGTAGATGCATATATTAAGATGCAATTTAAAGTTTCGATTGTAGTAGTTTAAAATGTGAAATTATACAATATGATCTTAGTTGAAACTGCAGGTTTTTGTCATTGTCAGACAGTAAAGGCGCAATTGTGCTTTTATATATTTTGTGTGGAAATTATATATTAATATATTTTTCATATAAAAATGTAACTTTATTAAGGTTTTTTCAGTCAAAAATGGGTTTCAAGATTCGGAAAGCGACGATCGTAAGTATTCCGAATGGAGTTTTATGAACTCAAAAATCAAGTAAACAACTTATACATCTACAGATTTACCTAATTGTATGGTAACTCTGTACAGCGTACAGCGTACCATATCTTTCTGCATACCTAACTCATAATATCAATCATCTCTTCTGACTCAGTGATCCAAATGATCTAGATGATCCAAATGATCTAGATGATCCAAATGATCCGAATGATACATATCACTGATCTGGATCTTTTTACTGAGCCAGATTCAAATGATCCATTCACAACAAAGATACGGTTTGCCACCTCTAGTTCAGATACGTTTAGTTACTAAACTACTCGCTACTCGACTAAATTACTAGCCTAGTGCGAGCTAGGCTTTAAATGTTTTGTAAATGCTAGTTAATGGCCATAGTTTATGGGTGGACAATTAACCTGCGCTCATGACACATTGCAGGTTTTTTAAACTATTGTTAGCCTTCTAATTGTTTTTCGATCAAATGTGCACTTGTAATAATTAACGCTGTGGAAGGTAAGATAGTTAAAAGATTTTCAATCAAACAAAAAATCAATATTTTTCTATTCTTTTTCTAAAAAAAAAACTATTTCTTCTAAGTACTACTTCTGCTAAGCAATCCTTTTTTAAATCAGATGCTTTGAATACAAAATCGTAGTTTTTATACTTCCAAAATATATGCATAGCAATAAACAATCGATAGTTATCATAGGAAAAGGGTCGTTCACTAATTACGGAAGGATCATATGTGAAATTTTTGAGATCATGCATTGTAAGGCTTCGTATGATCTCAATTACTTGTTCCCTTATTTTACGTAAGATTTTATATGTTTTACATATAATCAGACATTGAATTTGCGCTGCATATTAGATGTATTTAGACCAACTGCAAAATAAACAAGCCGTGAGGTGCGACCCATGAGGTCCACACGGTCAACTTCCCAGTAATATCTACATAGATATTAAAAATATTAAACACAATAATAATTATGGAAATAATACTACTTTTAATAATAAAAATGTACCTCTCATAAAAGTTATTGGAATGAGTTAAAATTAATCATAACATCTACGCGAGCGTCAATTGATTACGTAAGGATTTCGGTGCATTGGTTTGATTGATTATTCACGCGGATCAATCGGAGGGGGGACAGGTTACAAAGCAGTTTTTTCATTAAAGTTAAAACATGGTGCTGTGAAGACTATTGAAAATCTGCTCAAATTTTGAAAATATTAATAAACTTTGATTGACTTTACAACAAGGTCTTAAGAATAAGAGATTTAAGGTATAATGATTCGAATGAACCCTTTTTACATGGTGATTTTTTTTACTTTTTTTTTGTAATGAGAAAAGTTTTTGCTGGTTTCTCTACAAAAGTTGATAAAAGTTTATAAATTCTGTAAACATTTACTATTACGATGTGCAAATCAGGTTAAAAATCAAATTTTTTTTGAAAAAAAACACTACTTTTCTAAAAAAAATTAATAAATCAAAAAAATCGCTTTAACGATTTTTTTAAAATATAAAAACATCATAAAAATGTTGATACGCGTTGATTGACACCTTAATGATGGAAAGATTATATTTGGTTCTCGAGATATAATGAATGACGTAAATGACCTTGAACGTTTAATGATTTTTATTTTTTTTTTATTTTTTTTGTAATCATGAAAAAAACTTTTGCTGGTTTTTTCACAAAAACTATCTGGAGTATATAAATAGTATAAACATTGATTACTTAGGTTTGAAAATCAAGTTAAAAATTTTGTGTTTTTGAAAAAAAACCTAATTTTTTGCACTTTTTTTTAAAAATTAAAAAACAGCTTCAACGATTTTTTAAAAAATTTGACAGATTCAAAAAAATGTTGATACGCGTCGATTGACACCTTAATAATGAAAATCGCATGTTTGGTTCGTGAGATATAGCGCATAACATGGTTGACCTTCAAGGGGTGAAAACAGCAAACCCCCCGACCGAAGTGTCCCAAAAACTAATCAGCTCTTAAGATTGCAAAGACGCTTCGATTGACACCTTAACGAAGTCGATACGACTTTATTTACGTGAGTTATGCTCGTAGAAAAACTGCCCGCGAACGCACGTACGTACGTACGTACGTACATACATACACATACACACACATACATACTTCTTTCTAAAAACGCTTTATATATACTCTATAGACCTCAAAACGTAAAGAAAAGTTGAAAATTTCAATTTCGATTTTCGAGGCGATTACAAGAACTTCCCATATCCTGGGAAGTTAACAAGCCGCGAGGTGCGACCCTTGAGGTCCACACGGTCAACTTCCCAGTAATATCTACATAAACATCAACAACATTAAACACAATAATAATTTTGAAAATAATACTACTTTAAGTAATAACAATGAGAGGTATTCATAGCAGAAACAGGAATGAGTTAATATGAATCATATCGTCTACGGGAGGGTCCATTGATTACGTAAGGTTTTTGGTCGATGAGGACAGATTGAATATTCACGCGGATCAATCGGTGGGGGCCTTTTTGGTGTTGATGAATTTTGTTGGTTTTCAAAATTTAAGCAATTTTTTTTAATTAAAAGACTATAAAAACTATTAAAAATCTGCTCAAATTATGCAAATATTTTAAAACTTTGATTGAATTTACAACAATTTTTTAGAATAAAAGATATAAAGTAATAGCACTCGTATGAACCCTCTTTACATGGTAACTTTGACTGATTTTTTATTTTTTATTTAGTTGTTTCATAATCATGGAAAATTTTTTTGCTGGTTTCTCTTCACAAATTGATAAGATTAAACTGGTATCACTGTGCTGTGCAAATCAAGTTAAAAAAATATTTTTTATGAAAAAAACCATAATTTTTCGCATTTTCTTTTATTAAATTCAAAAAACGGCTGAAACGAATTTTAATCATGTTAAAAACTTTACAAAAATATTAATACACGTCCATTGACACCATATTGATGCATATATTATATCTGGTTCGTGAGATATAGCGAATGATAAAAATGACCTTGAAAATCATGATGACTTTTAATGATTTTTTATTTTTTATTTATTTTTTTGCGTACTCATGAGAAAAAGTTTTGATTGTGTTTCTACAAACATTTTTTGAAGTATATAAATTTTGCAAACATTGATTACTATATTTCGCTAATCAGATTAAAAATTTATTTTTTATGAAAAAAACCTTAGTTTTTGCACTTTTTTTTCTTAAATTAAAAAACAGCTCGAACGATTTTTTCCAAAATTTGATAGATTTACAAAAATATTAATGCACGTTCATTGACACCTAAATTATGCAAATCGTCTGTTTGGTTCGCGAGATATAATGCAATACACAAATGACCTTGAAGATCACGATGACTATTAATGATTTTTTATATTTTATTTGATTTTTTTTGTAATCACGAGTAAAAAATTTTGGTGGTTTTTTTACAACAACTGTTTGGAGTATATAAATTATTTAAACATTTATTACTGCGTGTTGAAAATCAAGTTAAAAATTTGATGTTTTTGAAGAAAAAAACCCAATTTTTTGCACTTTTTTTCAAAAAATTAAAAAACCACTCGAACGATTTTTTTAAAAATTTCACAGAATCACCTAAATGTTAATACGCGTCGATTGAAAAATCGCATGTTTGGTTCGTGAGATATAGCGCATAACATGGTTGACCTTCAAGGGGTGAAAACAGCAAACCCCCCGACCGAAGTGTCCCAAAAACTAATCAGCTCTTAAGATTGCAAAGACGCTTCGATTGACACCTTAACGAAGTCGATACGACTTTATTTACGTGAGTTATGCTCGTAGAAAAACTGTCCGCGAACGCACATACGTACGTACGTACATACACACACACACACATACATACTTCTTTCTAAAAACACTTTATATATACTCTATAGACCTCAAAACGTAAAGAAAAGTTGAAAATTTCAATTTCGATTTTCGAGGCGATTACAAGAACTTCCCATATACTGGGAAGTTAATAAGGTGGGGATCAACAATTATAGACGAAATAGCAGGATTTTGAACATTTCTGTCAGGAGTGAAGATGTTTGGCTTATGTGGAGAAAACGTAGATGAAAAGTATGTGGCAAAGAGATTATTTATGTCCACAGGCGAGGAAGCACAGTTATGATTCCATTGCATGGAGCTAGGGATAGATGAGGAGGACCTTAATGATCTTATATATGACCAGAATGGTTTAGAATGGTTAGAGAGGAGAGAGTTTTCAATAGAGCTGTGATAGGCGCAAATAGCTTGGCGTATTTTCTGCTTAGCAATAGACCGAAGCCTTCGGAAAGCAGATTGCGCTTCAAAAGAGTCAGATGTTTTCAGCCGTTTTCGAGCCCTGTCTTTCAGCTTGATAGCATCAAGAACCGATTGAGTGAGCCAGGGAGGGTCAAATTTCTTAGATGAACGACGAAGAGGAGTAAATTGTGATATCGGGTTTGACAGGACATAATAGAATTTGGCTACAGCTTCATCACAAGTGAGATTGGAGAAAATTGCAGCCCAGTCAATCGAAGATAATTCAAGGGATAAAGAGAGATAGTCCGTTTTACGGAAATTGTAGGCTGGAGGAACACGAAAGTTATGGAGCTTTTGGATAGGTAAGGTTAGCTGTATATTAAGAGGAGGATGATGAAGATCAATAGGGAGATAAGATAAATCAGCCGCAGACACAGACACCAGATGAGATGGAAGATTAATTAAAATCAAATCCAGTAAACGGCCATTTACATTTAGTGACGAATTAACCTGAAATAGAGAAAAGTGAGAAAGAAGAGAGGAGAACAGAGAGTGCATTAGAAGAATGGGCAATAGAAGACGGACTTGAAGGCCATTCAACTGACGGACAATTGAAGTCACCACAGATGATCATAGTTGAGAAGTGATTAAGCGAGCTATAAAAGGCAGAGATCTCATCTAAAAAGATTTCGAGAACAGATACAGGGGAGTTACATGGAATATAGACGGATGCGACTAATATGCTATAATAGGAAGAAGTTGACACTTTCACAACAATACATTCCACGGGGTAAGAAGGGCGAAATTGAAAACAAAGGGAAGAGGGGAACGATTTATACACACCAATGAGAACACCTCCCCCATCAGCTTTACCAGAGAGAGAGAAATTGTTGTCCTGGAAATTGTTTGCGGGAAACTTCAACAATAATTTTCATCGCTCGAAACATACCTGCAGTAAATGTGAATCTTTCGCCTCATTGACATCAGGGACGTTGAGTCCCGAGCAAGAAGAAAAAACCATTGTTAATCGTGCAGACAATCTTGGTATCGGCTTCTCCTGTCCAGAGATACCGTTACTGCTGGCGGGCTACTCAGTTGATGCGTTATGCCATTGGATGATTCTCTGGTTCTGGCCTCGAATCTCATTACTGGAGATTCAGTCACCATTATGCCCCATTAAAAAATGTGGTCTAGGTGCGACCCTTATGGTCCACACGACTAACTTTCCAGTGGGGTGAATAAAGAAACTATGATTTGTTTTTATTATTTTTGTTTATATATTCTATTATTATTCTAAAATATTATAATTTTTTTTTAAATTTTTTTAGCCATAAAAGCCATTTGATAATGAAAGACGTCTCCGCTCTCGTCATCTACCCAAGTCTCGACCAGATCCAAAATCCCTTAGATCCAAAATCTCCCATATCCTTAATCCCCCAGATCCTAAATCCCCCAGATCAAAAATCCCCAGATCCTAAATCCCCCAGATAAAAAATCTCCCAAATCAAAAATCCCCCATATCCTAAATCACCCAGATCCTAAATCCAATATTAAATTACTTATAACAATATCCAATATTAACTGCATTAGCGTCTCTCCTCTCATTCTCCCAAACCTGATAATATAAGTTTGGAATTTAAAAAATAATCTTGATTTTTTTTCAAATTGCATTTTTTACAAATTTGATCAGAATTTTGCTAAAACACACAATAATAATAATATTACTATGAAAGTATTCCGGATCTGCACGAATTAATAGTGCGTTTCAACAGTTTCAAAATTAAGCAATTTTTTCAGTTTTTTATCCTCAATAAAAAAAGGGCTAAACCGATTTTGCTGAAAACTCATTCAGTTCTAAGTTACGTAATTACGTCAATGTGATCTTTGGTTCTTGAGATAATCGAAACGAAAAATAATTCCGAACGCACATACGCACATTCGCGCATACGCACATACGTACATACACACTCATAGACATATTTCTAAAAGCGATGGATTTGGATTCTAGAGACCTTAAAACGTGGAGATATGTCAAAATTTGGGATTCGCAAAATCGACCCCATTACAATAACTTCCCACTGGAAAGTTAAAAAAGATCGACAAATCCAAACACTAGGCATCAAACAAAGCCAAATCAACAAGTGAGGTTACATTTCCTACTTTACTCCAACTTATTATCTCGTGCATACGAGTAGGAACCGCGATCAGGATCAAGCAAAGGGCACCGAAATCAAACTACGCTAAGAAAACGGATTACATTCCACGCGAACGACGCAAAAAAAGTTAAGGCACTCTGCAAATAATTTATTTTTCTGAGAAAAATGCACTGACAGATTCGCATGGAATTTTCGCTTAATGAAATATTTGTCATTTGAGTTGAGCAAATAATCCAGGAAAGTAAATTTTAAAAATTAGTAAATAATGAGTGCTAAGAGAATACCATTAAGTGCAGAAGTTCGGGAAATTATAGTTCAGCTTTGGCAAACAGGAATGTCATATGCTAAAATTGGTGTATTAGTTAAAAAATCAAAATATACTGTCAGAAACGTTGTGCTAGCATTTAAAAAACCAAAATCATTTGAAACCAAACCTTAATCGGGAAGGCCAAAAATGCTAACTTAGCGAGAAGAGAAATGGATTGTGAAAGAAATTAAAAAGGATCCAAGATTAAGTGCCCCATTTTTACGCAATGACGTTTAAAAAAAACACTTTAGAAAAGAAGTGTCTCCTCAGATAGTACGAAATATTATAAAAAAGTTGGGCTTTAAAGGCAGGGTTTGCCGACGAAAACCGCACATTAACGCAAAAAATGTGATGTTAAGATTACGTTTCGCGAGAGAGTACGTAAAAAACCAAAGTCCTTCTGGAAAAGGGTTATTTTTGTTGCCGAAACAAAAATTAACCTGTTTGGATCTGATGGGAGGCGTTATGTTTGGAGAAAACCAAATACTGAGTTCAATTTCAAGCAAACCAATCCCACAGTAAAACACGGCGGTGGGAACATCATTCTATGGGGTTGTATGGGGACTTCTGGACCTGGAAACTAAAAAATTATAAATGGGAGGATGGATCGACATTACTATCTAAATATCCTCAAAAGAAATATTAGACAAAGTGCTGAAAAGATGAGAATTTTAAACTCTTTTGGCCTGTACCAGGATAACGATCTCAAACCTACCTCGGAGCAATGCCGACTTTGGGCTATTTAGAACTGCCCAAAAGTGATTAAAGCATCTGCTTAGTCCCCAGATTTAAACCCCATAAAGCATCTATAGTACCACCTAAAAAATAAAGTTACGATTCGGAAAGTAAAAAATAAAAACTAACTAAAACAGCCATTATTGAAGAATGGGAAAATATTTCACCAGCCGTTTCCAAAACGTTGCTCAAATCGATGCCGAAACGCTTCCAGAAAGTCATAAAAATGCAAGCATAGTCCACAAAGTATTAACAGTGAGCAAGTTTCTAAAATTTAAAGGAAATAAATCTAAAACAAATCAAATAATTTCTGATAAAACTATATCGTGCCTTAACTTTTTTGGGGTCGTTTCTCGATGGCAAACAAGCATTTTTTATTATGTTTAAAAATTGTTATGTGATTGGTGTTTTTTGTTATGTTACTGAAATACACCTTCTAATCTCCTGATATAATGTGAAAATAAAAACATTCTCGATAAAAATATCATTGAAAAGTTAAAACTTTTCTCGCTGCTATTTTTTACCCACCGTATATGTAATTAGAACTACTTGTAGTTTAGGAAGAAAACCCAATTTTCAATAAATCCCTCGATATAACTCATTCGCCTTGAGTTTATTTTATTTTAGTTGATTCAATGACAATTGAGGAGGGCAAAAAGTTGGCTTATGTTACCTCTATAAGGACCACAGGAAAACAAACTCCTGGAAAATCCAAGACTTGGAGCGGACACGAAATTAGAAAACACTGTATTGTACTATTGTCATATCGACAAATTGCCAGTCACCTAGAGTGTTCCATAAAAATAGTTTACGGAGCACTGAAACTCGTGGAAATCCGCATGACTGTTCAAGATATTGCCCAGGATAAAAGAGCCCGAAAGACAACTCATAGTATGGATAGAGAAATTGCTCGCACATTGAAACGGAGCCCAAAAAGATCAGCTCTTGAAATTCATTGCCGACTTTTTGGGGTGAGTAGCATTATTTCGGCGAGAACAATCAAAAGATGTCTTTTGGAAGCCAGACTACATGGCAGGATAGCCAGGAAGAAGCCCATGATAACGGCAAATAATCAGAAGAAAAGAATAGACCTCGTACGGGAGTATTTAAACTGCAAAAATGAGTGGAAACTCATCTATTGGAGCGACTAAACAAAAATAAATCACACCGGGTCTAACGGGAGGAGATATGTAAAACGACCAAGAAGTAAGAAATTCGACACTCGCTACACTTCAACTGTTGTGAGGCGTGGAGGTGGCTCCATCAATGTTTGGGGATGTCTTTCGTGGTTTGGTGTTGAACCAATAGAAGGAATATTAACCAATAAAAAGTACGTCGACATCTTAGAAAACATCATGTTATCATGGGCTGAGGAGAATCTTCCTTTTATATGGAAGATTCAGCTCGTCAACGAACCCGACCATACGGCACGATATACAAAGAAGTTTCTGATGGACAACAGCGTCGCCGTTTTGAACTGGACATCAACGAAACCTGACTTAAATCCAATCGAGCACTTGTAGGGAGTCATAAAACAAGCCCTAGCAGTAAAAAAATTTCACAAGCATGGACCAATTGTTGGAAGCGATGAAAGAAGCATGGGCATTCATATATGTGGCGAGATGCAAGAGAGTTATAACGACAATGCCGAATCCTTCAGCAGAAGGGTTTCCCGACACGTTACTGATATGTTTTTGTTATTTATTGTTTTTATTTCTTAAAATATTCCCTTACATAAATGAATTTTAAAATTTGATTATGTGTTTCTAATTACATATCCGCTCGAAATCTTCTAAGACTGTTACTGTCCTGTCGTACTTTTAGAGGTAGCATCGGCTAACGCTATACTTCCTTCAATTGCCATTGAATCTGGTAAAAAAAACTAATCCAAGAGGAATGAGTTATATTGAAGAATTCCATCACAAATCAGGGTTTTCTTAGTAAGCTGCAAGTGTTTCTAATTATATGTCCGCACTTGTATATACTTTAAATGAAAAAATGCTGAAAATTTCCAAAAATTATACATACTGTTTTATTCATATTTATTTATTGAAATGAAATAGTTTTATGGTATTGTATTAAGAATACGTTTTGCTCATCAAATACTCTTCTTTGTTTTATTTCAGTTTATTTATGATAATACTTCCTAAGACTACCTATCTATCGGTATATATTTGTCTTGCAGTTGCTTCATTAGGAACACTAGTGAGAGAAGCTCAATTAATCGCTTCTATTGGTCAAAAATATACGTACGGACTGAAAGTGCAGTATTGCAAAAATGTCAGCGGTCCTCAGCAGGAAGTGTTCTTTTTAAAAACCAATTCAAATGTTATTAGATTATTGACCGAATCATCTAATTCGGGGATAGTCAAAAAAATTTTGTGTTTATTATCCCATGAACCATCTTACGTGGATTTATTTCCAGGAGTAGAATCTGATGTTTAACATAAAGATCCAGGCTCTTCGAAATCCGCATCCATATGAACAGTTCAATTTTTTAGTGCACGATATAACCTACTTAATTTTTTTTTGTTTGGCGCACCGCCAAAATCATAGAAAATCTCATTTTTAAAGGTTTTCGTGAGGATTCTCGTAACTTTTACACGAAGCGACAAATCTTTGCTCCTGCCGTTTTATTATAGAACAAATAATTCTATACAACAATTGTTCATTACTGTTCCTGCATCATAAGTGGTGAAAGGTCAAAAAAGTTCAAACGTTACAAAAAAACGATGGGAAGTTTTTGGTCTTTGAAACAAGCTTTACTGTTTAAAATCTAAATCTGACCACCAAAACTTTATTACGAGCGATTTTGAGATAAGCGCAGGACTATTAAAAAAGATTGTATATTATGTAAATTGACTGTGAAATAGAATGTTTTTCAGTTGGCATTTGTACTTAATCATATCAGGCAAAAAATGCCAAGCTTGTAAGTAAATCCAATGGCAGTGTTTATGCTAATAAAATGAGTTCCGACTGAGACCCTTACGAGACAGCAGTCCAAGTGCTCTGCGAATCGATTAAAAGCTCTACATCTATGGCATGAGGGAAATATGGACCACTCCACCATACTTAAGAGGGATGGTCTAACGCTAGGAAAAGTAGACCTCGATTCTCCGATTTCCTGCTACCACCATGGTTTCCAGACCATAAAAAGAAGTGAGATACAGGAATCGGTCGACATCTACACATTTGGATCAAAATGGATGGAATGGTTGGCTGTGACGTTTTCTCAGAACAGCTAGCGTTGAAACTATCCTTCCAGCTTCAAAACCACCGTAGTGTCTTTCAGGCAGAAGTCATTGCAGTATAAAAGGCAGAAGACTGGTTGAGAAACCAGAAAATTTCCATTAGACGTCTAAAAAATTCCTCTGACAGTCAAGCTGCTATCCAATCACAATCTCATCCAAAAATGTAATGGAATGTCGTACATAACAGAACGAGGTGTCACTTCACTGTGAAGTGATCACCACATCCGTACTGACGGGGCACAGTCTGATTGGCAGACATGCAGCAAGATTGAACGTTCCCTTCAACGATTTTTGCTGGAGTTGCAGATCGGAAGAAGAGGAAGAAACGATCCAACATCTTCGGTGTGAATGCCTCGCACTTTTTAGAAGACGCATGCAAACTCCAGGCACACCCTTCGTGCATAACCTTACGAAAATAGCGAATTTAAATATTAGCTGCATAGTCAATTTCATACGAGACTCTAAATAGTTCTCATCATCCCGCACCTACGTTCTAGTGCCGTTCCAATCTTCTGTGGTATCTCAATGGACCTATCGTGGCGTAAGTGAGCCATCTTTTGATTAAGAAGCTTGCCACTACAACCAACCAAGTAAATCCATATGAATTTTTTTGATTACACGTTTCATTATTTTAATATAACAACGTACAAAAAGTCCCTTCGAAATCTTATTCGCGTTGCGAATTATTCAAGGTCAAGGGCCAACGAAATCAGCTCTTCGAAAATAATAAATTCTGGTGAACAGTTTTATAGAAAAGCAAATGTGAAGGAAATTCCTTGTGTCATTCAATTCAAACTGAATGTTATTTTTATAAGTAGCCAGTTTGCGAAACAAACTCCAGTCTCATTTACATTTTTTCAATTATTAACTTCCCAGTATATGGGAAGTTCTTGTAATCGCCTCGAAAATCGAAATTGAAATTTTCAACATTTCTTTACGTTTTGAGGTCTATAGAGTATATATAAAGTGTTTTGAGAAAGGGAGATGTGTGTGTGTGTGTGTGTGTACGTACGTACGTACGTACGTACGTTCGTGGACACTTTTTTCTACGAGCATAACTCACGTAAACAAAGTCGTATCGACTTCGTTAAGGTGTCAATCGAAGCGTCTTTGCAATTTTAAGAGCTGATTAGTTTTTGGGATACTTCGGTCGGGGGGGTTTGCTGTTTTGACCCTTTGAAGGTCATTTCTGTCATGCGGTATATCTCGCCAACCAAACATACGATTTGCATGATAGAGGTGTCAATCGACGCGTATCAACATTTGTGTGAATCTATCACATTTTAAAAAAAATCGTTGTAGGCGTTTTTTAATTTAAGAAAAAAAAGTGCAAAAAATTAGGTTTTTTTCATAAACAATAAATTTTTAACCTGATTCACGTAATTTAGTAGACAATGTTTATAAAATTTATATACTCCAAACAATTTGTGTAGAAACAACATCAAAGCTTTTTCTCATGATCACGTAAAAAATTCAATTAAAAATAAAAAATTATTAAAAGTCATCATGATTTTCAAGGTCATTTTTATCATTCACTATATCTCACGAACCAGATATAATATTTGCATCATTAAGGTGTCAGTTGACGTGTATTAATATCTTTGTGAAGTTTTTAACATTATAAAAACTCGTTTCAGCTTTTTTTTAATATAATAGAAGAAAATGCAAAAAATTATAGTTTTTTTCATAAAAAATATTTTTTTAACTTGATTTGCACCGCACAGTAATACTAGTTTATAAAATTTATACATTCTTATCAGTTTTTGAAGAAAAACCAGCAAAACTATATTCCGTGATTATAAAAAAACTGAATTAAAAATAAAAAATCATTCAAAGTTATCATGTAAAGAGGGTTTATACGAATGCTATTACTTTATATCTATTATTCTAAAAAAATTGTTGTAAATTCAATCAAAGTTTTAAGATATTTGCATAATTTGAGCAGATATTTAATAGTTTTTATAGTCTTTTAATTAAAAAAAATGCTTAAATTTTGAAAACCAACAAAATTTTTCAACACCAAAAAGGCCCCCACCGATTGATCCGCGTGAATATTCAATCTGTCCTCATCGACCAAAAACCTTACGTAATCAATGGACCCTCCCGTAGACGATATGATTCATATTAACTCATTCCTGTTACTGCTATGAATACCTCTCATTGTTGTAATGTTGTTGATGTCTATGTAGATATTACTGGGAAGTTGACCGTGTGGACCTCAAGGGTCGCACCTCGCGGCTTGTTTTATTTTCCAGTTTAAATTAAGAACAATTTTTAAGCAAATTTCAACATGTCACAACAGTGAAAAGCAAAGCTATTAAAAACTAAGGAATCTAACTTCAATTTACTCTTTTGAAAGTCAGGCTTTATTTTTGTGAAAAAAGTTGACACATGGAAATTTGATGATTTAAACATTTAGAGCGTAAAAACCTATAAAGAAAACACGAAACAATATTGGATCTAATATCTGGAAAATATGTGGGAAGTACTCGAATTATGACTAAAAACTTCTTTATTTGTGGATTTTGAGAGCGTTGGAGGGCACTCTTTATCGTCCGTGAACTCACCAGTCACCAGTCCCATTATACTAAGATTCTATGTATTATATTGTTACATATTTTTGGATTGCTTCTGCAAGCTTTTTAAGCCAATTTAGTCAAAATTTCATACTGAATTTTGTGTAGATGACTCGTATTATGATTTCATAAATAGACGGAATTTGATGTGATACATCCAAGAAAGAAAGAAGTTGCCATTGGATAAATAAATGGAGTGGCAAACCAGGAACATTACGAGCTATTGCACGCGGTAGGCCCTCGAAAGGTGTGCTCGGGTATCATCACCTGGCGAACTCGGCTAAGGTCGATCGTTGCAGTGGGCGTTTGTGGCAACACTGAGGTCGCGCTTTTTGTTGTAGTTGTTTTTCGAGATTATCTTTGCGAAATTGAGTCCACGTCAAGTAATAATGGTAATTTTTGCCCCGAAATGGTTTAGTATCGAGATTGTAAAGTCCGTCTTGCAGCGAAGGGTATATTCGAGTAATGTAGAGGTTATTTTTGGATAATTTACCGTTGAGCATCGCACCACAGATCTGAAATCTTCGAATTCATACAATGATCATATTGTTTATAACTTTCGCAATGCTGACTACCCAGGCATCAAGAACTGCTTAGCTTGTATTGACGGGGACATCACTCTTTCAGCATTAGATGTTGAGGACTCTGTGTCCTTATTTTATCATATAATTTTTGACACCATTGAAAGATATGTTCCCAAAATAAAGAAACGGGACAAACTATCCGAGCCTAGGCTGGATAGAGATCTGAGACACTTAAGAAATCAAAGAAACAAAATGTATAAATCATTAAAAAGTAATAAAGGCCATGCCAATGACGTGATCAAGGAGAAATACGCTATTTTGGCTAACGAATTTTCCACTAAATCCCATGAAGCGTATAAAAATTATGTCACCATTACTGGAGAAAATATTATTCAGAATCCAAAAAAATTCTTTGATTTCGTAAATATTAAGAGAAAAGCATCGGGATATCCGACTACAATGAATACAATGACGTGAGAATACGTCATCAAATAGTCAAGTAATTTGTGATCTATTTGCTGATCATTTCCAAAAAGCTTTTCATCCTGCTAGCCTACCTAAGTCTATTGATTTGGAAGACTTTCGGACTATTCGGACACAGGTTGTTAAAAACATGAGTCTGAATATCGATGATATTAGAAAAGCCATCAAAGAGCTGGACCTAAATAAAGGCCCCGGACCAGATCAACTTCCACCTTTGTTCCTATACAATTGTTCTTACCTAGTCCTACCACTTCACATCATCTTTAACAAATCTCTCCAGTCAGGTGTCTTTCCGAGTTGTTGGAAATTTTCCATTGTCATACCCATTTTCAAAAGCGGAGATAAACACTCTATTGAAAATTATAGAGAAATTGCAATTCTTTCAACTATACCTAAGTTGTTTGAAAAGGTGTTATGTGATAAACTAACGAAAACAATTGACCCGCTTCTAAATGAACAACTGCACGGATTCCGAAAACGCCGCTCAACGTCTACCAACCTTATGCTGTTAATCTCAGATACTCTTAAGGCGATGGAACAGGGGCAGCAAATTGACACAGTTTACACTGATTTTAGCAAAGCCTTTGATAGTGTCGATCATGGCATTCTAAAATGTAAATTACAGAAATTCGGTATTCAGGGGTCTCTGCTAGATTGGATATATTCATACCTTTCTAATCGAAGTCAATTTGTCAAATTTCAAGGCGACCAATCAAAAAAGATAAAAGTCACTTCGGGCGCACCTCAGGGTAGTCATGTCGTCCCTCTCCTTTTCAACATTTTCGTGTCTGATTTGTCTGAAGAATTGTCGGACATACCTCATCTATTTTACGCAGATAATTTGAAAATTTATCACACCATATATTCACAAAAAGATTTGTTGTTCCTTCAATCGAAGCTTTTATCGCTTCAACAATGGTGCAAACGTAACAAACTTCACCTTAACACTAGCAAATGTCAAGTCATTAGCTTTTCGCGGAAAAAAATTCCTTTGAACAGCACATACCTTCTTAATGACAAACAACTAGCAAAAGTAGATAGGGTCGTTGATCTCGGGGTTGTTCTGGACCAAAAATTGCGCTTCACTACTCATTACGACACTATACTAGCTGAAGCTACAAAGCAGCTCGGCTTTATTAAGAGACGCGCTAAAGAGTTTAAGAATGTTTGGGTAACTAAATCATTGTACACTTCCCTTGTCCGACCGCTATTAGAATACGCATGTATTGTCTGGAATCCGATATTTGAGATACATAGCGACAGATTTGAATCAGTGCAAAAGCAATTTCTTCTCTTTGCCTTAAGGTATATGTACAACCCAAATACCTTTAACCAATTGCCACCGTACATGCACAGGCTCGGTCTTCTTAAGGGGTTATATACAGTTGTACCGCGCAAAAAGATGAAATTTTCTCGATTTTTTTTTGACATCATAGAAAATATTTATTCAAAATCTTTTATCAACGTCGAATAGTACATGTTTCTAAGAACTTGTTGAAATTTTGTCATCAAAAAACATCAAATAATAAAAAAGTTATAGGCGACTTCCAGGAACGTCTTTTTTTCGACGCGACTTGCGGTGGACATCATATCTTGATATCGGTTCATCGGAAATCAAAAATTCAAAAAAATTCTGTTAGTATATTCTATCATCTAGTAGCTGAACGAAGGATTTGTGAAAAATTTTATATAAAAGAAAATGGCGACGGTTGTAGCAAAAAATGTACATTTTCAACGTATAACATTTCCGATCTTTTGCTCTAGAAAAAAAGTTTTCGAAAAAATTGAAAATCCTTCGTTCGACTAGCTATTATCATAATAAATAAGTGGTATAAATTGGGTGTTGATCGGGTTAATAGTTTTTCAGTAATCGTGTCCACCGCAAATGTAATTTCGAAAAAACAAGATTCTGAGATAATCGCTTTTAAAGTTTCCAGTTTGTTTCTTTCATATTTCTAATAAATATATTTCAACCCACATCGAGTCGTCTATTCCAAGGCCATATAGTAGTTCTTCTGCATCATTTGCAGCCTCCAAATCATGGATTTGTTGCTGTCGACGAGCCATCCTTCCTTCTTTAGTGGCTGCTTGCGCGCGTTGCTCAGCAATTGTAATACGGAATTCGTCCTGCTTGGTAACATAAGCGTGAGAATTTCGACCACATGGAAGTCCTAGTGCATCCAAGATATTCAGAAAATATATGTTGCCTTCATTAAAAATGCAAGCAGATGCATCTGCTGCAATTTCAACGGGTACTGATCCGCCTGGAAGATGTTTTGGCGAAATTTCCCAAATCAGTTGATTATAACGTTCGTTATTATTTTGGGTAAATCTACCGATGCATCTTTCAAGGAGTTCTTTATTCGTCAAATCTTTGTAAATTGGCTTAATAGCTTTTAAAAGATCTACAGGCAGAGCAGTGTATGTATTCCAAACATTTTCAACAATACAATAGAGCAGCGAAAGTTGACGTACCGCTTCTCTCGAGCCGACAGCTGCAAGGCTCAACGCCCGCTGTACAGGTATTGCGCTATAAATAGCTATAACTTCAGTTCTAATGCACCAATCGTTATGAAATTTTGTGAGACTATTCTCGAAAGTATATACTTAAAGAATATGCAATTAAAAATGTCTTTTTTCTTCCATCACAACTGTATATAACCCCTTAATCTAACTACTCTGACATCCAGAAGAATGATCGCGTGCTGCTGCTTTGCCTTAGATGTCATTCAGGGTAGGATTAATGCAGAGTTTCTATCAAGGCAATTCATATTTAACGATATAGTTAAACAAACGAGACACACCCGTTCGCTCAAAGAAACTCAGCACAGCACTACCTATGCAGAAAATGAGCCCATCAACAGATGCTGCAAGTTATTTAACAGTATGGGTAGACAGCACACATCCAACATCACTAAGGCCTCTTACAAATTAAACCTGATAAGGGCCCTTCCGAAACTCTCTCCACTTTCCAACTCACTTTCCTTAGTTTTATAATTACTTTTAACTATTTTTAACTTTTGACTGTACATATTAACCTGTACTATATTTATGCCTTGCTTTGGCTTTAAATAAATAATTTGGAGTAATCGTGGTAATTGAGATTATATATAATTAACCAAGATGAAACTAGGGAAAGCGAACCGCGACCACATTCGCGCTGAGCTGAGCTAGCCTGCCAACAATCACCATCTCTCTAGTATTCGAGAAGCCGGAAAAACGCAACTGGACAATAATTAATGTTAGTTGCCTCGTCTCTGGACGTCTTTGGAACGTATGTCAACACAATAACATAGTCCATCAAAAATACCGTTCAATGTGGAGCCACACGGAAATGAAACACTCGAAGACTTCTAAAACGTTTGAATTCATTACAGGTGAATCTAATTTCGAGAGAGCACCAACGATAAAATACATTTGATTTTCAATAACGCAATTTGCAGATCAGCTAAAATCTAATAAAATCTTTTTCACAATCACTCGTTTTTACAAAAGAGGAATGTAAAGTTTATCGCATCAGAATTACGCTTCTTCTTTAAACTCGAAAATTCATCAACTACTATATTCATTTTTAAACACTTATAACGTTTTATTTGCCAATTATGTAGGTTTATGCTATAAGAATTTGTGATTATTGTAGGGTTTTCGTCGTTTACACAGGCATAAACATGAATTTGAAATAATTTTTACAATAATGTTGTCAAAACTTAACTGTTTGCAATAGCATAAAATATTTTTAATGTATGCCCTAACGCGAAACATGTACAAGCTAACACAATATTAAATAAAAACACAACCAACTAATTTCTTAAGCTAAATTCTTCATGTGCAACATAATCTACTGGAACCCTTTCAAATTTACTGGCATTCCTTGCTAAAATTGTTTTTTGTGTTTGCCTCCTCACTTTATTCACTACTAGAGTCCTTTATTACTATACTTTCTTTCATGGAAATCAATCCGGTTGTGCGAAACATTCCTGCTTGATTGTATATATGTATATGCAAAACAGAATTACATCCGTGTTTTATGGCTGGATAATATCACAAAATCAAGTTATTTTCTACCTTAACAATGTAACGAAAGTCAAAAGAATTTTGTATTTAAAACGCTTAGACGTGGCCCTCGTGATTACAAAAATACTATAAATAACTTAAGTGAATATATTGCCTTGCGACAAGCACACAATTTATAGCTACGAACAACCTTTTCATATGAAATGCATCCGCTAATTTTTTCTCGATGCATCCTGGATTATGATCTTGTTCTTTTGCCTCGTAACTTTCGTCGAAGGCTGCGATGCAAGCTGTAGCTGCTTCAAATTTTGTTCGGGAATAGCGACATCTTGATTTTTCTTCGATGAATTTGAGCTTGCGCCATGATATCGCGTCAGCACCTGAAACTTTGCGAACAGCTTGTTCTTACTCTCGCGGTCTTTGTCCTTAATTTTATCGAGCGGTTTGTATTTGCTGAGGGCGTCGGGTATCGGGCAAAAATCTATTTCTGCGCGATGTTTCGATTTGACCACATGTTTGCCCATGTTCGCCTTATAATAGTCCATTTCAAACTCGCTGTCTGAGAATTGAGGACTTACAGGCGAAGCATGATGAGGTAGCACATTGCCGCAAGCAAGCTGAGGATGAATTAAACGATCGTTGTAGCTAGAACTTGCACTCGTTTCTTCAGCTAAATGGCGTAGCATGAGTGTAAGCTTGGTTTCATGTTGTCGCTGCAGGAGCACGGCGTTGTGCTCTCCTTCGAGACGCGCTTGCCGTACAGCATTGCTTAATTGACGTTCACGCCATTCCCAGGCATCGCGCTCGCGTTCCAAACTCATCAGCTGAATCTCCAGCTTTCTGCTCGCATCGCGCAAATCTATCACTTTTGTAAAGTATTTGTAAAGTAGCGTCCTCATCTCTTCGGAGGATAAATTGTTGAGGCGCTCCATTAGCATTTGCTCTCCTTTTTCGCGCTTCAGACGATCGCTCGTGTCTATGGATCTATGGCCACAAATCATTTCGTTTTTAAACTCAATAGCTGCGTCGATTGCTTCAATGGCTTCGTCACACTCCAAGAGCTTGCGTTCCTCGCGATGAGAAAGAATTTTCTCCTTCTTCAACTTACGGTCTAGCGAACAACGTTGCTCCAATAAGAGGTCTCGAGTACGTCTTAGGTTTCTTATTTCGTGTCTCAACGAGTCTTTCTCTTTGCCGTCTTCAAACTGCTCCAGATTATCAGACTTTTCCTTGAGGACATGGTCCAAATGCGAGATTCTCGCCTGGACCAATTTCAAGTTCTTTCCCTTGTCGTCATCAGGTGTCTTGGCGTTTTCCTTGTCTTTCAACGCTCTAAACTCCAATTCAAGTTGTTCTCGTACCTTTTTTTCTTTTTTAAGGTTTTTTTGGAGACTTTCCAGTTGTTTTTTCGACTCTTGGAGCGATTGATTCAGCTTTTTCACCTTTTGTCCACTTTCACCGACTATATGTTTTATGGATGCAAGAATTTGAAGCCGTTGTTCAATCTGCGTACTCAGTGCTTTGAGGCGTTCAATTTCTACTTTGTCGCGACCATTCACCACTGCTTTTGAGAGTTGTTTGTTAGTTTTCTCGAACTCCGCTTCCAACTTAGCCTTCTTCTTGTTGAACCTTTGTTTCGCCGTTGTTCGAGTGTCGTTGTTTTTCACTAGATCAGAAATGAGACTCTGTTTGAGCGCGATGGTATTCTCGAGTTCCTTGATCTGACGCTGTTTCGCCTCTATATCCGTGAGAACTTTTCGTAGTTTTTTCTGAACAGTGTCCGAAGGAAGAATTTGAACTCGTATTGGATGGTTGATTTCGACTGCTTTTTCTAGAAAGTCGTCCTGTGATTGAGGATGCATTTGTTCTCGGCTGGCAACTCGATTTAGCAAAGCAATTTCAGCACTACTAAGGGTCGACCCCGGTTGAATAGATCGTCGTCGACCTGCAATAGAAAGAAATTTTCATTGGAACATCAAAACCAAATCAATCAGTCATTCCATAAACGTCACAAGTTACTTTTATTCACAAATCGACTTTTTCTACGAATCGGTTTCATGGTGATAGACGCACAGTTAGGTTAGTAAGTAGGGTAAAATACCCAGTAGTCAGCCTTTTAGGGAGAATAAAAACTTTCTTGGACTATAGTTTAAATATTCAACACTATGAATAAAATTACATGTTATTGACAGAAAAGTTATTTATTCAACTTTCTAACAAAATCAACAAAACCTTATAATTCTATCAACATCATATAGAAAATCAACATTAAACAAAATTTGGCACTTTTTACCAGTAGTCAGCCTCATTTCTCCACAAGTCAGCCTTATCCTCCCTATAGTCAGCCTCTTTACTATTGCACGTTTGGCATACACATGTTTTATTGAATACACTTTCATAAACGTCCCCAGCGAATTCAGTACATTTCAAATGGTACCATGCATCGTGACATCCAATATTTTTTAAGTCATTTATTTCTGTGTCACTAATCAATTGCTCTTCACAATTATTGCATCTTATTTTTTTACTGTGTGTCGTAATTTTCTTATTTTTTATAATAAGTTTGGAGCTTGATAATTTCTCTGCTTTTATTTTCTGCATTTCTTCTTTCTAATCTCTTAATTTTTTGATCATATTGATCGTTTCTTTTCTGTTTCTTCACTTCTTCTTTCTGTTTCTCCAAATTTCTACACACTTCGGAGGAAATAGCTCCTATTCTACTATATAATTTAATCTTTTTAGTCGTTTTAGAGACACTCGGCAAGGTTAAGTGTTTTTTTTAACTAGTTGATAAACTATTTCCTGACTTTGCAATAACATTAGACAAGATGACTGGTTGATTTTTACTATTTTTTTACTTTCATTTATTTCGTATTTTATATTTTGTGAGTTATATTCTTTGTGATTAGTATTTTCAATTTGTTTAAACTTACATTTTTCATTTATTACTTTCATATCATTGATGAAGTATTTATTTTCAAAAATTGATCTGGCTCCTATTGTATTTTCTTTATCATTCTCAGTATTATTTTGGTTCATAGTTACTTCTGGTTCTATATCTTTATTTTATGTATACTGTTCAGAAATTGGTTTTGATTCGTCTTGTTTCGACTATTCTTTTTCGCAGTCGTCATCTTGGTTATTTGAATTGAATGCAATAACTTTCGCTTCTTGAGTTTT
Organism: Oxycera nigricornis; assembly: GCA_963942545.1. Lineage (NCBI taxonomy): Eukaryota > Metazoa > Arthropoda > Insecta > Diptera > Stratiomyidae > Oxycera > Oxycera nigricornis. Next base: position 49,218,248 of record OZ012662.1, read on the forward strand.
CTGAGAATCATGATTATTCACAATTCCAAAGTCGGCTATAATTTCGAATTCATTCACGGACATCTCGCTTACAGTTATGTAATTATGAAAAAAATTATTTTGCAACATGTACTGACCTATATATGGGAAACTTATGTCTGGAATATCAACTGATTCTGAAGGTATTTTTGATTGGTTTCTATCTGTATGACTAATAGAGCTTATGTTGTCAATTTTGACTGCGTCATTTATTGAGTTTTCTGTTGTATCGTGACTTTCAGTTCCTATAGTATCCCTTGCTATGTGTAAAACATTGACAACGATTTTGACGTCAACTCCAGCATTTTCTAATTCGTTACTAAGTTGATTGATAGTATTGATAGCAGTATTCAGATCCCTTTTGTTACTTTTGGTGTTTGGAGATTTTGCATCCTTGCTGGCGTTATTTTGATGTCTCTCATTATTTTCTTTCTTCTAAGTGATTTAGCAGTCCTGCAAGTCACTTCCTAATATCTTCTTCAGTTACAGAAGCTCGACCCTTAGAAATGTTTTCGGGCGTTCTCTCACTGAGCTCAGGATTTCATCTACGAAATGACTTTTGCCAGTCCTATTATTCACAAATGGGTTAGGGGTGTTTTCTTCTGATATTATATTATGGACGGTATTAAGGAGATCATCGGATTTTAGGGAGAATCCACATTGCGCTAAGGCTATGCACTAGTCTTTGAGGGTAGTCTCTTCTTCTTTGGTCAGTATAGAGTCTGGTCACATTTTACGGCGCGTTTCTAGGACCCTTAAATATAGTCGATCTTGCAGACTTCCTCGTGAAACGCCAAAAACTCGACTAGCTTCTCTAATTTTCATTCCATTTCGGATCACTACCATTGCGATTCGATCCTAATTAAGAAGCTTTAAGATTGAATTTTATGCAAAAGAACTAACGGCTGAATATTGGATTTGTAGACCCATTAGTCGGAACTTTCTGTGTTCTAAACTTATTGCCAAAGTAATGTACACTATGAAAACTATTCGCTAAATTAATTTCAACTAAATATACGAAAATACCAAGTAAACCAGTAGTCTTCCACTTATGGCTGAGTAGTGGATCTACCTCAAAAATTTGAAACCCAGTAGTCGGCCATTTAAATTAAAGCGTAATAAACAAAAAAAATTATTCTGAAGCTTAAATCATCACTAAATAAACATTTGAAAGTTGCATAATAAGAATTCACAATAAATTATGATCAATTTAAAGAAAAACTGACCGAAAACTCAAATATGTATTCTTGCAAACAAAATAGCAACAGCTACACGTCTATGCACGTCGTTGGCGGCAGTACAAATAAACTAGTATAGCTCGTCAACCTGACATACTATCGGCCCGTAAATCTGCGTATTCGCCAATAAGAGGACATGGATTCGACCAGATGTTATTAGTGAAGTGTAAACAAATGTAAACACTATTTATATAGAGATATTGTCTGTAAAGGCTGACTACTGGTGTGGGGCTGACTACTGGGTATTTTACCCTATTGTCTAAATTGAAAAGTGACAATTTTCTTCGATTCATCAATAACTGTTAAAAAAGTATCGCATTTAAAAGCAACACATTTGTTTACACAGCCCTACCGCTGTTTGACAGCACTGTACATAGAGATATTTTATCACTTTTGAATATAACATCGTGGAGTACAGACGTACTGTGAAAAACTGCGTGTTTTTTTTCGACAAAAGTCCAACAGGTTATGGGCCCAGGCACCCAAGATAACCACGTGTTTTCCCGAAAGTGTTTAATATTTCGTGCGTAGCTTGTGTAGCTTAATTTGATAAACAAATAATTCGCGGACAAACTGAAAATCAGTGTTTCAATGTACAACATTGAAAAGTTAAACGAAACAAACTATGACTCGTGGTGCCTGCAAATGAGAAGTATGTTAGTGCATCAGGATTTGTGGAATATAACATCTGCAGAAGTCGTAAAGCCAGAGTTAAACGACGAATCTGGTGAAATAACAGCCGCGTCTTGGTATAAAAAAGACGAGAAGGCTATAGCAACCATTATATTGAGCGCTACGCCTTTGCAAATAGCGCATATAACAGGTTGTATAACTTCAAGCGACGTATGGAACACCTTGAAGAAAATTCATCGGCCACGAGAACCAGTGCGTAAATTAACGTTATTTAAACAGCTTCTCGCACATGGACGACAACGAATGTGCGCAACAGTATCTTTGCAAGTTTACAACAACAGTTGAACAATTAGCAGAAATTGGAGTTGCGCTTCAGGAGGAGTTTTTCGCAATAATGCTATTGGCAAGCCTACCAAAACGTTATGAGAACTTTGTAGTTGCGCTAGAAACGCGAGATGAGCACCCTAAGCTAAGTGCACTGAAGGTAAAGTTAACCGAAGAAGGTGAACGGCGTAAGGATGTCGCTAATGCTTAATGTAACGAAGAAGCATTTATGGTTCGCACGAATAACGGGAAACGCCAGAACTTCGTCAAAAGAAGCAAGAACTATGAAAATAGTAACAGTAAAACAACCATGCGGAAAACTGTAAATTTCAGTTGTTATAACTGTGGTCGCAAATGGCATTATGCTGCACAGTGTAGAGAGAAGGAGAAGAAAACAGATCAAACGAAAGTATCGTTCTCCGTGTTCACAAACTCGAACTCCAACGTGTTGAGCGCAGATATTTGGTGTATTGACAGTGGCACTTCTTCACATCTATGCAGCAGACGTGAAATGTATGAGATTTTGAAAGCATACGACGAGAATATCTGTATGGCAGATAACAAGAAAGTGAAAGCAGAAGAAATTGTCAAAGTACGCGTAAGGAGTACTACGGCTGACATTGAATTGAATGACGTTCTTTTCGTGCCGGGATTGCAGTGTAATTTCATCTCCGTTGGAAAAGCCGTGAAGAAAAGTTACTTTGTGAAGTTTACATCAACAGCGTCAAGGATTATCAACAGTAGTGGTGAGATTATTCTTCAAGCCAATAAGGTCGGAGACTTTTTTCTGTTTAATGCATTTGTAACCAATTGTTTTTTTACATGTAATGAACTTGCTACCAAATGGCATAATCGTTATGGTCATATGAATTGTGCGAATTTAAACGAGCTGGTCAACAAAGACATGGTGCGTGGTCTCCACGTGAAGTTTCCGGAAATTATCGATTGCCAAGTGTGCATGAAAATCAAATGTACTGTTAAGCCATTTCTACATTCCGAGAACCGAGCCAAGGAAGTTTTAGAAGTAATGCACACCGACTTATGTGGACCGATGAATAGAATATCGAATGGTGGGAAACGATATTTTTTCACTTTTATCGAAGATAAATCTCGATATGTATTCGTGTATTTCATCAAGTCAAAAGACGAAGTATTTGAGAAGTTTTGTGATTTTAAGGCTATGGTGGAGCGACAATGTGATAAGAAAATAAAAATACTACGTAGCGACAATGGTACTGAATTCGTCAATCGTGCCTTTGACGATTATCAGAGGAAAGCCGGCATTAAGAGGCAGTTAACCGTTCCGTACACGCCTCAACAAAATGGAATGGCTGAGCGCCTTAATAGAACGCTGGTTGAAATGGCCAGGAGCATGATCATAGGCGCTGATGCGAACAAAGCTCTGTGGGCAGAAGCAGTAAATACGGCAGCATATTTGAGAAATAGGTATTAAATGGTAAGACGCCATATGAAGTATGGTTCAATCGAAAGCCTAATGTATCGCACTTGAAGACATTTGGCGCAATAGCAATCGCGCTAGATAAGAAGCCTCGCGGTAAATTTCGACCAAGGTAAAGAATGCCTGATGGTGAAGTATTCTGACGAATCAAAAGCTTACCGTCTAATGGAGAAAGCAACCCAGAGAATCGTTATAAACCGTGATGTTTACTTTGTTGAACCCCAAGTTCGAAATGAATTTGTCCGCGTGACAATTGAGAATGAAAGTTCATATGACGAACAGCTGAAAAAAGACAACAATAATATTGCAGCAGAGTCTGACCCAGATGTAGTTAGCAATGTCGATCGAGCTGAAAAAATGCAAGAAGCTGAGAAGGAAAAAATTGGGCCTGGTCGCCCAAAGCTGATACGTACCGGTGCTCCAGGCAGACCACGTAAGCAGAGCAACGTGCTCAATTTTATGCGTTCAGAAGACATCAGAAGTCCCAGAAACCGTGTTACGTTCGCCACGCAACGTGGTCGACCCATAACCAATAAGGACAAAATGGGTGTCTGCCCTGTCCTTGAAGACCCCAAACCACCGTGCGGGTAAACGCTGTCTTGAACGAATTGATAATGTTACGTTCGCCACTTCACACAATCAAGCCTATTATTAATTATATTGTTACTAATGAATTATGTGGCAAGGAGTAGAAGTTGAATTATATAAATGTAGAGGAGATGTAGGTATGTAAGGATATTAGATTAGATAACTAAGTAGGTAGTAAGTTTGTTATGGAGGGTGTTCCTGACAACGTCACAGACCCTGCAGATAAGTTGCCAGCAATGACGGCAGCAAACAACGCTCACCCAATCGCCGCAACAGATCCAAATCCAGGCTCCGCCCGGTCTACGATGCGCCCAATGGAGTCCCCTATGCGCCAGTGATACCCACAACCATTGGCACTTACAATTCACCATGGTTAACGACCGCCACGTTTATTTCACCAGACCAGCAGCAGTCACATCATTTCCCCCCGCACCGAGGTGCAACGCTCTGACCAAACCCACGAAGCTTCGATCGCCAGCTGATGTGCGTCGCCAAAAACCGGTACCAAAGCTAAGCTTTGATGAGGTCAACAACCTCGTGGACGTTGACTGGCGAGGTAGCAACGGACTGGGGTGTGGGATAAAAAGAGCCGCGAGACCAGCTGACGGCGAAACCAGGATTCAAAAGCGGCCAACGGAGTAAGATAAGGAGAAACAAATTGTAAGTAGAATTAAGCGTAGATAGGGATAGTTAGGTTTTTTAGAGAAAATAAATAGTGCAGTAAGAAAAAGGACGAGTGTTAATTGTGTGAAGTGGCGAAGCGAACGTCGCGTCGCTTTTGTTGGTTGCCATCCATTTTCGTGGAATCCCTCATTCGGTCGGTGGTTTTGGGTCGCCGCGAATCCTGTTCTCGTTTCCGGATTCGCGGACAGGACAATCCCGGCGCAGAAACGGGTGGCGCCCTTTTGAAAAAATACCTTCCCGCACCCCTCTTCGTGGGTTTAAACCGGGTGGGATTGTCCAAACCGTGGCCAGGATCGGCTGCGGTACAGTAGCGAACGTTACGCAAAATATAGCCGTAACAACCGTCGCCGAAGTGTTGAGTAGTGAATACGCGAACCATTGGTGGACGGCCATGCAAGATGAGTACCAGGCACTGTTATCAAATGATACATGGGAACTAACCGAGTTGCCAAAGGGTCAAAAAGCGATAGGATCTAAATGGGAGTTCTCACTCAAGGCGAAAAAGGGTGGAGGAGTCGAGAAGTTCAAAGCCAGAGTGATGGCAAAGGGCTGCAGCGAAACGCACGGCGTTAACTATACGGAAACATTTTCGCCAGTAGTGCGTTATGAAACTATAAGAATGTTTTTCACTTTTGCCGTTGAATTTGAACTTCATGTGCATCAAATGGATGTGTCAACAGCCTATTTGAACAGTGAACTTAGCGATGAAGTTTATATGGTTCAGCCAGAAAAATTTATTGAGTCTCCAAATTAGGTATTGAACTTTAAAAAGGCACTTTATGGCCTCAAACAATCAGGTAGACAGTGGAATATGAAAATTGATTCCATATTTAAAAATATTGGTTTCGAACAGTGTGAAACCGAACCATGCTTGTACATGATGAGAAAACGCGACAACGTCAGTCTGATAGCAGTATATGTAGATGACCTGCTAATCGCAAGTTCGAATATAGATGAACTTAAACTAATTAAAAGCAAAATATCACAAGTTACAAAAGTTGTAGATAAAGGTCCTGTCCTATTTTCTCAGTATGGAAATTGAAAGAGACGGGCCAACAGGTGCAATACAGATTAGTCAACGTACACAAATAAGACAATTAATGCATCAGTATAGATTAGAAAATTGTCGTCCTGTAACGACACCATTAGAGCCAAAATATCAGATTATGTAAGGAGAGCAATTGTAAACGAGTAGATCCAGTCAGTATCAATCGCTTATTGGATCATTGATGTATATCGCTCTTATATCACACCCGGACATATTGCATTCCGTATGTAAATTGTCACAAATGAATACGGATACACACAGCGAACATATGGATGCGGCGAAACGCGTGCTTAAGTATTTGAGTAATACAGTGGATATGCAGCTGAAGTATCAAACAACTGGAAAGCAGATCGAAGGATACGTAGACGCTGATTGGGGAGGTGATATAACTGACCGGAAATCGTATACAGGATACGCATTTATACTTACTGGAGGTGCTATTTCATGGCAGTGCAAAAGGCAACCAACCGTTGCATTGAGCAGCACAGAGGCTGAGTACATGGCCTAATCATCAGCTGCAAAAGAGGCCATATACTTGAGGAAATTACTCAGAGAAGTCAAACTATTTCCTGATGAGCCGATAATCTAAGTGCAATGCATTTAGTCAAAAATCCAGTGTATCATAGCCGAAGCAAACACATTGATATTCGTTATCATCACGTAAGAGATTCTTACAAAAATGGAGAGATACAATTGAAATATTGTAACATAAGCGACATGATCGCAGATATCTTTACAAAAAATATTTCAAAGACTGTTCATTTGGAACAAATGAAAATTTTAAGTTTAATTTTATGAATATAGCTTTTTGTAATGTAAACACATGAGTTGAGGAGGAGTGTTAAAAAAGTATCGCATTTAAAAGCAACACATTTGTTTACACAGCCCTACCGCTGTTTGACAGCACTGTACATAGAGATATTATATCACTTTTGAATATAACGTCGTGGAGTACAGACGTACTGTGAAAAACTGCGTGTTTTTTTCCCGACAAAAGTCCAACAATAACAAACTTTCGATTACTTATGGTGTTTCCAAGCTAACTGATTCAAATGGTGTTTTAAATGTGTTATTCACAACACCGACTGTTAAACAAGATTATTCAAGATTATCCATGTGAATGAAAATTTACGTCTCGACAAATTTTCTTAGCCACCTTCAGTCAGACTTACCTCCTATTGAAGACGATGTTCTCTTCTCATCGGGCCGAAAACTTTCATTGCTATCCATCACTGCCTTTGGCTGTGTTTTGATATAATCCTGATATTTATCACGTACCAAACTGTCAGTCTTAAGCTTCAATTCGTCCATAAGATTTTCAATCTTCTCTTCGAGATCGGGACGTTGGGATTCAGAGTCGCTTTCATTGTCTGTGTCATTTTGTTGGCGCGACGTTTCTGGGTCGCTAATCGCCTCTTCTGGTTCATCTGCTTCTTGAATTGGGCCTAATTGCTTTTGATTTCGGAAATTTACTTCGCTTGAGCTCAGACAGTCTTCACACTCCTGTTTTAAGTAAAGCCATTCTTCGATTTGATCGCGATCAATCTCACCAATGGTTTTATTCGATAGTAACCTGGAAATAATCAAAAATCAAAAACTATACAAAAATTCATGTTTGCGATGGGAATGTCATATTTATGCATTCTACGTTTGCTAATAAATGAGAACGGCAATTTCAATTATCAGACGAAATTTCAGAGTACTCCTGAGACAACGGGACATTTAATTTATTTAAATTTGGGATTGATATATCACTCGATATGTTCAACGCTTCCGTTGAATTTTTGCCAGCAAAACACAGATGACATACATCATACTATAACAACCGGACTCTAATAAAGTCTGGTATTCACCATGGCGTGATCAATGCAAACTCTTTCCATTTTTGGATGAAAAAACCCACAAGAGCGTACCGTAAATATTGTTATTACACTAGTTGCAATATTATCAAATCACGTATTACGTGCTCGATTTGAAATGTAATTTAGTAGGGAGTTAGTAGCCTTATCCTATTTTGCTTACTTTACATCTTTTATGAATAGAATGCCATAATTCGATCGCAGACTTCAAAGTAAACGACACTTAATTTATTTTCGTTTACCTCATCTTCGCGATGAAAGCAAAAAAAATCAGATTCAACATGGTGAATTATTAAATCTAGATAGGTCACGCTAGGTAAAAATAATATTCGAAAGACCTTTACTTACTTAGAAAGCAATCCTTCAGCATTCGAGACTAGTTTAAACCACTGCGAAGCAGCGAATTGGAGTCCAAAATTGTCTGCATGCTCATTAACACTCTCCGGCGGTACAACTTCGGGTGAAATCGGAGTGTTGTTATCGCTAAAAGTATTCATTATTACGTAATTTCGGACGCATTGTGCCTTAAATGCAAATTGTAGATTGTATATCGTTTCGTTCACGTCTCGCTCCAGTGGTGAAACTCCCAAAATAAGTAAAGTTTGTGCACGGCCACCGAATGAGTCCTTCAGCAATGTCGTCAAAGTGGTTTGGTTGTATTGAATGTTCGTGTTGTTATATCCTAGCGACGGATCAGTAAGGGCAGTTACAATACGTTCCAAGCATTGCAAACCGAGATCTTTAGGCACGCTTACGTGCTGTTCCATGCTGTTCATAACAAACATTCGCTCCGTTCCACAAAGATCACAAAAACTCGCTGTGGAAAGACGATGTTGAATGAGGCCGTCTTGTGACACCCACTGTTGCTCCAGAGTCATTGTAAAGAGATTGTGGATACTTTCTGAAGATCGGCCGGTCATTCCAACTTGTAGCCAATGGAAAACATCGCTAACGTTCGCACAATGAACACTGCCTGCCCCAAGAAGATCAGTCACCTAAAATTAAGGAATTTGTTTATCAATATCAATTACACTTTTAATAATAAAGTCACTTGCTAACTAATTTTTATATATACGTTTTTCTACGCTTGGGTTGGCAAGGTTTCATTATAAAGAAAACAATCCAACAATGGCTTGTAATTGATGGTCAAGCGACAAGCAATTGTTCTAAAAACTCCAACAAAATGATTGGCTTATTTAATGACGATTTCTACATGTCCGAAAATCGGTGCTAAATTCAAAAATAACAGGCCATGAGGTGCGACGCTTGAGTGTCACACGAACAAATTTCCAGTAATATCTACATGACTATAAAAAACAATTATAAAAATATTATACTTTAAATAATAATAATGAGACATTACAGTAAGTCGAATGGTGTGTTTTGTTTTTATATGAATATTTTTTTTTATAAAAAAACTGTATTTTTTTCTTTGATAAGTACTCTATGAAGCATCCGATCTCCTAAAGCAAATTGAAAAAAATGTACTGTACTAAATTTATTAAAAAAATAACCAAATTTTGTGAATGATGATAAGCTTTCATCAATACCAAGACAACTTAAGTAGAATAAGTGAAACTAGGTAATATTATTCGTATCAATCCCGTTTTCAATATTTTGGGTCACCAAGGATGAATTTTGTAGAAAAAATGGCAAAGTTTGTTAATAAATACCAAAAATAAATATAAAGAATTATTTTACTCATCAAAGTATGTACGCATATTATCTATACACTTTTGTCATTTAAGCGGTAGGTTGTTCAGGCCGGTGGTATAAAATCCTGGCAGACGAGAGTCAACGAATTCCTGAAAAGCAAGTTTACAGCATTGTCGGAATTAAATTGTTTTTGTTGTCCAAATTTTGGAAGAAGCGGTAGTCAGTGAGGACTAGGTATGGTGAATACGGAGAATAATGAAGAAGTTTCAATTCCAATTCCTGTAGTTTTGCCACAGTTATAGCGTTATCATGCGCTAAGATAGGAGTTGATCTGTTGACCAATCTAGGCTGTTTTTCTTTAAGGTTTTGCACCATTTCGTCCAATTGGTTGCAGTATATTTCTGCTGTGATCGTTGAACCAGGTTGCATGAAATCATAATAGATAACACCTAGGCTAGACCACAAAACAGTCACCATCAACTTCTTTTGATGAATATTACACTTTGGAGTGTGTTTTGGCGATTTATCCTTGTCTAACCACTGTGATGAACGCTTGCGATTGTCATATTGGATCCACTTCTCATCACAAGTAACAATTCGATTTAAAACTGGATCAGCTTTGTGACGAGAAAGCATCATCAACCAAGCTACCAAACGATTTAGTTTCTGATTTTTATTCAGTTCATGTGGAACCCACTTTATCAACTTTTTCACATTACCAATTTGAGCTAAATGAGTCAATATCAGTGGCGTACCTAGGGGGAGGGGGGGTTACGGGTTCAAACCCCTCCCTTGAAGAAGAATTGAATGCTGAGTTGACTCTGTGGTACAGAAAGATAGGGCATCTTGAAATAGTAAACCGCCCAAAAACGGCCGTTTCAATATATGTACTTGCAAACATGCATACACACTTTACGGGTCCAAGGAAGTCTACAAATACAGTGTAGATTCTTTCACACGTCAAGCGCATAATTTATAATTTGAATGAAAATATCATGAATGATTCAAGTAAATGAAACCAGACCTGCAATCGGGCTAAAGTCTGCCAGAATTATTTTTGGAGGACTCCAACTTTGACCGGTGAAAAAGTATGATTAAGTATGATTACATAAGTATATCTTTATATCTACACCGAAGCACTAGCAAACGTACCTAGTCAAGACTTCAACAATATGACCCCCCCATCTCAAAATCTTGCGTACGCTACTGATTAATATTGTTTGTTTACTAACACCAAACTTCAACGATAATTCATAGACACTCTGAGATGGTTTAGACTCAACGGTGGACTTTAGCTCATCCTTATTGACCATGATTCTGGGCGGCCGCGTAACTCATTTGTGAGGTCAAATTTACATGTACAAAATTTTGCGAAGCAATTTGATACTGTCTGCTGTTTCGAGCGGTCTGCAATGCCGTAGTTTCGCGAAAGAACTCATACTTCATAATAGAGCGAATTTCCGACCGTTCGATTTTCAAACAAAATTTATTTTTTCAAAAGATTTTAATATTTTTAAGATTTTGCAATATTTTTTTTAAATAGGCGAGATGTGTTACTTTAAGCCAATGTCAAATAACAAGCTGTTAAATTTGGCAATATACCAACAAATTTCTTGCTTGCCAACTTGATATCTATTTATGGTTTATTATTTTTATATGCATACTTTTTTCAATTATGAAAGAAGCAGCATCTGATTATTAAAAGAATTGATTGGCAGAAGTGAAAATTTGTTTTAATTTTTATAACAGTCTATATTATATAGCTCCGATTGAAAGCACACCGACGTTAATACAAAACAATGTTCGTGAGATATCATGCGTGACGGAATGTCCTTGGATGTTTCAAAACAGAAAACAAATGTACCGAACGAAATTTGCCAAATTTCAATCAGCTTAGTCCATTGCTAAGACGCTTCGATTGGCATCTCTGCCAAGTTGATACGACTTTGTCTTCGTGAGATGTAATTCTAGAAAGAAATGACCCGAAGTACATACATTTACACACATTCATACCTAAATGTTCTTTTAACCCTTTCGCGCGTACTGCATCCATATGGCAACATCAACTTTAAGCTGGTATTTTGACATCAAAATTTCCAGAACTCACGCGCTTTATATTCTAGGAGTATTCTTTATACCTTTCCATAATGTATTGTTCTAAATATATCACTGCTAGTAGGCTAGGAATATCATTTTCGAAGTTTTTCCCATTCAAGTTCCCAGTCGTAATAAAACAGTTGAGGAAACACCTGACAAATACGCGATTTAAAGGTTTAACGGTACAGTTATAGTGATTGATTTTAATTTTATTGATAAAAAAGGTAAGTAGTGCTCATTTGAAAACAAAACAAAAATAACAGCATAGTAAACAAGTGATTCAGATTTTTCCAAAAAACCATGTTGCCACATGCCACCGTTGCCCTTAAACTATCGAAAAATGTCTTTATTTTTCAACTTGTTTAGTGTAAGTATACTGGTAAAGGGTGTATTTTTTATATTCATTTATACAGAATCAACATGAGTTCATTTAGAAAAGGACTATCTGTAAAGGAAATTCAGCACATTTTAACATATGAATGGGATAACTCAGAAGAAGAAATTGATGATTTAGACGACGAAGCTGTGCTAAACCAAAATGTAGAGCTTCGTGATTTGCCAGATTCCGTTACCCAAATATTTCAAGATGGTCTTCAATTGGGCAATGATGAAGATGAAATTGAAGATGACACAGATAAAGATGTTATGGGAACTAGAAATACAGTTACAGAGGCCGAAGATTTAGGGGCAGCCTGTGGAAGGAGCTCAATTCATCGATTCGAAAAAAATTGATCTAAAATCTTTGCACTGATTGAAAAGAGACTTTGCATTTGAAACAGAATGGAAACATGTGCAGGAATTTGATGGAGAAGTTCTTTTACCATCTGAATATTTTCTACATTTCTTTGATGACGATATAATAAACCATATCACGAAAGAAAGTAAGATATATGCACTAGAATCCTATGGTGACGCATTGTCATTGGAAGCAGAAGACATTCGGAATTTCATTGGTGTGCTTTTATTTATGGGTTTAGTTAAACTTCCAGATTATAGGAGCTTTTGAAGCGATAATTTGCGGTACGAAGCGATTGCCAACTCAATGCCTGTCAAACAGTTTGACAAAATAACGAAATATTTCCACATAAACAATAAACGCACAGCGAAGGCAAAAAGTCACCCCAAATATGACAAACTCCATAAAGTACTTCCATTGCTTGACCATTTGAAAAAAAAATTTAATGCAATTCCCCACAACGATGAACATCAGTCTGTAGATGAGCAAATAATCCCTTTCAAAGGAAGATCAGCGCTAAAGCAATATCTGCCGAAAAAAACCTCATAAACGGGGATTTAAAATGTTTACAAGAGCCGGAAGTTTTGGCATAGTTTACGACTTTGCACTTTACGTTGGTGATGGAACATGCCCGAGCTATGGTCTGGGTTTGCCCTCCGATATTGTCCTACATCTCTGTTCTACAATGCCGCATTATGAAAACTTTAAAGTCTACTTTGACAATTGGTTTACATCAATCAGCTTAGAAGTTGTTTTGAAATCATGGGGTATTTTTTCCACAGGAACTATACGGAAGAACCGTTTTGGGCAGACCAATATGAAAAAATGAGGCAGAGTTGAATACAGAAGGCCGTGGTTCATTTGACTATCGGGTTGAACGAACACATGAATTGGCACTCGTTTGTTGGTAAGACAACAAATTGGTACAATTGCCTATAGGCACATGTCGTCGTTGGAATGGCGTTACTCAGCAGCATATTCAGATTCCTCGACCTGCAATCGTTCAAGATTACAATCATTTTATGGGTGGTGTTGATCTTATGGACATGCTCATAGAATTGTACCGTATAGATCATAAATCAAAAAAATACTATTTTAGGATAGTATTTTGGTGTATCAACGTCACAGTGGTCAACTCATGGCTACTGTATCGACGCCACATGGCTCGAATTTATCCAGGAGCAAAGTATATGACATTTATGCAATTCCAGATAATAATTGCGAAAACTCTCACAAGCCGTCGTGTAGCTTCAAAGCAACTTGCAAGAAAACGTGGTCGACCAACAACAACAAACAATTTACTGAATGAGGTCGACCTGCCATCCCCAAGGTCATCTGCTTCATCAACACCAATGTCTAGCCGTTCCAGCAGAAGAGCGCAGCCTGTAAATGACGTTAGATATGACTGCATCGATCAATGGCCAGTTCATACAGTGAAATCACGATGCCGATTGTGTTCAACAGGCTATTCAAGGATAAATTGCGTGAAGTGTGGAGTGGCGTTGTATTTAAATGACCACAAGAATTGCTTCGTTTCTTTTCACACATAATTTTACACTATTCTAAGAGTTTTCATTATTTTATTAACATTTTTTCATAATAAATAGTATCTAATAACAAACAAAACCAAATTTTTAATATTATCTGAGCAATGTTGCCATATGGCAACATCCTTAAAAACCTTCTTCGGAAAAATTATTTTTTCCCTCTTCTCCTTCTTATACTGCGCGCGAAAGGGTTAATTTACTTCTAAGCTCTTAAAACGTAAAGATATGTTGAAAATTTTGATTCCGATTTCGATTTTTGGACCAATTACAATAACTTCCCTATGAAAATAATTGGGAATATCTGGAAACTAATTATCGGCTTCTATTCAAAAGTGTATCGAACTTTATAGGCAATTGATAAGCTTGCTGGATTTCAAAATACAGAACGTAATATAGCTTATACGGATTGCAGTGATGCAATACAGTGTGGCGCAAATTCGAGTATATGGTTTTGGAATCACGAATAAATTTATAGTATATAATTGTATAATTTCAGATTAATATGCTATAATTGTTCGAGCAAGTTTTTAGCAAGCTGGCGAGCTGAAATTTTCAATTGTCAAGCCCAATACTAGTTGATAAACAAGAGCTTTGCCTGCGAAAGTGTATACGAACGCTATTGATTGCTAATTACCATTGAATGACGTGCCTCACGTAGAAGACTAAACAAAGTTATTCACGCAATGAATATTTAAATAAGCAAAGCATTTCCTCATTTTGGTTGTTGTTTTGTAAGGCAATGGTACACACCATTTTAAAAATACACTTAAAAGAAATTTTCAGCTGCATATAGCAACAATCCGTTTCCATATCTAGACTGAACCCACCATATTAGTTTGATTTGAAACTATTCATTTTGCTTCTTCTACTAAAAGACACTAAATTCAATAACTGCCCTCTGCTTTTGTCCGCCTTTTTATAAACTAAATTCAAAATAAGAATAATAAATACAAGAATGAACAGGTTTTCGTTGAATAATCAATGGACTGCCCTTTGCATCTTTTTTTATATTACACTATCAAGCGATGTTTTAGATTAAGACGAAATTGTAGACTTTACTTCATAAAAAAATAAAATAGCGCAATGATTTGCCTATAACTATTTAGAGTCTCGTATGCCTCTATGCAGCTCATATTCAAATTTGCTACTTCCGTAAGGTTATCCAGGAAGAGTGAGCATTTGCATGTGTCTTCTGAATGTGCTGGGCATTTGCACAGAACATGTTGGATCGTTTCTTTCTCTTCTTCCGATCTGCAGCTCCGGCATCGTTGGAGGGGACGCCCAATCGTGTCTTGAAGTAGCCAGGCTTATTTTGCAGCCTCTATGTAATGCTGCTTGAGTCCTAGCTTTAAGAAAGCTTGAGGATGGCCAACTTGCGGAGTTATTGTATAAGCTTGAAGCTCAGTTCCAGCTCTCGCTAAGGCATCTTTTTCGCAATTTCGCGGTATATCACTATGTCCCGGTACCCAGTATAGGATCACCTTACAGTGAAGCGACATCTTGATCAGTTGTGTACATTTCATTACAATATTGGACGAGATGTACACGTTGGATAATGATTGGATAGTAGCTTCACTGTCAGAGAAGATGTTTAGATTTCTTATAGACGTTTTCTGATTTTTTAGCCTTGTATGTTGCAATGACTTCTGACTGAAAGACGGTGTAGTGGTCTTGAAGCCCGAAGGATAGTTTTAGGCCTAACTGTTCTGAGAAAAGACCACAGCCAACTTTCTCTTTTATTTGTGATCCATCAGTGTAAATGTCGACCGATACCTGTATTTCACTCCTCTCTATGGCATAGTAATTCCTGTTCGGGATGACTGACTTGAAACCATGATGGAAGCAGGGAATCGGAGAAGCAAGGTTTAATTTCTCTGGCGATAGTCCATCTATCTGTAGTATAGTAGAGTGGTAAATGTTTCCCTCTTGTCATAGATGTAAAGTTTTAATCGAATTGCAGAGCACTTGGCCCGCTGTTTTAGACGGGAGCGAATTCAATAGCATAAACAATGCCTTTGTTAAGGTAGTACGTAGGGCCCCGGCGATTGCAATAGCTACAATCCTTCTGACTTTTTTTAAAAAATAAAAAATAAATCAAATGAACCTACATTTGATTTTTTTGTCATAGCTGGCCACCAAATAACTGCGCCATACATAAGGATTGGTTCACCGAGTAAAGCCATGGAATAGTTTTGGGTTTCAATCCCCACCTTTCCCAATAACTCTTTTGCAGCAGTAGATTCCGTATGCCGCGAACATATCATAAAGAGCACGAGTCCATTAGACCTAGACCTGGTGAGATGCGTTGAGACTTATATCATCAAGCTTAGGTGGGACGTAAAGCAGAATTTTGTAGCTTCTTGTGGAGAACACAAGAATATATATCGCAAAGCTTAGTCTTTCAGATGGCATGTTGACAAATTTGCCCGATATTGCTATTGCAACTTCGTTTGCATAGGCTACGACTTTGCTTCTATATTTGACAGAAGCTTGTCCACCACCAAGGCCCATAGAGGGGGTGATAGCACTCCACCACGTGGGGTGCCTCTGCAAGTCCTCCTTCATTATGGTGCTGTTTCCTAGTGCGTAGTTGATGTTCCTACTGGTTATTAGTTGTCCGATGAACCATATCAGGTTATCATCAAAATTGTTTTCCCTAAGTGCCCTATCAATATCCTTATGCACCTTCAATATCTAGAAAAACTGCTTGCGTATATTCTTTGTTGCTTAGAAATTTTTCGATGTTGCTGGGGAGCGAGTGAAGAGCTGTTTGAACCGATATCCCTCTCATGTACGCGTGCTGCGCCTTGGAGAGTGGTTTCAGAGAAGCTTTTGAATCTCTATCAGCCTTTCTCAGTGTTTTCAGCAGAAATGAGATGAGACTGAAAGGTTTATAATCTTTGGGCAAGGAGTGGGAGGTCTTACCCGCTTTAGTTATAAAAACTATTTGAGCTTCTTTCCACTACTGTGGAATGTAAGCCATCCGTACACAAGCTTTGAAAATGGCGTTCAGCCATGGCAATGCTATACTGATACCCTGCTGGATCTCAACAAGTGAGATGTTGTCCATGCCAAGGGATTTGTACGGTTGAAATGAGCTGATTGCTCTTCGTAGAAACCTGTCATTTACAGGCACAGTGGTTAACAGGCAGTTCAGACCCCATTTGAGTCGTTAACAGACCCTTGAAATGAGAGGACTTCGCCATGACTTTACGCGGACGACTGACATCTCTCGAGTTTTCTATTTTCGCATAGAAACTTTTCCACGAGGTGCGTTTAGCCTTTCTATTGGAACATTTCAACTCCTTCAGTTTGAGTTTGTAAAAATACCAGTCATTGGATTCTTTGGTCTGATTAAATTACTTCCTGCATTGCTAAGCGGAAACAAGCACAATCCAGAGAGTTAAGCGAAGGATTACTGAATGCTGGAAAACATGGAGATGAGCTTAGAAAATAATTTAGTTTACAGCGAAAAATATTAATTTCTGGTATCAAAAATAAAAAAAAGAATTTACTTAATTTTGAAGTAGCACACATTTTTTAAATTTAACTAATAAATTTTCACAATTTTTTTTGACGAAATTTATTGTTTTGAATTTTTAGTAAATAAAAATCCCACAACCTTTCTCACATTTTTCATCAGTTTTAAATTTATATATTTTTCATGATAAATTATGAAAAATATATGTAAAAAAATAAATTTTGTCATGATAAATCATTTTATTTACATTAGTAGAACAGAGCGCAGAATTTTGATTTTGAACCTATTTACACTGCCGGCCAAAGGTTTGAACAATAGAACTGTTTTCATATCTTCTTCTGTCCAATCACGTTGAGCAAGAGCCTATTGCATCTGTTTTTTCTAATATTGTAACCTTAACAAAGATTTTTTGGCGGCAACGCAAACAAACAATTTGGCGTCCCTCCTACCTGTAGTGCGCTTGCTGGTATCAACAACGAATTGATTTAGAAACCTTAGCTCTCGGTCTTTCTGAATGCGAACGAACTCGATCACTGCCAGCTTCCGTGGAAACCACACGTTCGGATTTACCTTCACTATATACAGTATAATTCTCGCATATTTTTCCGATTTTCAAAACGTTTTGAATGTGGAAATCACACATTCAGACTATGCCAGATTGAAGCTAAAATAACCATAAATTTTAATTAATGTTAAATAAAGGCAAAATAATTTGCAACAAGGGGGTCATAAAATATAACAATGACTATAGTCCGAGAGGCAACGTTATATATGACACAGTCACTTCACTCTGCTTGATTTTCACTTTGTTATAATCAATAAAGGTGAATGTGACCGCCATCTTAAACAGAAGACGAAAACTAAATCCTTTTATATCACGAGAACCTTGGCTCAATTTACACGAAAAAAAATAGCTCATATTTTGGGTCCCATAACTTCCTTTACAATTAACGTGAAAAACATTCAGTAATCGGTTCAAAGTAATATTATCACGACATATTTGCAGGAGTTATTTCGTCTTCAAGAAAGAAAGAGTCACGTGAAAAATGTATTTTTCAGCTAAATAAACGGCTTGCGAAGGCAAACTGTATACCCCATCCTCGTGCATAAACTTGCCGTCTATTTCGTTAGGCCGGCGATTTTTTTCATGATGTATAGAATCTTCTTGCTGTCTTACCATTACATCTTTGATGGGAACATTCGGCGTAGATTGACCATGAAATAACATTCTATGGAGGTGTGGGATTTTTGTGCAGAAAAAACGCAACGAGAAATTGTGGTATAATAATAATAAAAGCCTTTATTCGCTGACAAAATACAGTACAGTTTTAACATATTTAGGGTACTATGAGTTTTTACATTTAAATAGTCTTTACGGGTAAAATATGTGCATTGGTATTCTTCAGCAACCAGTTTATTGGTCAGGTTTTCCTTTGACATAGGTTTCCCATTGTTTCTTCCACCCATCTCTGTCACGAACCATCCTTCTCTATTCTTTTGGTCTTTGTCCTTTTCCTTATTTTTGAAATGTTCCATCTATCCTTTAGCTTTACGTTTAGCATGCTACGTTGGCAGACTATCAGTTTCTGGTTGTTTTTGTTCGTAGCCGGCCAAGTTTGACACCCGTAAGTTATACATGGAAGTATACGAGTACATGTGTTGTAGAGTTTGCTTTTAATTGACATTGGTACTGTATCATTCTTAACAATGTCTTTTAAAGACCAGTATCGTTTCCAAGTGCTACTTATTCTTCTCTCAATTTCTTTTGAATATTGGTCTTTTATTGATATAAGTTGTCCTAAATAAACGTATTCATCTACATATTCGATTAACTCCTGTTCTATTTCTATGTTTTCCTTAGTTGCATTTGTCATTACTTTTGTCTTAGTTGGATTCATCGATAGCCTTGCTTTTCTGCTCTTCTTATCTAGTTGCTGTAACATAATTTGTAGTATGCCTGGTTTCTCTGCGAAAATCGCAATGTCGTCAGTGAATCTTAGGTGGTTTAAGTTTAATCCATTTATATTTATTCCGAAATCCATTTATATTTATTCCGAAATCTATGTTGTGAAAGATATTTTCTATCACTGCTGTGAAAAGTTTTGGGTAAATTGGATCCACCTGCCTGACGCCTCTCTGGATTTTAAACTCTTCTCTTTGCTGTTCGAGTTGAACCTTTCTTTTATAATATTGATATATTTACTTCCTATTTCTTAGTTTTTTTGTGTTTTCCAGATATAATTGTGTTTCAGAGAGTCGAAGGCTTTGTTGTAGTCGACAAATGCCATGTAATAGTGTTGGCCGTATTCGTTAAGTTTTTCTATGCTCATTTTGACCACATGGATATGGAATAAACCGGGCGAAATCCTGCTTGTTCTCTTGGCTGGTTCTCTCCTAGGTTTGTATTTATTCGGCCGAGTATTATTTTTAAGAACACTTTAGACATTAGACTTATAGGTCTATAGTTCTTAATATCATTTTTGTCTCCCTTTTTATATAGCAGGACGCTAGTGGACTTTGTCCACTGAGTTGATATTTGTTCAACCTTTAGTATTTCATTAAATAAATTTGTCACAGGTTCGGATATTACGGTTAGGGTATCTTTCAGTATCTCATTCGGAATTTTGTCGTCTCCAGATGCTTTTCCGGTTTTCTGCGTTTTTATATCTCTTATTACTTCTGTTTCTAGTATGCATGGTATTTCTTCTTCATGAGTATCCTTTTCTAATTCTGCCACTATTATTTTGTCTGTCTCTGTGTATAGACTTTTGTAGAATTCTGTCGCTACTTTAGCTATCGATAATCGTTTTGTTGTGACTGCTTTTCTTTGTACTCTTGATTTTCATGTTAGGTATCCATTGTATGTATTCTTTTAGTTGTTTTAGCTCCTTTTTGACTCCACCTGTTTTCTCTATTTGATGTCTTAATACATTCAGTCTCTCTATGTTTCTGTGGTTTCGTATTAATGTTTGGATTTGTTTGCTTATGTGTGTTATATTTTGTCGATTATCTTTTCGTTTTTCTAGCATTATTTTCCTTTCATTCATTAATTGTATCGTTTCTTCTCCTAATTTACTTTTCTTTTCAGTTTTAATACGCATATTATTCATGTTAATCAGTGTTTTCTCCAGAAAATTATACTTTTCTTGAAGTGTTTCGTGTCTCTCCATTTGTTCTAAAGTGTTTCCTAATTCATGTAAGTATTTTGTGGTATGGGCGTTGTTATTATCTTATTTTTAGCTGACAAGCTAATGTTTCCTTTAGATTTGTTATTTTCATACTGTGTGGCCCCTCTGACCATTCTATGATCTGTGTTAAAATTTAGTTTATTTACTACATCGACGTCGCTAAAAAGTCGGTTTTCTCTTGTTAAAATAAAATCAATTTCATTTCTTTCTTTACCATTAGGAGAGACCCATGTCCACTTTCTAGTCTTCGATTTTTTGAAGAAGCTATTTTTTATTTTTAGATTGTTTGCAAAAGAAAATTCGACGAATCTTTGTCAGTTCTCGTTTCTTACTCCACTGCTGTAATCTCTCAAGATAAATTCATCTTTATTTGCTTTACCTCCAACCTTGGCATTAAAGTCTCCCATCAGGATTACATTTTTATTCATCTTTTGCATTAATCCAATCAAATCTTTGTAGAATTTATCTTTAGCTATTTTCATATCCCGACTTGTAGGTGCATGGACCTGAATAATTGACAACGGTTTTTTTTAAATATAGGTAATTGTATATTTATGACTGCGATTCTGTCTGTTAATCCTTGAAAACTAATTATTTTATCTTTCAGTTATTTTTAAATTAAGAATCCTATTCCACATATTTCTTGCTTTTCACCATAGTAGAAAAAAATGTATTCATTATATTCCCGAATTTCTTCTCCTATTCGTCTTACTTCGCAAAGTCCAATGATATCCCATTTGTGGTATGAGGAGGATCAAACGCAATGTGCAGAATATTGGTAATTTGTTATACGAGAAGTTCGGACGTGCTATAAGAACTAGCGAAAAGAAACATGTGTGATTAAAGGAAGATGGAGTTGGAGAAAGGAAGAATTATTCAATAAGAAATGCTGTAGCATCTTTATAAGTTTGGGAAGCATATTTATAAACGACATTGTACATTCGTTAACTACAAGCCAACATGCTGAACGCCATCCTTGACAGAAAAATTGACAAATTGATCATCAGTACGAGATACGTGTGTATCGTCAACAAAGAATACAACGAGTCAACGACTATTTAGCTGGCAACAATGGCTGGCGAGGTAAAATTATTAAAGCTCTAGTCAGAGTCCACATGATACAATTCACATATGTGCATTGGTGTTTAAATTGTAATTTTGCTTGTTTTAATATGTTAAAATTAATAATGAAAGTTAATGTTCACGATCTTTTCGGCAGTGTGGCAGCATTATGCGTGTGGGACTTCTGGATGGAGTCGATTCGTTCCTCCTCTTTCGTCTCACCCCCGGTTCGGTGAGCTATTCGGTTATAAAAATGCGGTATGCGGTCGCCTTTATGCTATTTTTCGCGGAATGCATCATTTCGTGGACTTCCGTTCGGAGGGCGCTCTTATTGGCGTGACCTTCAGTTGGTGGTCTACAGGCAGAGACAGATCTGCCGAAAATAGGTAACATTCTATCATGAATAGTCTGCTCCTCGGTTGTCTCTAGCTTGTGTTTAATGTTTGCCAGAAGGATTTTGGTATCATTTGACATCGCTGAAAATACCCAGGCCATGATAGAAGCTATTTCGTTTCTTCGATCCAGTGATGCCGTTTCTCAATGTGAAAATTTCCCTCAAATGTTGAATATTCTGCTGTAAAATCCCTCAATTCCTTATCAAAAATACCTTGAAAAATCCCTCAAAAATCATTAAAATATTTGAAAATAAAAAAGTTCATATTATGCTTCTTGCGTTATTTATATTAAAGAATCATTACAATTTTCTTAAATGCATTATTGAAAGCAAGTTTTGGTTATGTTTATTTTAAAGCTTTATCTCTTCCTCCTTTCTGAATCATTCTTAGCTATACTTTAAATGTATAAAAGCATTTTCAGTTATTTATTCATCAATTTTAAATGGTCGCTGGTCACTTCAAAAAATGTCTCTTTAGAGTGATATTTAGTGCGGATTATGCAAATTGCATTTAATAAATTGTTTCCCATTTGATTTCTTTTCTTACATTTTACAACGGTAACTAAAGAAAATAATTTTTCTGCATCTGCATTAGAATGAGGCATGGACAGTATAATCAACGCAGCATTTGCAATATTTCTATATACGAAATAGTCTGTAAAATCCTTATAATTATACAAAGCCAAAAAATTTCAATGAGTAGTTTCATTAAATCTTCCTTTTCAGTTTCATTAAAAGCTAAAGGCAGGTTTCTCCACTCAGAAAATGCATCTAATCTGTTGACAAAATTATCATAGTTTTTAAAAATTAAATTTAAATCAATCTGCGGAAACCGATTTACACTTAAAGAATACTTTACATCAATGAAACGCATGGCCGATAAAATTTTAGATGCAAGAGGAAATCGTTTTTTCATTTCATTTGCAGCCGTCATGTAAAATTTCAAGCAATTCATTCTTACATTTAATTGAGTGTATTCTTCTGTGTCTAGTAAGTACTGTTGCGTGCCCCGCATTCATTCACCTCTCTCTCCCAGCCAATCATCCTCCATGTACCCCGCCACTTCGGACGCAACATGGAAGATGACCGCTGAGAGGAGGCCTCCGTGCGGAGCACCCACCAACAGTGGTCGCATAGTGGCGACCATAGATAAAACTTTTTTTTTTAAACCGGCTAGCTCACCGGGTCGTGGGCTAATCAAAATCACCAAGAAAAAACATCATACGGACACGTCAATAACCGGACAAACTCAATCACGCACAGGCTGAGGAGGGGAGAACTATGAAAACACTCACTTCATATTATGTTCACTGTATTTTTTTTTTTTTTGTATGTAGAACAAATGAATTTCTTAAATGTGTTTTTCTAACTGATTTTAGTTACTTACAAAAGATATTTTATACAGGTATGTATTACAAAGAACTTTCACAGGAAACCCTCAATTTTTTTAATCAATTTTTTTTTTCGAAGAGTGAAATTAACATTGCAAACCCTCAGGTAGTGAGGTCGAAACATCGAGATCAATGTGCTGGGCTCTCATACTCGTAAGCCAAGTTAGGCCATATCTCCTGAACTGTTTTCTCAATGACATCACTGTCCTCGAATCGGACTTTCGAGGATTGCTCCCTTGCGTTGTCGCCTTTTGTCTGGGCCGTTTCGCAAGGCGTTCCTCCGTGTTCCGTACGCCTTCGATACACGTGCTCACGCTACAATTACAACATACTTACTCCCCGGCAAATCAACAACTCCACTCCAGGCGTTTTTGCCGTTGCACCACACGAGCCTTGCCAGGCGCTGTGATCAACGCCTTCGCTAAAGATCAATTCGCCCAACGCGGCGTGGTAGATCGTTTTCGCTCTGCTCCGTCCAAGGACACTGGTCCGCCAAGATCACTGCAGATCTGACCTGGCGGAGGACTTGCATTCAAGCCTGCATCGAACGGAAGCCAAGTCCTTCCGATCCCGACTCCCACCGCATAACGTAGAACGCAGGCGATCGGTGAGTGTTCGCGACTCGCCTCCTCAGCCTTGGCACCTTGAAGTCTTCTTCGCCTTCTTCGTGCAACGAAATCAAACCCGGACGCACCAATTCCATTCGCATTTCGGGCGCGGGCTCCACAAATTTATGGAACGTCTGTGGACTCCGCGCGGTCCAATGTTCCAATCCTGTTCGCAGCGACGGGGCCACTTGTTTCTAGCCTCCCGGCCAATAACTCCCAAATTCCAGCGACTACGCGCATAAGACTACGATTCGGAGTCTGCTACTCGCCACGCGTATTCTCAATCACCGAAAATGCTCGCTAGAATTTATTGCGCACACTTCCCGATCCAATATTTTAGTCTCCGCCGGACTCGTTGATACGTTCAAAAAAAAACTCCCCGAAAAAAATGGCGTGTCATTCAATTACATCTCTCGCGACGACTTACTCGTGTCACATCCCATCCTCTACTCACCGACCTACAATTCACCGCGATCACACGACGAAGCATTTTTGCTTCGTTTATTACCATATATGGTAATATACCCAAAATGTTTTCGGCCAATCAGAGGCGATAGCAGGCAAAGCGAACCGATTCGCGCTCAATCACTTGAACTCACCTCTCAAGAGAGATAGCGCGTGTGGTGGATTGCTTAATTGGGCTTTAGTACTGCCAATGCTGATCACTTGGCCGTGTAATGAGGGAAATTTGAATATGTTCCAAATTTGGAAGAAATGAAAAAAAAATGAACTATAAAAATATGAGGATTGATCCGCAACAGAACGTGGGGACGACCCCGCCCTGAGAAGAGTCTCTCCACAATAAAGCCGGGCTATGTATGAACTCTAATTAATGAAAGATCTCATGGTTGGTATGAGGCTAGGCAAATGTAGTCAAAACGTCTAAACGTCGAAATCATCATGCTCGCTCAATCGAACCAAGAGGGTTTTAACAAATGGGAAGTCTTACGTGAAGCTCAGAAGATGTAGTCAAAACGTAGTAACGTCGAAATCATCATACATGTTCACGCAAGTTCCGCGATACGGTATTACGTTAAGGTAACCCTACTCAATCGACAGTTTTACCCGAAATAAGCCTTCAAAACTAACTAAGTAGTCGAACTAGCTCAAAACAGGAACGGAACCTATCGACGGCGGTTTACTGAGTTATCAACCAAAATGAAACACGGGCGTGTTGAAAAGATGAGTAATGAAATCGCTATTACAGATCAGAGATAATGTTACGACAAGATATCCGGGACAATACACGACACTGAAAAACGAAGTGGTGCACCTTCCGAGTTTTACACTGGGGTTGAGCTGTACTAACTACAAAGGATCGACCGTTGCCCTCTGTATTGAAACCCCATAGAGAACCTCAGGTCTAACCTGACAGACTTCAACCCCAGTCTCGAATCAGCCAAAGAAACAAACCAGAACTTAAAGACGAAGACAAATACATACATTTTGAGTTCAATATGAACCCCCCACCCCTAAGAAAGTTGCCTAGCAACTGAAACGGTTGTATACCGGAGCTGAAAAGATGAGGAACACTAGATTCCGATAGGTAAAATGGGTAGTATTTGAAAGATAAAGAGCTAGGGTTAGAAATGGTCTCACTTCCTGTGAGCAATTATTAATAATATGATACTAGATATACCAAAATATTTACATTATATACAGACGTCAACGCTCAACGCGGACTAGTTTAGGGACCCCAGAGGTCGTCAATTCTCTAGCATTTTATGACTCCAAACCCACAGATATATGAAGAGATACCAAATAAAGTACAACCTAACTATATGCGATGCAGATATACCTACTAAGAAAATACACGTCCACACTAATGCAACCGTTACGTCACACGACGAGGCCATTAGGAAAACTCATTGGACTTCGAAACAAACTTACTAAAAATACGTGTCCACACTAATGCAACCGATACGTCACACGACGAGGCCATTAGGAAAACTCATTGGATCACGAAGCAAACTAACTATATACGTCCACACTAATGCAACCGTTACGTCACACGACGAGGCCATTAGGAAAACTCACTGGACTACTAATTTTATAAGGGACCACGTCCTGTACTAAATACTACCGATATCTACAACCTCACCTCATAATATCTAGACTTATTTTTATACAAAAACGATGACATACTAATATATGTATGATATATATACAGATAGCTATCAACAAAATATACAGATCGAAGTTAACTCTTAATGTCCTGTGCATGACATACACCAATAGTTTTACCGGACATATCCCGAACTTCGTATGCAACCTGTCCCACAGGTCGAACAATGATTCCCGGCACAAACTTCGGGGCAAGTTTGGCGGAAAACCGATCAACAGCCTTACTCAAGACATGATTACGAACATGTACAGCTTGACCGGGCTGAAACATTCGGGGCTTACTACGCAAATCGTATCTGCGTTTACCCTTCAAGTAGGATTCTTGAAGTTTAGATTGGACCTTGATTTGAATATCGCGCATTTTGTCGTTGCGCTCCGTGACACTTAGTTGACCATCAGCTAAAGAAGATAATTTACGTAGGAGAGTGTAGTCCGAGCCATGTCTAATAGCCTGGAAGCCGAACATTAGGAAGTGCGGTGAACAACCAGTGGATTCATGCACTACGTTCCTAAATGCAGCGCATGTCTCCACCAGAGAACGGTCCCAATTACGATGGTCGTCACCAATATAAGAGCGAATAGCAGATAGAATGGATTGATTGGCACGCTCAGAAGCGTTGGACTGCGGAGAATATCGAGGATTTAGAACTTGGGTGATATTGTAGGCTGACAAGAGTTGCGTGAAAACTTTAGACACAAATTGCACTCCGTTATCGGAATGAATAAATTCAGGAACGCCAAAAGTATGGAAAATATTTTCGGACAGAAAGTTCACAACGGACTCGGCAGTTGCCTTAGGCATGGCCTTAAGCCATAGAAATTTGGAGTAGTGGTCCAGCACCACGAAAAGTTGCGTATTTCCGAACTTAGAACGGGGATAGGGACCCAGAAAGTCAATGAACAGGCGTTGCAGTGGACGCTCAGAAATACGCATTTGTCCGAGAGGCGGGCGTAGAGTTTGGTTATTAGACTTTGTCTGTTTGCAGACAGAACATTGACTAATAAATTTACGGACGTCGAGTTTGAGACGTGGCCAATAGAAATACCGACGCAATATTTCGACGGTTTTATGGACACCACCATGTGCGGATACAGGGGAGCTATGACTGTGAGATATAAGTAGTTGTTGTACACTGTCGGGCACCCATAGTTTAGTTTGAGGGATATTTACTTGGTCATCCGACATGACACCGGTATTAATATAGATTTTCCCGTTTTGTACCCAAATATTAGAAAATTTATCGGGGTTTTGCTGTATAAGATCGATACGCTCTAGATATGAGGAGTCACTAAAGGCTGACTCAGGAATTAAAGGATGCAGAGAAGCATGTTCCGGAAGAATTGAAGTTAAAGTTTGGTCCGAGAGAATAGAGATATTGCCGGCTACAATACCTTCATGTACGCGCGACAACGCGTCTGGGACGACGTTTACGGATCCTTTACAGTGTTGGATTTGAAAGTCAAATCCTTGTAGTTTGAGACTCCAACGAGCCAGTCTGCCGGAAAGGTCAGTTTGCCGCATCAGCCACTTGAGGCTGGCATGATCGGTAATGATAGTAAAAGAAAACCCCTCGATATAGGCGCGAAATTTTTTTACACTTTGAACAGCCGCCAGGCATTCGAGTTCCGTGATAGTATAGTTACGTTGGGCCGAATTTAATTTACTGGACATAAAAGCAATAGGATGCTCTCTACCATCCTCGTCCTTTTGAAATAACACGCTACCGATACCGGTAGTACTGGCGTCACACTGTATAAAGAAGGGTTTACTAAAGTCTGGATTAATTAAAACTGGAGCCGAAATTAGGGCTTGTTTTATTTGCGAGAAAGCGTTTTCGGCGGAGTCGTTCCACTTAAACGAACGCTTACTCTGAAGTAAATCAGTTAGAGGCGCAGTGATACTGGCGAAGCGAAGGATGAAACGACGATACCAACCCGCCATTCCCATAAAACGCCGTACGTCCTTAGCGGACTTAGGAGTGGGGTAGTCCACAATACTAGAAATTTTATCCGCATCGGTTTTTAGGATACCGTCACTGACTATATATCCGAGATATTTGATCTCGCGTTGAAGGAATTTACTTTTGTCGACGTTAATAGTAAGGCCGGCGGAAGTGAGAAATTGAGCTACTTTACTTAATAGATCTAAATGTTCCTCAAAGGTGGCACTAGTAATGAGTAGGTCGTCTAAATAGACGAAAATTTTGTCATGATACTCGTGCGGAATGACTTTATGCATGAGGCGACACATAGTTTGTGGGGCGTTGCAGAGACCAAAAGGCATAACAGTGAAATGATAAAGAGGGCGACCAGGGACGGTAAAAGCGGTCTTTTCGCGCGACTCCATAGATAAAGGAATTTGCCAGAAGGCGTCCTTGAGATCTAGACTGGTTATGAATTTAGTAGATTGTAGACGAGATAAGAGACCCTCAATTAGCGGAAGTGGATATGCATCCTTGATAGTGACCTCGTTAACCCTACGAGCGTCCAGACATAGCCGATTTTTACCGGGTTTGCGGACCAAAGTGACGGGAGAACTCCATGAGCTCTGACTTTCCTCTATAACGCCAAGAGAAAGCATACGATCTAATTCGGCATACAGCTGAGATTGAATAATAGGAGACACTGAATAGTGACGTTGTTTAACGGGTTTAGCAGAACCCGTATCGATAGTATGATTCAAAAGAGAAGTTTTTCCCAAGCCACGCTCGTTAAAGGACGGAAAGGTCTGGATAACAGATTGAAGTTGCATTTGCTGCGCTGTAGGTAGATGATGATACACATCACCTTCAGAGCTAGAAACAGTATTAAGTACTTGTAGAGAAGGTAACTGAAAAGGTACGATATTAAATGCGTTCCAAAAATCGATGCCCAGATACACGGAATGTCCTAGAGAAGGGACTACTAAAAATCGAATGGGTTTGATTAAGTTTCCGAAGGAGACTGAAGTGTCTACATAACCTAACGCAGAGACATGTTGTCCAGAAGCAGTACTAATGTGGAGTTTGGAAGAATGCAGATAAAGTTGTAATTTAGATATAAGGTCTAAAGCCCCGTGACCCAAAACGCTAACGCTAGCTCCACTATCGAGTAACCCAGAGAGTTTATGCCCATTAATGGCTATTTCACGAAAAGGTCGGGAATCCGCTGAAGGATCATCGGAATATATGGAGTGTATTACTGCCTTACGCATTTGACGAAGTTTATAAAAATATAATGCCGTACGTTTACAACGACGTAGGCGACTATTGGACAGTAGGCGACATTTAGATTTAATAGAAGGATGAACTATATGAGGTGACGTCACGGAACCAAGATCGCTATGTATGGACTCAACAGGTATTACAACAGGTTTTAAATTGATATCGGGGTCCATTTGGATGGTGACATCTCTCATAGAGATGTTAGATCGGGAAGGTACATGATTTACAGACGCGTATTTGCTTCGGGTCGGACTGGGATACGTGTTTTTATTCGGTCGGACCGATTCAGAGGCATGGTGTTGGCGATGACTGGAGTGGATCGATTCCCCGCGAACGACACACTCCTTCGCCCGTTTCCCGAAGGATTGCATTTAGCACAGTTACTTTTCAGGACACCATCGTGGCCACATCCAAAACAGAAAAGTCGATTTACCGAAATTGGACAATTTCCGAAGGAATGCCCACTACGCTTACAGTTCCAACAGATAACGGAGTTAGAAAAAGTTTCGGAAGAGCGAGCTGTAGGAGATACGTCTGCCTGTCTGAATGGATTACCAGAAGAACGACGAGAGTTGATAGGATCTACGTTTTGCGACCCACACGTACGATGAATTTCGTGCACAGAACGCCGCACGAAAGGAATAGTCCGTTTTACAGGAGTGTTGATGTTCCATACACTCTCGACGGAAATACAACATTGGACTAGTTCGCGAGTGTTGTTAAAGGTGCGACCAGCTAAATGATCGCTCAGACGGGTGGACATGTTGCGATATAGGATGACTTGTAGGTCAGTGTCCGGTACTGGATGCCGAAGTTGAAGGGTCAGTCCTTCAACCGCATCAAAGAACTCAATGAAGGTTTCAGAAGGTTTTTGAATCCGCGCGTCAATACGTCGTCGGATATCCACATCGGAGGTAAGAGAGCCATATCGACTCAGAAAAGCGGCCTTAAAGCCGTCCCAATCAAAGGACTGGGGATGTAGTTGGAGATATTTCCAATACCAGACCGCTGCTGGTCCACGAACTAATAAATGGAAACTCGCGATGAGTTCTGCAAATGAAACCTGATAGGTGCGAGCAAGAGTCTCGACTTGGAATATAAAAGTCTCGGCGTTGAGACTAGAGTTGGTTCCATCAAACGTGATGCCCCATTTAAATATGGGTACATTATGACGGACAGAAGTGTTTAAGGTTTCCCTTACAGGTGGAGGAAAACTATGAGTATAAGAAACGTCTAGATACATAGGGGGTGGAGTTTTCACCTCACCTACAGGTTGTGTCGGGCTTACATACCGAAAGGGTTCACCTTGATTTAACATATATAAATCCGCAGTGTGGATAGGTTTTCCAGTCACAATGTGTTGCGGACTGTTGAAAATGATGGGCGCCTGACATGGTTCGGGCGGAATGTTTATCATCACGGATTGATTAGGTGGGGAACTGCCTCCCACTTCAGACACTTGTAGCGGATGATTAATGGAAAAAGGATTGGACTCACTCCCTAACTCGAGGGATGGTCTGATTTCCCGAGACGTAACCGGAGAAGATACTACTTTGGGCCAAAATGCCTGAGGAATATCCATGTTGCAAGATAGAATGATATATATAACTGAAGATATTAGATAGTAGGTGTAATGTTAAGTGATAGAGCGACTAAATGGTTGCGCGGATTATATAAAAAGATTTAGTTATTTTACCGAATAGAATATTACACGAAACGATAGGATAAGATACGATATTATACGATACTAAAGTACACGATACTATATTACAACTTAACGATACTCTGGCTAACTCAAAAAGGCGGTCCAAATTACTCGCTTAAAGCGAAACGCCACAAAACTACGCTAACTATATCAATTATACGCCAATGGGCGATATGTTCAACTATTAAACGCGGCGAAGATACTAAACGCGTAATACCGAAACCGATTGTAGGAGTGTGAGTGGTTTACAATAGTTTACAATAGTTTACATGAATTTACATAAATTTTTGACTTAAATTATTGTACATAATTTTTACAGAAATTGTACGAAAGTGTTTTACAAAATGTTTACAAAAGTTTTTACAAAAGTTTTTACAAAAGATATTATTGTGTCGATTCACATACGAATCGGAATAACATGAAGTGATTATTATTGGTATTTTTGTTTTATAAAGATATATTTGGTCTCCCCACCAACAGACAATACGTGATCAGATACAAAATTTAATTAGACACTTAAATTGTGTGTCACAACAAAATGTGAAGTACGTAAAACGAGATAATTCACGATTCGAACAAATTATCCGACGGCTACAAGTAAAAGTGAATTTATTTGATTTATTTAATAGAAGTGTGTCGAAACTGGGATGGCGACGGTTTCAAACGTGGAAGCGATTACTGGGTGTGATTGAGATAATCACAATCCCGATTCAAACAAACTACGCGAATTACCCGACACTTTTCCGAATTTCGACAACACTTTGAAACTTGAATTTAGAGGTTAGAATTTAGAATTTAGAAAGGCAAAAGGCCGAAACGCTTGGGCGCCATGTGTTGCGTGCCCCGCATTCATTCACCTCTCTCTCCCGGCCAATCATCCTCCATGTGCCCCGCCACTTCGGACGCAACATGGAAGATGACCGCTGAGAGGAGGCCTCCGTGCGGAGCACCCACCAACAGTGGTCGCATAGTGGCGACCATAGATAAAACTTTTTTTTTTTAAACCGGCTAGCTCACCGGGTCGTGGGCTAATCAAAATCACCAAGAAAAAACATCATACGGACACGTCAATAACCGGACAAACTCAATCACGCACAGGCTGAGGAGGGGAGAACTATGAAAACACTCACTTCATATTATGTTCACTGTATATATATTTTTTTTTTTGTATGTAGAACAAATGAATTTCTTAAATGTGTTTTTCTAACTGATTTTAGTTACTTACAAAAGATATTTTATACAGGTATGTATTACAAAGAACTTTCACAGGAAACCCTCAATTTTTTTAATCAATTTTTTTTTTCGAAGAGTGAAATTGACATTGCAAACCCTCAGGTAGTGAGGTCGAAACATCGAGATCAATGTGCTGGGCTCTCATACTCGTAAGCCAAGTTAGGCCATATCTCCTGAACTGTTTTCTCAATGACATCACTGTCCTCGAATCGGACTTTCGAGGATTGCTCCCTTGCGTTGTCGCCTTTTGTCTGGGCCGTTTCGCAAGGCGTTCCTCCGTGTTCCGTACGCCTTCGATACACGTGCTCACGCTACAATCACAACATACTTACACCCCTTTTGCCGTTGCACCACACGAGCCTTGCCAGGCGCTGCGATCAACGCCTTCGCTAAAGATCAATTCGCCCAACGCGGCGTGGTAGATCGTTTTCGCTCTGCTCCGTCCAAGGACACTGGTCCGCCAAGATCACTGCAGATCTGACCTGGCGGAGGACTTGCATTCAAGCCTGCATCGAACGGAAGCCAAGTCCTTCCGATCCCGACTCCCACCGCATAACGTAGAACGCAGGCGATCGGTGAGTGTTCGCGACTCGCCTCCTCAGCCTTGGCACCTTGAAGTCTTCTTCGCCTTCTTCGTGCAACGAAATCAAACCCGGACGCACCAATTCCATTCGCATTCCGGGCGCGGGCTCCACAAATTTATGGAACGTCTGTGGACTCCGCGCGGTCCAATGTTCCAATCCTGTTCGCAGCGACGGGGCCACTTGTTTCTAGCCTCCCGGCCAATAACTCCCAAATTCCAGCGACTACGCGCACAAGACTACGATTCGGAGTCTGCTACTCGCCACGCGTATTCTCAATCACCGAAAATGCTCGCTAGAATTTATTGCGCACACTTCCCGATCCAATATTTTAGTCTCCGCCGGACTCGTTGATACTTTCAAAAAAAAAAACTCCCCGAAAAAAATGGCGTGTCATTCAATTACATCTCTCGCGACGACTTACTCGTGTCACATCCCATCCTCTACTCACCGACCTACAATTCACCGCGATCACACGACGAAGCATTTTTGCTTCGTTTATTACCATATATGGTAATATACCCAAAATGTTTTCGGCCAATCAGAGGCGATAGCAGGCAAAGCGAACCGATTCGCGCTCAATCACTTGAACTCACCTCTCAAGAGAGATAGCGCGTGTGGTGGATTGCTTAATTGGGCTTTAGTACTGCCAATGCTGATCACTTGGCCGTGTATTGAGGGAAATTTGAATATGTTCCAAATTTGGAAGAAATGAAAAAAAATGAACTATAAAAATATGAGGATTGATCCGCAACAGTACTCTTCACACTCCGCTCCTAAATATATATCTTTTACATCTAAACAGTGAGTTGTGTTGATATTATCTTTGATATCAGTTTTCATTAATTCTGGTTTCAAAAAGTTCTGGCATAATTTTAAATATAATTTCCGACATGCAATAACTAGCTCATGTATTAACACATTTTTACTCTGAAAAAGTGCATTGAATGAATTGAAATATTCTAAAGTATATTTCATGAAAATTAAGTAAGATTTGATAGACCTATTTGTTGAGTATTTTAATCCCATATTTCCATTAACAGCACAGTCTTCTACTGATGATAATAAGAAAAAATGAAGAAGAGCATCCCAGTGCTCCAAAATCCTTTCAATTGATTTGAAACGGGATAACCATCTTGTGTTACTATGTTGTAAAATTTGGTTCGTATTTTTACTAAACTCTTCTTGCATTTCCTTAAGTTGTGCACATCTTTTTCCACTAACGGACACAAAGGAATATATGATGTTGCATAACTCTTCCGCTTCGTAAGGGAGTTGCTTGCAAGCATATGATGCCACTAAAGCTGAAGAATGACAAATACACTGTATCAAAACAACACTCGGTACATCTTTTCGAAGTCGACTGTAAAACGAGTTATATTGGCCGACCATTGTGTTACACCCATCACAAGCAAGCCCCACTATATTATGTAAGGGAATATTTAGTTTTAGGAAAAGCTCTTTGAATGTATTGTACAAATTTTCAGCTGAGAGGTCGAGGCAATCTAATTCTAGAAGACTTAGTAAATTTGTGGCAATATTGCCTTCTTCTGCTGTGAAATACCTGACTAAAATGCATAGGTTCTTTTTGTTGGAAATATCCATACTCTCGTCAATAAGTATTGAAAACGGACCCTAAAATTTTGTTCAGAATTTCAAATTTGCCATATTTCATGGAAACAACAAAATTACCGTCTTCAAATGATTCAATGTGCTTTCCATTTCACGTGCAGCAATTACATCTTCTATAATTGATGTACACTTGGTTCGCTTCAGATGAACGTCTCTCAGAATTTTTGAATCTTTTCCAGCCTCCTTTACAACATCAATTAGTTCGTCACAAAGGGATACTGCGATATTATGCCGCACAAAGAAGGAACTCAACATAATTTCAGCAGTATTAACATTCAATTTATGTTCGTTTTTCACTGCACTTTGGCTAGAAGTCGACGGGCGATAAAAATCTTTCAAAATTTAGTTGTTTTGTCTTTCCTTCATTAGGTTTGCATGTTTGTATCCATTTCCATGCCTCTTTATTTCTGTCAACCCACCCGAAATTTTACAATCACACACTTTGCACTTCGGAATGGAAACTGTTTTTGGACAAAATTCTTCGTTGGATTCCACAAGCCATAATTTAAACTCCGGAATATCCAACCAACATCTTTGGAACTTCTTCGAGAATTTTCCATTTTTATCAAATTATTTTCACGAGAGAAAACCGCACAGCTTTGACAGATAAACTCACAATTGGGGATTTCCCTATTTCATCAATATCCCACTTAAAAGATCTCATACGAATTTGGTACTTTCTCAAGTGATAGAATGGGTGTGGGTGAAATTTAGGTAGAAATTATAATATTTGGGAGATGGTCTTGCATAATAGAAATAATAAGTTAGCTGAATTATTGACAACTAATAGGAAGACTTTTGCTTGAAAAATCCCTCAAGCCTTAAAATAATCCCTTTTTCCCTACATTGGATAAAAATCCCTCATTTGAGGGATAAATCCATCAAAACGGCATCATTGCTTCGACCGACCAGGCTAGCAAGAAATGTTAACCGTTAGCTGATTTTTGGGAATATAGAGTGAGCTTAACATCTAGAACTTAAAATGTATTCAGCAAGAGATGAGGAACGTGGAGCAGTGGATGAGAGAACAAGGGTTTTAACTGGTCATCGCTAAAACACAGATTGTCACGCTAAAGTAGCAATGGGTATCGTGTTATTCTTTTGACAGTTGGTTCCGAACACATTCATACTAGAAGATAAATATTTAGGACTGCCTCTGAACTGTAGCCAGACTTTCTTGGAGCATATCCACTGAAAATGAGTCTGTGCGAATATAAACCTCTCTAAGCAAGCAAATGGAGAACATTGATGGGCTACGTGGGTTCGGGCGAATTCTACTTACGACAACGACTAACTCTGTACTGTTATATGGTGCCGAGACGCCCTGGCGGTCATAACATACAGGGCAAGCAAGCATTGCGGATTGTGTGCAGTTATCGAACCGTGTCGAAGACGCTATGCGGTTTGTAGCACAGGTGATTGGCCTGCTGGCGGAAGAATGTAAGGAAATGTTCTTCACTCAATCCGATCTATGGAGAATGAAAATCAGGGCTAAAGTACGTGCGAAGTTCCTGAATATTTGGCAGCAATGTTGAAACGATAGCAAGGCAGGTTACTGATTAGACGTCTACCTTGATTTGTCCTATTGGCCCATGCTCCAACTGGAACTACAGACAGATAAACTTTAACCCCGTATGTCTAATCCTACGAACGAAGAATGGTGGTGCTAACAGACGCTGAAAGCAAAGAATATATAATTAGGCTGTCATTATGTTCAGGGGTTTGCAAATTGCTTTCATCAGATACTGACGATGACTTATCACTATCAAATATATAAAAATTAGTGACTGAAGGTAACGTAATCAATTTATTATAGGCGTTGTGACGATATGAACAATCGTTTACCTTGGGAACAACACTAAAATACTTCATGCTATAATTTCAAAGAAATCCGTGAATGGGCGAGACTGCCGTGTCGAATGCGGCATTTACGATGTTTGCAACTGCAGAAAATTAATTTTACTCACCGTTTCGCCGTTAATTTCCACCCAGCCTATGTTCATTGCGAAACTGCGCTCCCTGTGGCCAGAGAGCTGCCCAAAGATCTCGCGGACGCATCGCTGCACAACTCCTTGGTCGGTCTCGCTGAAGATGCAATCGAAGCCTGGCCCGTACAGCGTGTGGCTCTTGCCTGTTCCCGTTTGCCCGTACGTCACCACAGACGCGTCGAAGCCTTCCAGAAACAGACTCACGAGTGGGTACACGGTTTGGTGGTACACCTGGCTCTGCGAGCAGG
Source organism: Oxycera nigricornis (assembly GCA_963942545.1). Classification (NCBI taxonomy): domain Eukaryota; kingdom Metazoa; phylum Arthropoda; class Insecta; order Diptera; family Stratiomyidae; genus Oxycera; species Oxycera nigricornis. Next base: position 49,254,973 of record OZ012662.1, read on the forward strand.
TGACGGGCAGCGAATGCGTGACCGGGAACGAATGCGCCCCCACCTGGATGATCCCCGACGCCGTGGTGCTGAGACCGTGCGTCGGCGAATAATTCGGCGTGATGGGAATCGACTGGACGTAGGGCGCATCATCTGTAGCACACGGAAAAATCCTTACGGCCACTTGAATGGGAATCTCCATCTCGGACGCGTCTCCTCGGTATCGCCGTCAAGAATTTTCATAAGCAACGAACGACTGCGGCACTCAAGTTAACCTTCACCCGTGTGCGTAAAAGTATTTGAAAGTATTTTAAACATACTGCAAAACCACACTTGGCCCGCCGTAAACTGTGATTTACAGCATGCCTATTAATTAGGCAACCCTTCTGCAAAGCAAAATGAACACACTCCGACGCTTGTTTGCTTTCTTCGCTGTCAATGTTGTCAAATCGATTTTGCTTGCAGCTGGTGTGAGGTTATGTGAGTTGTTGTTAGTTTCGAAAAGCTTTCAGGGGAAATGTGAGCTTTGGCTAGCTTAGCCCAATTGGAAAGCGCGGTTGTACCGCATGCCGTTCCTGGAAAGCGTGTGTCTCGGGTGGAACGAATAACGGTTATTTTTTAATTATATGACAATTGATAAGTATTATAGTTTTGTAATTCAGACCAGGTTCTTGCCGAACAACTCAAAAATTGCTAAACGGACAACGAGAAATGGTGCAGCGGAGATTTATTTATTTATTTCATCTTACAGACAAAAAGTCCAATTTCAAGACAAAAAAAGAAAAGAAGACAGAGGAAAGTTAATTAAATAAAATGCGCTTTAAATGTAGCTTAAAAGTATAAAGTGAGTGAGGAAACGGACCAAGTTGCAAATTATTATGATTACGGGGTGAATTACATAGGTGAATGGTAAAAAGTTTCTGTCCTCGCATATGGAACTGCAAATGTGCTAGCAAATCTGGCGGGTCGTTCTGAAATACGATAACTTAAGTAGTCTCGCAAGTTAGAATTTAAATGACGGTGGTGAAGACGAAACAGAAAACATTCATCTAAGAGGAGTCTACGGGAATTCAAAGTGGGAAGTTGAAGCATGGAAAGTCGCTCATTATAAGGTATATAAGCCAAATTAAATTTAAACATAAGAAAACGAGTGAATTTGTGCTGTACGGATTCAAGAAGAGAGTCTAAATCAGGGGTGGCCAAAACGTGCGCCGAGAGTTTTGGTACGCCGAGAACGCGCCCGCGCTAGCGCCGGCGTAAAAGCGGAGATAAGAGGTAACGATGAGGAAGTGTGTCTGTCTGTCTTCGATCACTGCTCGCGCTGGCGAGCGCGACGGTCAGCTTGTCCGTTCGACCGCCAGCCAGCCAGACGACGAACAGCCACAAAAGCGCAGCCAGCCTACTCGGCGTAAGCGTAGCGCAGCCAGTGCGCTGGGCGCTCCAAACTTGGCCACCCCTGGTCTAAATAATGGAAATGTGGAGACCATACCCATAGCATAAAGAATATATAGCACGGACACTCCGAGCTGTCAAAGTCGACTTGAGACAAAAGATGCCTAAATTACCCCTCCTGTCGGAAAGAGCGCTCTGCCTTTCGTTTCCAAGCTCGCGCGCGAAAGAGTAGGTTGAAATTTGTATTCAAATTTCTCCAGGCCAGGTTGTGCATATGTATAGAGACGAGCCGGCCATTTTATATAAGTTAACCGTGTACGTGTACATGCCAAAATCAGCTGACTTAATGCTAGTGTGCGTGAAATCAACGAATGCGACGAGTACCCGATGCGAATTCGCGACCGATCGAAGCATTTAGGGTTGCCCGATCAACAAAAACAACGAAAATACGCGGCATTGCAATTTAAAATAGCAATAAATTTTATTGAAAATTTTTGTATGTGAGTGTTGAAAAACATGAATAAAGTGTTTTAACAGATCAACTAAATTGACAACTCGTTAATTTTACACTTTATTGTGTTTTTAAATTTCTTTGTAATTTCTTCCACAAATTTTCGGTTCCTGACGCGCTTTACCCGTCACTCAAAGCTGATAATTGGAAACGAACGCAAAAACCATACAAACATAACGTTACCGCGGAGTCTTTCACTACAATTTCACCCAACTATTGATACTTGCACACATTCACTAGCAATGAGTTTTCACTGATTCCGTGTTGCAGTTCCAAAGAGATGCAATCCTTTCTTCGTTGCTCTATATTCCTAAATAAAAAGACCACCGAAGAAGGAACTTTATTGCCTTTTTGGAAAGTATCAGCCACTTTTCACGTTGATTTAAATTATGGCTACAAAACACTTCGCCAGTTAATTCGCGTTGCTTCGCGGGTCACCGACGATCACAAATTTTGATCGCGTTGTTTTTCCGCACTTGTCACTCCGATTTGTTTCAATTTTAATTAAAAACATCAAAAATCTAATTACACGCGATATTCCACTCGCGAATTGTCAAATACACACTGACATTTCTCGCTGTCAGTCGCGATTCAACGAATTAACGAAATTAGCTTCTATGTGCATCTCTATGTATTATTTATGCTATGACCATACCATTGCATAAATAATACATAGCACGGACACTCCAGCCAATTGGCCACATATCTGTTATACAACCCAAGTGGCCAGCCTGTGCCTAAGTATAGGTAAATGCATATCCGTGTACCCTAGCATGAGTAACAGAGTAGGCAAATTGCATGCGAATGGTTCGTGCACGAAAGACAGAGATGCACACAGAAGCTAATTTCGTTAATTCGTTGAATCGCGACTGACAGCGAGAAATGTCAGTGTGTATTTGACAATTCGCGATCGGAATATCGCGTGTAATTAGATTTTAGATTTTTTCAATGAAAATTGAAATAAATCATTGTGACAGTGCGCGAGAGAAATGCGTTCGCAATATTTGTGCGTCGGTGCGCCACTAAGCAACGTGTTATAATCGGAAAAGTGTTTTATCACTACGACTTTGAACAGTGCGAAAAAAGTGGCGGAGCTCTATGAAAAGGAAATAAAGTTCCTTCTTCGGTGCTCTATTTATCTAGGAATATAGAGTAACGCAGAAGGGATTGCATTTCCTTGGAACTGCAACACGGAATCAGTGAAAACTCCTTGCTAGTGAACGTGTGCTGGTATCAATAGTTGGGTGAAATTATAGTGAAATACTCTGCGGTAACGTTATGTTAGTATGATTTTCGCGTTCGTTTCCGATTATTAGCTATGAGGGATGGGTAAAGTGCGCAAAAAACTAAAAATTTACAGTTCAGTGAGTGAGACAGATTGCAAAGAACTTTAAAAACCCAATAAAGTGTAAAATTAACGAGTTCTCAATATAGTTCATATACTAAAACATCTTTTTTATGTATTTCATTACTCACATGCAAATTTTTTCAATAAAATTATTGCTATTTAAAATCACGATGCCGCGTGTTTTCGTTGTTTCTGTTGATCGGGCAACCCTAAATGCTTCGATCGGTCGCGAATTCGCATCGGGTACTCGTCGCATTCGTTGATTTCACGCACACTAGCGTTAAGTCAGCTGATTTTGGCATGCACACGTACACGGTTAACTTTTATAAAATGGCGAGCACGTGTCTCTACATATGCACAACCTGGCCTGGAGAAATTTGAACATAAATTTCAACCTACTCTTTCGCGCGCGAGCTTGGAAACGAAAGGCAGAGCGCTCTCTCTGACGGGAGGGGTAATTTAGGCATCTTTTGTCTCAAGTCGACTTTGACAGCTCGAAGTGTCCGTGCTATATATTCTTTATGCTATGACCATATTTGCGAACAATATTCGAGGATGGGTCTAACGAGACTAATATATAGGTTAACTGAGGAGGAGATGTCAGTAAACAAATGGGAGTTTCTTAATACGAACCCGGAGACACGAGAAGCGCGAGCGGAGATTGCAGCAATGTGAAACTCAAATTTAAATCTCGGGTCGAAAATCACTCCCAGGTCTTTAATTTGACAAACAGCCACGAGTGGAAGATCATGTAACATATAAATATGATCAATTGGACAGAGTTTTAAGGTGAAGGAGATTTTGTGACATTTCTGGACATTAAGAAATAGAAAATTAGTATGACTCCAAGAATTCACAGCGTCCAGATCCATCTGGAGAGCAATACAATCTTCTTCTGAGCGGACAACTCTGAAAATTTTTAAGTCATCCGCATACAGAAGACACTGAGATCCTAGGACAGAGGGGAGATCATTAATGTAAAGGAGGAAGAAAGAGGGCCAAGGATAGATCCCTGAGGGACACCGGTGGTTGGAAAGAAAAGAGAGGAAAGTGCACCAGATAGACTAACACGGCATGAACGAAAACTAATGTATGACTCAAGCCAAGAGAGTACTGGACCAAACAGGCCAAAGTGTTCTAATTTTTGAAGTAGAATATTGTGGTTGACAGTATCAAATGCCTTACTGAAGTCAGTGTAGACTACGTCCACTTGGAGACGATTGTCGAGAGCCTTTGCGACAGTATGGGTAAGTTAAAGAAGGTTTTTGCTAGTTGATCGGCCTGGAAGAAAACCATGTTGAAACGGGGATAATCTACAAGAAAGAGCTTGGTAGATTTTGTTCTAGACAATGCGTTCAAGAAGTTTGGGAAGACATGAGAGTAACGAAATAGGACGGTAATTGCAGGCATTGGATGGGATACCAGACTTATGTACAGGGAAAATGTTAGCAAGCTTCCAAAAATTAGGGAAGACACCCGAGGATAAGCTAGCGTTAAAAATGTAAGAAAGTGGAAGGCATAATGAAGAGGATAAAGATTTGAAGAAAATATTAGGAAGCCCGTCTGGCCCAGGTCCTACGCTGGAGTCCAACGAATCAATCAACGTTTGAATTTCAGTAGGGTTTGTGGAAATAAAATTGAGAATAGGTGGAAAGTCAAAAGGAATATTAGTAGCAATATGTTGGAGAGAGGAGGGAGGATAAATTGAGGAAAAGAAAGCAGCAAAAATTTCGCAGATTTGTTTGGGAATCGATCCCTGTTCACCGTTCCATGAAACAGTACTGGGAATTCTGGAGAAAGACTTGAGGGAATTGATATAGGACCAAATCGGCTTGGTTTGGTTTGAGTGTAGCGAATTTTCGACATTAACGAAATAATTACGCATAGCACTTTTCATTGCCGACTTCGCTGAAGCACGGAGTCTAGTAAAAGCAGTATAGTTGTCAGGAGTTCTGCTAGATTTAAAGAGACGATAGGCTCGATCTTTCAATCTGAGGATAGCTAAAACATCCCGGGTCATCCAGGGAGGATCGCTGGCCGTAGAACGACTAAGGTAAAGAGTGAAGCGCGAGATAAGGTCATAGATAAGTGAGTAGAATTTAGAGAGCGCATCTTCACAACCTAGATTAAGAAAGAAAGAAGACCAGTTTACCGAACAGAGTTCATCCGACATAGCAACATAATTCGCTTAAATGATGAGATGCTGCAAGAGACTGATGCCATTGGAGATGCCGCGGAAACTTTTGCCACTACTGCCACTGAAGTCCCGAATAAAGAGGACCCTGACAACAGTAACGTTGTCAGCTAGTGCTGTTCAAATGAGTCGCGAGATATAAGCCGATATAAGCAACTTATTCCTGCCGCTGAATCTTCACCGCTAATGTCCGCTGCCCGACTTAAACCACAGATGCCTGCTGCCCGACCTATGCCACCGATACCTGCCAGTAGCCATGACGAGCAACCCTGATGTTACAATTGCTCACGAATGGGCCACTACCAGTCATAGTATCTCGATGAGATCGTGTTTCAAGTGTTGGAAGGTAGGACACCAACAAAGGAAATGCCCGAATTCAAAAAGGATTGCTGCCCGTCCACCACTTCCGCCAGCCAATTGAAAAAACGCCCATCTAAATTTAATCAAAGATGCCACTTCCAGCCTGGACTCCAATGACGATGAATACCTGACGCCAGCAACGTCTATAATTTGTCACGGTTCGACGCGCGGCACCACACCACTCACTCACATTAGGAGCCACTATTCTTTAGTTTAGTTTACTGAAAATAAGTTTTGGAAATATTTTGTAAGGTGCTCGACGCAATCGGCTTGTGTTATGTCTTGTGTCTGGCGGTTGGCGTCGAGACAAGTGATAGGAATAGTCGGCGAAGTTCGGCCAGCGTCTGGAGCACAGTATAGGTAGACCCAGTATGCAATCGAAGCCCAAAAGCTCGTATTTTCCTTCCAAGAAATGGCGCCATGTGCTTGCAGAAATTGACGAATGCCAAGCACTGCCAGATTTGCAGAGGATAAAGCACTTTCGCGGACTTCATCTTTCACTTTAGCACATGAGACATTTTTTCAGGCATTTTGGCTTTTTCTCTCAATGAATTTGTCAAAAGCAAATGAAATTTGTGTCAGCAAAGACGTTTCACCATTGTAATTCAATGAACCGAAGTTTCTAAAGGCGTTTTTCACGCCTAGCATGAAACGTGCATGGCAGTGCCCCGGCCAGTAGATAGCTGCCATTTTGTCATAAATGGCAGCAAACGTATGATAAATGGCAGCCAACATATGATGAATGTAAACAAACATATGCTCAATGTAAACAAACATTTGACGTTGTCCCGTAGAACCACGGGCCGTACTTGATAGTGCGCCTATATATGAAACATTACCTACTGGGTGTACCTATACTGTGACCTATACTGTTGCCTCAACGCACCGCCCGCAAAAAGCTGCCCTTCGATCGAGGCGAAAAGCTCACGGGTGGCGATCAACATCAAGAACACGGGTTCGAGCACCCACTCCCTCGCCCAAGGCCAACGACCGCAGACAAAGAGTCCGGTTTCGTCACTGGTTGCGGAAACTGGCCAAGCTGTTTTGGGAGGGGGTATAAAAACGAAACCGCACTTTGGAAGCGGGTTATTTTTCTATTATTATATCCAAGACAGCCAACCGCTCGTTTTTGTTGGCGAATCGCGGACTCGGAGAAAAGGAAAGTGCGAGTAGAGTGCAACCAGGAGGCCACCTGAAAAAAGCCCCAGCAAGAACGCCCTTTCGGTATTTCAGAGATTTATATGCAATGTCTTTAGAGATTTACTGGAGAACGGGAAGATCGTTATCTATATGAACAATATTCTGATCGCTTCTGTTACTTATGAAGAACATCTCGAGTTAATTAGACAAATCCTAGAGCGAGTGTCTGATTATGGCCTCGAGCTTAAGGTCAATAAGTGCCAAGTTGGTCATGAGAAGATTGAATATCTGGGATACGTTGTCAATGCTTCCGACATCCAACTGAGTGACGCCCATATCGAAGCCATTAAATAATACCCCGTGCCGACGAACCTTTGAGATTTAAAAGGATGCTTAGACCTCTTTTCGTATTTCAGAAAGTTTATTCCACCCTTTTCCAAAATAGATAGACCCCTGCTGTCCCTTACCTGAGACGGAGGTACCTACCACTTCACTCACGAGTGTATGGAAGCCTTCCGAGAATTACCTGATCAATTAGCCGCTGGCCCGCTGCTAGCTATCTATAGTGTTAAAAGAGAAAATGAATTTCATTGTGATGGCAGTTCTTCAGGATTCGGTGCTTTACTACTGCAAAAGCAAGATGACCATAAGTTTCACCTAGTACTCCTCTTTTCTAAAGTCAGCACCGCTGTTGAGTCCAGATATCACAGCTTCCAACTCGGAACACATTTATGTCCTCCGACGCTTCTGAGTTTACTCGCAAGGGATACCCTTAAAATTTGTGATTGACTGCAACTCCCTGGCCCTAACACATAACATAAAAATACATAGCACTGACACTTCAGCCAATTGCTCATATATCTGTTATACATCCAAAGTAGAAGGGCTGTGCCTAAGTATGGGTAAATGCATATCCGTGTACCCTAGCATGAGTAACAGAGTAAGCAAATTGCATGTGCATGGTTCATGCACGAAAGACAGAGATGCACATAGAAGATAGTTTCGTTAATTCGATAAATCGCAACTGTCAGCAAAAAATGTCAGTATGTATTTGACAATTCGAGAGCGGAATATCGCGTGAAATTATATTTTAGATTTTTTCAATGAAAATTGGAACAAATCATAGTGACAAGTGCGAGAGAACAATGCGTTTGAAATATGTGATCATCGGTGTTGCACTAAGCAACGTGTAATAATCGAAAAGGTTTTTTATGGCTATGACATGGAACAGTGTGAAAAAGTGGCGGATCTCTACGAAAAGGAAAAAAAGTTCTTCGGTGTCGGTCTATTTATTTAGGAATATAGAGCAATGAAGAAGGGATTGCATTTCCTTGGCACTGCAACACAGAATCAGTGAAAACTCCTTGATAGGGAACATGTGCGCTTAAGTGATGGGTAAAGTGCGCCAGAAAACAAAAATTTGCAATTCAGTGAGTGAGAGAGATTACAAAGAACTTTAAAAACCCAATTAAGTGTAAAATTAACGAATTCTCAATTTAGTTGATCTGCTAAAACACTTTATTTCTGTTTTTCAATACTCACATACAAAAATTTTCAATAAAATTTATTGCTATTTTAAATTGTAATGCCGCGTATTTTCGTTGTTTCTGTTGATCGGGCAGCCCTAAATGCTTCGATTGGTCGCGTATTTGCATCGGGTATTCGCCGCATTCGTTGATTTCACGCACACTAGCGTTAAGTCAGCTGATTTTGGCATGCACCCGTACACGGCTAACTTTTATAAAATGGCGAGTTCGTCTCTCTTCATATGCACATACTGGCCTGGAGAAATTTGGATACGAATTTCAACCTACTCTGTCGCGTGCGAGCTTGGAAACGAAAGCCAGAGCTCCCTTTCTGATGGAGGGGTAATTTTGACATGTTTTGTCTCAATTCTGTTTTGAAAGCTCAGAGTGTCAGTGCTATATATTCTAGTTACCTCTATTGGAAAATCATCAAATTAGGTGGGCTTACTTTTATAAAGGTGGTTGTGACACTAACATTAACTTGCTGACGTTAAGGGCATACATCCTCTGCGAGTACAAATGTAAATTTTCTGTCGTTTGTAAGAAGATACAGGAAAATATAACTGCTGTTCAAAATAAAAGCGTAACCTAATTTAAAAACATTAAATAACGAGCACATTAGCAGCTATATCATTGAATGAGTCTATATGGTAGGCGTAAAATAACCTTTCAGCCACCCTCTTCCTTTTTTAACCGGGCTTGGGACCGGCTTCGGCGGAATTACGGCAACACTCATACCTGCATGCTATGGTTTAATAAATAAAATGAAGTAGTATAAAATGAATCAAATTTAGATTTTCGATTCATTAAATTTAATTAAACAAACTAATTTGCGCCCATACTGACGACACCACTGTTCAAGTTTTGACAGTACCAGCGTTACTGTCAGAAATTATTGCAAGAAAATTCAATGTAACCAAATGAATCATTTATAAATGAAAAACACTCGGTTAACTTTCGCAAACTTCAAATACATAACTTTCGCATATACTTACATATGAAAAGATGCTCCTGCCGGTCGAGAACGCGATTCATTCGCACAAAAAGCTACCACACACTTCATCGTTAATAACACGCAATTCGCAACGTTAAATTTGATTTCTACACTTTTCTTCTGCCTTGTTTCCCGCTATTTGGTTTTCTATTTCACTTTTTCGCTCGTTGTGGAACTACTACGATCCAACGAGTTAAATTTTTTCGACGCTGAGAGGTGTAAATCTTCAAAAGATACGGGAGTCGCTCCTGTCTCTCGATATGTTGGGGTTTACCGACTAAAATCACCTTCCCCTCCCTAAATCACTATCTGTTTGTACCAAACGTGTGCAATATACTTATTCAGTTTTTGTACGTTTGCTTAGTGATTCCCAGCCTAAGGGATAGTATTTTATTTTATTTATTTTCCTCTCGTATCAAAACCGCGTTGTTCAAAACAACCAAGGTGTTGAGATTCCTATTCTTTCGATATCCCGTGAATATTGCTCATCTGGATATCCCTTTAAACTCTACTCGATGTCAACTTCATGCCGTACGTTTCGGCGATACAAGTAAATACACAACCTTGTTATTCGTTTTGCATCGCGGTGACAGTACGAGTATCCAGCTAAAGGTTTTTCGATTCATCGCAAACTTGGAGTAATTATAGACTAGTGAATTATAAACTGCAATAAGCTCAAGACAAACACAATGTCCAAGCGAAGAATTGAGGTAGCCGATTCATATTCAAAGAAGAAAAAGTAAGTTGAAAGCGGGCAGCGGCTGTCATGTTGGGATCAGAGCAAGAGTGCTGTCAAACGTGAATTTATCCGAAGCGGCAAAATGTTCTGATATTTGGTTCCTTTTCTGTTCGGAGGTGCCTTTAAAACGTTGCAATGATAGGCTTTAGCAGTTTCTGTACACCAAATGCATTTCGTGTTGGTCATCAAAGGGAAGAAGGCTACGAAAAATGAGGTTATGTCGGCCTGTCCAAGTGTCTAGACATCACATTATTTTCCACTTCTAACATACCTTAATCTTTATATTAGCAGCACGATGTAGTATTCATCATCAGCGATTTTCTAGCTTTTGTTGCATGATTGCAGTTCAATTCGAAATGGTGAGTAGGTGGCAGTTCACGAACTACTGAAACATTTGTGTTTTTCGTCCTTCTTCGTCTCGGCAGGAAGTTTGCTTACAAATAAAACTTAAACGTTTAATTCGGAAAAGTTGCATATATTTCTGTGGTGGTCTGTTAAATATTTTTTTTTTTCAACGTTGGGAGGTGGAAATCTTCAAAAGATACCGATCAGCTCCTGCCTCTCGGCATGCCGGATTTTTACCGACTAAAACCACCTCCGTCTCCTTCAATCACTCTCTCCATCAAATTTTCAGTAATTTTCCGTAGTTAAATTTCAGTACATAGTACTTCCCAGACGATAAGAAATCGGTATAAGGGATAGTACCAAATTTGTAAATTTTTAGTATCCTTTTAGTTAAATTAATCGTTCAGACTATATGTTCATAAATTGTTTTATGTTAACTACATGTTTGGCTTTGACTGTTGTGGAGCTGATTGAACTTGTAGTTTACTTCGAATATTGATCCTGAAGGAGGTATTTTTTTAGTGTCGTTTTAAAGGAAGTTGGGTTCGCTATGTTTTTAATTTTGTCCGGTAATGTATTGTAGAAATTAGCTGCTTTGTTAAAGGGATCTTCTTTTAGCCGATCAGTTCTGGCAAATGCGATAGCTATGTTATTCATGGTTCTCATTCTGTAAGAGTTTTTCCCCTCAATTTTATCCAATTTGAAGGTGGTGTTTTCATTACGGTGTAAATTCTTGTGTATGAATTTAGCTCTTTCCATAGAAATCATGCCTTGCAAATTCAATTCTTGGGCTGTTTTGAAAACTTCGCTCGTTGGAGTTGCCATAGGGAGATTGTAAATGGTTTTATACGCTTTCGTTACTAGTCTGGAGATGATTAAGAGGTTACTTTTAGAAGTTTGACTCCAATTCATGATGCCGTAAGAAATCTTCGAAAGGAGATGCGCATATACAATTTGGATTTTTTTTTCTTTGGAAAGAAGTAGAAGCGACGTAGAAGTCCAATGAAGACAGCAAGTTTTTTCCTTAGGTCATTTATGTGTGGAGTCCATGTTAGTTTCTCGTCTATTAGAAGTCCTAAATATTTCATTTGTTCCACTCTCTGGAGGGCCGTGCCATTGATTTTTACGTGTGGTTGTATGTCAGTCTTGTTCTTTTGTTTGAAAATGATATATTTAGTTTTCCCCGCGTTTATTGCCAATCTACTTTGTAGAAGCCAATACCAATACTTGTCCAGGTCAGTATTTACTTTTTGCTCAATTTCGAGATTAGTTTTGCCTGAGTACACGAGCACAGAGTCATCTGCGTACATAACCACTTTCGCAGCAAGGTCTGCTTTTTTTATGGCGTTGATATAGAGTAGAAATAACGTTGGTCCTAGGATAGAGCCCTGCGGAACACCTATGGTAATTTCAGCAGTTTTGCTTTTGACACCTCCTATTACTGTGTTTTGAGATCTATCCGTCAAGTAGCTGCGTATTAATTCATTCGCTTCTCCCACAATTCCATATTCTCTGAGCCTGGTAATTAAAGTTTCATGTGTCACTGTGTCGAATGCTTTCTTTAGGTCCACGAAAACTGCTGCAACGTATTGGCCTTTATCCAAGTACTCATTCACAAATCTAATTACATCAGGAATGGCATCTGTTGTGCCTTTGCCCGCCTGGAATCCGTACTGGTTTCTATCCAAGATTTCGTTTTGTAATAAGAATTCTTTCATTCGGGAATCTACAATTTTTTCAAAGATTTTACTTAAAGAATTCAAGAGTGAGATTGGTCTGTAATTATTTGGGTCAGTTTCATCACCTCCTTTGAAAATCGGTATAACTGCAGAGATTTTTAGGTATCCCGGGAATCTTCCCTGCTTAATACATCTATTTATTAATTTCACGAGTGTATCAGCAATATTTTCTTTGATTAATTTGAGTTCATCAACGGAGATACCATCAGGGCCTGGTGCAGTATGGTTTCTTAGAGACTTGACTATTGACTATTGACTATTTATACTTACTTTGGAATCCATTGAGGTAATTGCCATCACAGCTGGCTTATCCATTTTTAGGGAAAAGCTGTTTCGCTAGATAAGAGAAAGTGTTGCTAGTTTTTCGAGTGCCACAACTTCTTAGTTTTCAATTTTGTCGCGAAAAGCACTCATAACATGCATTATGAGTACATTGTTATGAGACGGTTGCAGTATTGTTTGTTGCAATCGATGTACATTTGCGGCAGTTATTGCCTCCATAGAAGGGAAAGGTCACGCGAAAAATGCATTTTTAAGCCTTGTGAACGGCTTCCTTCGGGACGTAATAACTGCCGTCAGTGTACATCGATTGCAACAACCGAGACTGCGACAAAAGTGAAGACAGGAAAGCTGTGACGCTCAACAAATTAGCCCATCTTTTTCTGCAGTTCTTAGTTTGTTAATTTAATATCTTCATAACTGCGTAAAATAATGTAAATACGGGTTTCAAGATGTCCATGCGCAACTTATTCGTGGGAGGTACGGTTACTGAGATAAAGGGAGATCCAGTTTTTTTCAAGAGGACGGCCAAATGGTGGGGTCTGCGCTTCTAAAAACGAGTACTATGTCACCGTTACCTGTCGGGAAGGATCTAAGTCGGGTCCTGATTGCTCGGTCCAGGCCTTCGGGTGCCGGTCAGCCCGTTGGAGGCCGTGGGCGCCACTCGCCCACCCCAATGGGCTTCTTGAGCCGTTGGACGAGAATCCGGCTCACCGAGGTTCCCGCAATATTTGTTTCCCGACACAAGGAAGGAAGAAGAAGAAAAAAACAACGTCTTACGAACTCACGTTTTTTTCCTTTTTTATTAATACGAAATGATTACTCGACAATACGAAATTTTTGCTTTATGAATTAAAAAAGAAATACGAGATTCTAACCACCACTCACTCACTGATGCCCTACGACTTATCTTAACAATACTTAATCTACACCTAAGTACTTCTCTAACTATTCCAAACTGCGCTGCGCCGGAGGCCCTTCAGCGATGCGGCGATGCTTCTCCGATCTGGAGCTGACGGCGACGGTTCGTTGATGGCTCCCTTGCGTGAGCTTGTGGCGACGACTCGCTGCTGGTCCTGTCGCACCGATCGCACTATTGCTTTTTAACACACTCCTTGCACGCGCGTTTTCAATTCGTTGGGTTGCATACAGAACACTATCCGCTCGAAAGACATTGGAATCGCATTGGCGGGACTTCGTTTTGTCGGTAGCACTAGCACCAAGTTCTGGGGGGTATCGAATACGCGAAAATCAACACTAATTTTCGAAGACGCGCACCGCAACTTGCCTTCTTCGGCGATTCGTCATTTGCTTCTTCAACTTGTGGCTTTTTAACGCACTCTTTTCGTTCCGGCTAATTTCTTCAAATTCTGGACGCGCGGGTATCGCAAACGAAAAGAACAGAGAGCTTGCGAAGTGAGGCTTTGCGCTTTTATACCCTCGCCCGAAACCGCTTGGCCGGTTCCCGCAACCAACGGCGAACCGGACTCTTTGTTCGCGGTCGTTGGCCTCGGGCAAGGGTCCACGAGTCCGCGTGCTTAATTTGAGTCGCCGCCTGCGATCTTTTCGCCTCGATGAAAATGGAGCTTGCGTGGGCGGTGCGTGGTTTGTGGCGTATCACTAGTAGAAATGGGTAGTTCGTGAACGAACGGGTCAAATTGAACTAGTCATCAAAATGAGCAAATGAACTAGTTCGTTCATTTGAAAAAGACTAGTTGCTTTTTCTTTGCACTGTTCTTTTTCACACTAGTTCGCTCGTTCATGAATTGATCTGGGTCCAAAAATGATGTGATGCATTAATGAATGAACTGATCTTCGATTGAACGAGACATGATGGATGATCGATTAGCTCAGTTGTTCTCTGGATTCGATGGGTCGTGTAGTGATATTGCATCAAAAACGCAAATCAAATAATTCAGCTATGCAATATCCATTCATTCATTGAACGATATTGCATAGGAATTCAAATCGAGTCGTTAACATTCTCACATTACATTAAATTCTTCACAGCACATTAAATCACCTTGTCTTTGAAAACCAAACGTAAACAAGAAGCATGAGTACGAACTCAAAGTCTCATGTTGCAAGCACCACTATTTTGAATTGGACCCATTCTGGCACAAGTCAAACCGAGTCGGCTAATGTACTCAATTAAGACACATGAGAAGCTTGCATTTAAGATGTGAAATTCTTGTACGATATCTCGGAACGTGCGAAAGAATTTTAAGAGGTCAGGTCGTAAATATGTCAATCGTGCGAAAGAATTTTAAGAGGTCACGTCGTAAATATGTCAGTATATCGATCATATTGAATGATAAATTGAGTTCGAGCATGGAAATATTATTTTAAGAATAGCATAAGCAACATGTAAATATGGTATATAAGGACAAGTAAAAATAAAGAAAGGGCACTCTGACTGAGGGAGTTGTACGAGCCATAGTTAGGCGAGTTTTCATTATATCCCCCGATCAAGTCAATTCGGCAGTTCTCCTTTTTGGAAAACGCCTGTAGAAATATAGGCATAGAGTTTACGCTTTGCGAAACTTCTTGCCATCAGCCGAGCGGTCCACGGTACGCTTGTTATTAGGTGGGTTTTAATAAAAATGAATTAAGTATCTAAAAATCAAAACTAACCCCGCGTACATCACATGTACAACATGGCGATCCTGCAGCTACGAACATGGAAGGCTTCGAAGAGCTATGGGCACAATATAGTCCTGGCCCAGTAAACAGCGATGCACCAGCTTATAATCCATCGAAGAAGAAAATCACATTGGAGGAAGAATAGACACTTTGGATAATACTCCAGTCTATATCAAGAACTACAAGTTACCGCACTCTCAAATTGAAGAAATAAATAAACAGATTAAGGAATTGGAAGAGAATGATATTATCGAACCTTCAATAAGCCCCTATAATTCACCATTATTGGTAGTTCCTAAAAAAGGTTCTGACGACAAGAAACATTGGCGACTTGTCGTAGATTTCAGACGGTTGAATAATAAAATAGTGAACGACAAGTTCCCGTTAACAAGATTAGAGGACATACTCGACAAGCTAGGTAGAGCAAAGTACTTTTCAACTTTGGATATGACTAGCTCTTTCCACCAAATTGAGTTGGAACAGGAGTCGAGACCATTGACTGCATTTTCGACCGGGAATGGTCATTTTCAGTTTAAACGACTACCATTCGGCCTTAAAATCTCATCAAATAGTTTTCAGAGGATGCTAACAATTGCACTGACAGGTCTGGATAGTGAAGCATTTCTCTATGTGGACGACATTATCGTCTTCGGATGTAGTATAGAACACCACAACAGGAATTTGACCAAAGTCTTACAAAGATTAAGGAAATACAACTTAAAGCTGAACGCTAAGAAATGCCAATTTTTAAGGTCAGAAGTTGTATATCTAGGTCACCTGATTACTCACGAAGGAGTTCGTACAGATCCATCCAAAGATGAGGCGATAAGAAATTATCCGACACCTAAGAATACAGATGAGGTACGTAGGTACATTGCATTTTGCAATTATTACAGACGTTTCATACCTAATTTTGCTGAGATTGCAAGATGTCTAAATGCTCTGTTGAAGAAGAATACTTCTTTCATTTGGGACGATAAATGCCAAAACGCATTTGAAACTCTAAAAACCAAATTGATTCAACCTCCAATTCTCCAGTATCCAAACTTTGAGAAACCCTTCATACTCACAACTGACGCATCAAATTATGCTTTAGGAGCAGTACTCTCGCAAGGAGAAATTGGCTCAGATTTACCGATATCATACGCTAGCAAATTTCTTGGCAAGCATGATTTAAATAAGCCAATCATCGAAACAGAACTACTTGCGATACACTGGGGAATAAATTTCTTTAGACCATACCTATACGGCAAGAAATTCATTGTGGTCACAGACCATCGACCCCTAGTATCCCTTTTTTCTCATAAAAACCCATCGTCGAAATTAACACGAATCAGGCTAGACCTATCAGACTACGATTTTGAGATAGTATTCAAACAAGGTAAAATGAATACGAACGCGGATGCTTTATCCAGAATAGAGATAAATACTGAGATATTAAAGAAAATGATTCCTCAAGAAAGAGATGAGACTGTAAAGAAAGTCTTGGCGTTAACACGGGGTATGTCTGCAAAACGGAAGACAAACGATACTAAACAAACCAATAAGATTAACGATTCTAATACACAAATAAAGACTGATCACCTTTACGTATGGGATTCGACATCATTATCGGAAATAAGGAACCTGACGAGGTTAAAGTTTATATTCTGCAACACGAAGAAACTTGATATTGTACTTACAAACAATGACATCATTGCATACTGTAGCGATAAATCTGACGTGAAATCCGTTTCCGTTAATGCTAAACTACTAGTAAATGCACAAAGAAAACAATCAAGTGGAGTAAACCACAGCGATAGTCCTGATATGGTATACGTACCTATCATGGAGAAGTTATTGGAAAAATTACTCGAAATGAATATTTATGAGATAGCGCTATCCAATAAAGATGAAATATTTAAATACATTGAAAAGGCAGAATTCAAGAAAATTATTAATATGTTGCAACGAAATGAAAGACGCGCAAAGTTAAATATTATTATTTATGAAACCCCAAAGAGGATTTCTGATACTAGATCGCAGAATGATTTAATAAAAGAGTATCATGACACGCCATTAGCCGGACACTTAGGAGTCAGGAAGACTTTACTAAAATTGAAACAAAGGTATTGTTGGAAAAACATGAACACCATGGTAAAGAAATATATAAACAATTGCGGAAAATGCAAAATTAGTAAGCAAGTAAGGCACACCAAAGAACCTATGCAGAAACTGACACGCCTACTACTAGTTTCGAAACTACTGCTATAGATGTTGTAGGACCACTAAAAATCTCGAATAATTACAGATACATTCTTACAATGCAGTGTGAGCTAACAAAATTCGTAATAGCCTCACCAATGGAAACTAAAGACGCAAAAACCGTTGCATCAACACTCGTTAACGATTTTATACTGAAATATGGACACTTTAAAAATTTAAAATCGGACCAAGGTACCGAGTTTAAGAATAGTCTCTTGGCAGAAATCTGCAAACTATTACATATAAAACAGACATTTTCTACACCTTATCATCATGAATCCATAGGTAGCATAGAGCGAAACCACAGAGTTCTGAACGAATACATACTTTCATTCGCAGAAGGTTTGGAATGGGACAAATGGATTCCATACTATTCCTTCGCATATAACACTACTCCGCATGTGACAAGTGAATCCACTCCTTATGAATTAGTTTTCGGCAAATTACCATATTTACCAGACGACATACTAACTAAACTAGACGCAGTTTACAACATTGAAAACTACGCCAACGAACTCAAACTAAGATTAAAACATGCTCTAAGCAAAGCAAGAGAACTAGTGGAAATTACTAAACGAAAAAGGTCAGATAATACCAGAGAAACAAACTCAATTAACACCAAAGTAAACGATTTAGTTTTGTTAAAATCAGGTAATAGAAAAAAAACACGAGAAACCATAGAAATATAGGCATAGAGTTTACGCTTTGCGAAACTTCTTGCCATCAGCCGAGCGGTCCACGGTACGCTTGTTATTAGGTGGGTTTTAAAAAAAATGAATTAAGTATCTAAAAATCAAAACTAACCCCGCGTACATCACATGTACAACAGTCGATCGATTGGAAAATGAGCCCACAAGCTGATCATCGTTTTCTTTACTTTGCTTTGAGACATATTCGTCTCGGAACACGCGGCTGTTTTTGCTTTAATCTTGGAATAGTTCGTTACGAATTAGTTGGGATATTTTGTTTAATATTTAAAGTGAATTTTGTGATAAATTCTTTCGGTAATTAATAATACAGAAATTTTTAAATGCTTGAGGAGGAATGCTTAAGGTTTTAGCGTAAGTTTTATTACATCTCAGTGATTCAATTCAATTCGGAATAGCACGGATGGATTCAGAATTTCATGGCTAAAGTATTCGTTTTAAGAGCCTACAATTACCAATGCCTCGGATTTAATTCATGCTATCATTCTGCACCGGGATAGTAGAAAATAATAGATGTATAGATCTGTTTATAAATCCTTCGTGGTAATAATATTTAGTGTTAAATTGTTTCTGCAGTATTGATGTATCAAATAAAATTTGTTTCCACTATCTAATGTACCATTCAAAGTTGAGTATAAGCATTTTGGATGTTTAGATTTTATTTACTTTTTCGAAATTAACATTTTATACGTTTTACCAATAATATCTTGTTTAGATATGGAAAAAAACGCAGTTCAATGTGGGATCATTTCTCTATCGACAAAACAACAGAAAAAGCCAAGTGTCGATATTGTAAAAGCTGTATTAGCATAATAGGGGGAAGTGTTGGGAATTTGACTCGACACATAAAAGCGAAGCATCCAGGCGTTCCCATGAAGAGGATTCTTAGTGGAACGACAGCTGAACTACCGATTCGAGCTGCACCCAATCTCCTAAATACATCTTCTTCTGTGGCTTTAACACAATGTGCAATTGAAACAGGAGCTTGTAATGATGATATGATAACTTTTCAATTTAATACTACTGATAAACTTAGCCCGGGGATGTTGAATCTGCAAAAGCAGTCATCTATATCATCATATATAGAGATTGCCAAGCCGGTTCCGATAGGAAAAAGGAAAAAAACTGACGAGCGGCTTGTAAAGATGATTTGCAAGGAATACCATCCATTTGTCTTGGTTGAAGATGTTGAGTTTCGAAAATTTATAAATCTGCTCAATCCTGGATACGAGATACCATCGCGTAAAACCATTTCTAACGCACTCATTCCCAGTTTGTACCAAGAAACAAGATCTCGACTGCAAGAAGAACTGAATTCGGTGACTTCTATTTGCCTCACCGCCGATGGGTGGACCTCTACAAATAATAAAAGCTTTATGGCTCTCACATCTCATTATTTTCTGCACAGGCCAGATTTGAGTATACATTCTTCTCTTCTGAGCTGTTCAGAATTTACGGAAAGGCATACAGCAGAAAATATTTCCAAATGGTTGTTAGAAACTACTAACGAGTGGGGTATTCAAAATAAAATTACCGCAGTTGTTACTGACAATGCAGCGAACATGATTGCTGCAGTTCGTCTTTGTAAATGGCGCCATATACCATGTTTCGCTCATTGTTTGAATCTTGGTGTTCAAAAGGGATTATTGGAAGTAAAAAGTGTCTTTTTTAAAGTCAAAGCTGTGGTTCAATATTTTAAACAAAGTGCTCATGCCAGCAGGAAACTCGAAAAAATGGAAAAACAAATGGGTCTGCCTCAATTAAAACTAAAGCAAGATGTTGTAACTAGGTGGAACTCAACTTATGAGATGTTGCAAAAATTTAATCGCAATAAAGACTGCGTTCTTTCCACACTAGCTGTTTTAGGCAATGATTCAGACGTATTAAAGTTTTCCAATCAAGCTTGGTTAGTTATTAAATGCTGTGTTGAATTACTCGAACCATTTGTAGAAGTAACAAAAGAGATAAGCGTTGAAAAATGGTTAAGTATCTCCAAACTCTCTATTTTGAGTAGAATCATTTCCTCAAAAATAAATACGCTGGTGCAAGTATCTATCCCATCAGAGGTTGCTAATATGAAAAGAGTTCTGCTGGATGAAATGAGGGCCAGACTTGGCATTATTAATTTAGAGCAACACCCAATCGTCGGTCAAGCAGTTTTTTGGACCCTAGGTTCAAGAGGCAGGGATTTTCAAGCGAAGCTCAATTTAATGTAGCTATGAACTCTGTTAAATCAGAACTTCAAATACAAGGTCCTGCATCATGCACTCAAGCATCGGAAAATTCAGCTGATTGCTTCCACTCATCATCTTTGTAGGCTGAGTTTGACGAATCCGTTCGGCGGGTATGCAATTTGAAACAAATTGTTCTACTTATTCACTTAAATTTGTGTTTTTAGCTAACAATAGAGTGTCATCCAGACGCAACTAGCAGTTTTGAGATTGAGAAGTATATTTCTGAGCCGCTACTTTCTCGAAAAATGGATGCTCTTATTTGGTGGAACTATAGAAAAGCAATTTATCCTCAATTGTACAATTTGACCCTTCGCAGACTCTATGCGCCTGCTACTTCAGTACCATGTGAAAGAGTATTTTCGAAAGCTGGGTACATTTTAAATGAAAGAAGAACAAGAATTACATCCTCTAAATTAGAAATGGTAGTTTTTCTAAACCATAACTTGTAGAAATAACTCAATTTTATGTTTGTAGTTTTTGTGAATTTCATTAATTTTTCTGTAATTAATAATATATTTGGATGTATAAAATTTTCTTATTCTTGGTTTATTATTGAACTAGTATTCAAACACTATTTCAAAAATAAAGCCAAAAAGCAGAATTTTTATTAATAACAAAATAAACAAATAATAATACGCAAATATAATCTTAATTTATTATTGGAGTTTCCACGGATTACAGGATAACATGACCTAGTAAACTAGTTCATTGAACTAGTTCACTGCAGTAACTGACAAACGAACGATTAGTTCATTGGCATGAACTGTTGTGCCCATCTCTAGTCCCTAGGCGCTGACTACGACGGCTATTTCCTATCACACGGCTCGACGCCAACCGCCAGAGTAAATAACACAAGGCGGTTGGGTCGAGCACCTGACCAAACTATTCTAAACTGAAATAAATTAACCTAAAAAGTGGTGGCTCCTAAAGTGAGTAGGTGGTGGTGGTACCACGAGTCGAACCGTGACAACTATACATCTGCCTAGCAAAAGGATCGGTGTGTTTTTGCACTGGATGCTTGTCCTCAAAAGCCGTTTATTTAAAGTGCAAATGCATCAACGAAAACATGTTATTTCTACGATTCTGCCATTTTTGTAATCGGAGTACACCTCGATTGTTTCCTTTAAATTCTTCAGTCCCTATATCAGAAGGCAGGCAGGCGAACAGTTATATGATAGCAGGGTCTCAGAAAACAGCAATCAGTGAAATCAATAGCGAATTCGCTCAAATTGATGTTGGCAATCAGCGAGGCTCAATCCTGAGACGCACGCTAGTCTTGCTATACACAAATAGCATAAAGATTGCTTAACGTATTGTTATTTACGCGGATCCCGGAATCCAATATTACCTCCACCAAAACCACCTCGGGCTTGTTTTTTGAAGTGCCAATCACGTTCTCGATTTTCCTTTCCTCTCCCTCGCGCCCTTCCTTTTCTTATTTCTTCATTTACTTCTTCTTTCTCTTGTCTTCCTTTTCCTTTCCCGCATTATCTATTTCCTTTTTCTTCCTTTTGGAGTGATCAGTGTCGCCATTCTTACCATAAGTAAAATAAAATTAATTGTAACAATTTAGAATTAAAATAATAATAACAATTATAATAAAAATAATGAAAAATAGTATAAAAAAACAATAAAAATAACTTTAAAAAAATTGAAACTAATTTATATCTAATTATTAACTGCATTAGCGTCACTATTGGCATTCTCCTAAAATCTGATAATATAAATTTGGAATTCTATAAATTAATCTTGTTTTTGTTTGTACCTATTTTTTTAAAAACATTTTTCAAAGAATTGATCAAAATTTTGCTAAAACACACAATAATAAAAATATTACTATGAAAGTATTTGGAATCTGCACGAATGAAAAGTGTAATTGATCAAGTTCAAAACTAAGCTAGTTTTTTGTCTTTTTTTTTTAAATTAAAAACAGCTGTGCTGAAAACGCACTCAGCTTTAAAATATGTAATTTCGCGTCAAATGAAACCGGTCCCACGTCAATATCATCTTCGGTTCTCGAGATACACAGACCGAAAAATAATTACGGACGGATAATTACGCACATACGTTCATACTTAAACACAGACATCTCTCTAAAAACGATGGGTTTGGTTTCTAAAGACTTTAAAACGTGGAGATATGTCAAAATTTTGGATTCGCAAAATCGGCCCCATTATAAAAACTTCCCACTGGGAAGTAAAAAATTCAAATTTTTTATAACTTTCTGCCATTGCCATTATTAGCTTTATTTTTATTGTAATTATGAAATTATCAACATTCTGTTGTATTTTCATCAATACTGAATTCGTGTGCAAAGTTTTATAAGAACCGGTTGAATAGAAGTAGTTCAAAAGTCGATCGCAAGATCACAAAGTTAAAATTAATGACCCTTTTAACCCTGCGTTCCATTTTGTGGCAAATGAGCAACATATTGCGCGAGTTGCATTCAATTTTTAAATCACGTGAAATGAGCGAAAATTTCATCGTCTATCATATTTGAAAATTTCGAGTAAATATGTAAAATAATAACGCTATTAATTGTAAAAGGTGAAGAGACGAGTAGTTGCATTTTGTATTTGGTGAGAATCAAACTGCCAAAGCTTATTATGCTTAATAGAATGTTTGAAGCTAATTTTAAACCTCTTAAAATTCAAGTCTCATTCAGTTTCTAACAGTTCTTGGTTCAGTTGTGAATTATTTTAGTCATAATTGATCTTCTGTGCTTAAAACACTATAGTAAATGCCATGAAACTTTTTGTTAACTGAGTAAAATATGTGAAATCTGTGAAAACAAAAATTAAACTATATAATAAGATTCGCACAGTATAAAGAATATAATATTTTCTCCAATCAACGGAAACACGATTACAATTATTGTGACTGTGAAAGATCCAACTAGCATGTTGGTGTATAAGTAATCCGAAATTCTTTTTAACTTAAAAGGAATTTCGAATGATGGCATAATTAGGTAGGTAGGTTGTAGTGGAAGCCCTCTTTGCCTAGAAATGTCTCACTTAGGCATTCTCAGACCTATTGTGATACTACGAAAACATAAGCACGGCAACACAAATCTATCTTTTGGATGCTGATAGCAATTGAGATTCTCTTGTGAAGTTGGCTTGCAGCTAATATTTAGCTACATCCGTGAAGCCATCCAGGAAGGGGGAGCCAAGTAGGTGCATTCGTCTTCTGGATAGTGCTGGGCATCGACATTGAGAATGCTGGACCGATTCTTTCTCTTCTTCTCACCTGTCTGTTCGGGATGGCTGACTTGAAGCAGTGCTAGAAGCAGAGTTTCGAAGAAGCAAAGTTTATTTCCTCTGGTGCTAGCCCATTCCTCCGTAAAATGGTAGAGTGATAGATTTCAATCGAATAGTAGAGCATTTGTCCTGCTGTTTTGTTACGAACTCACACGAGAGCCAATTTAGTAGCATACGGTTGGCCTTTGTCGGGGTAGTTCACGGAGCCCCAGTGATCGCAATATTTCTGACCTTGACAAATTGGGTCCGGCCTCTACTTGGCTAGATGGCGATGGCTGCTGGCAGGCCAGCTCTGTTCGGCGCGTAATGTCGTGGGTACGATTGCCTATACCAAGTCCCGAATTTCATTTTTGAGAGATTCAGCCATCTAAATTGCCCGATTTACATGTTCGACAAAAATAGTCCTAACGGACTTCAAGTAAAACAACGAAGCTTTCTGAGGCTGGACCTCCTACTTTACTTTAAGATTATTCTCGCGCGCGCTTCGAACAACCGCGAATGCAACGCCGACCCGAGAGATAAATTACAATCTACCCGAAGAAAACCGACGGAAAGCGAGCGAAAGAGAAACCGCGCGAGCAAATTAACTCTCGGGCGGCTAAGTCACTGCTCGAGGGAAGGAGACGTCACCGGAGGCGCGCTGGACATCGATGTTGTTGTCCGGGCCCTCCCTGCCTTAGCTTAGCGCTTGCATTAGGCATGTGTAGCGCACTAAGCCTCTTTATACTTACTTCAGCCGGGGTGAACCCTGTTCCCTAAAGCCAAAATGAGTGGGGAACCTTAGGGAAACTCTCGCTGATTAAGTTTATTATTCCATGTTTATTTTTTTCAGTCGTGAATATTTGTAAAAATTATCTACTTTTAATGTCAACGCTATGAAATACAGTTTGTGATTATATTTCAATTGCAATTACGTCATTGTTAGAAAAGTAATTGATTTATTCTAGAAGATCGTATTTCTTAAGATATTTACTTCATATTTCAAAAGACCTATGGTTTTGTCGTACAAAGGGTATTTAAATATTGCAATGTTTAAATATTCACTTACGAGCTACTTAACATGAGTAAGCCTTATATCCTTGATTAGGTCAAGGTGTTTTAATTGTACGATTGTTTTTAATTACATAACGTAATGAATTGCTGATGCAATTAGATTTAATTCATTTATTATCATGCATCAATATCTATACTAATTAATTACAGCTCATCAATCGACAATAATCGTCGATCCGTTTCACGATTATGGACATTTTTCAATACACAAATAGTCGGATCAAATAGATTCGTGATGCGCGCGATCGACAGCCTGCATGCCATTTTTGTACATTTCCAATAGACTCTTGCACCTTATATATTGTTTTTAATGTAACGATGTCCCAAATAACATAACTTGTTACCACGTGTCGAGTGCACATACTTTATATTTCCCCAATCCTCTGTATTTCGTAGCAATGTTTATGCTGGACCAACCGAATCGGTTGCATCGATGATTTCGATTTCATCTGACATTCGTCGGACTCACTTTTAAATTTTAAATCGAACAAACTTTAAGTTGCTCGAAAGCAATTTAATTTGATAATACTGAACGAATCGAAAAACGTTTTGGCGGTAATAATATTGGATAATTATGTTTAGCAGTACGAAGTATGATTCGCTCGACACCGTAATTGATACTTTGCGAGACGACACAGCCGGTTCGGTCCTTGCGTGCACAGATCCAAGACGTTTTGTAAGTTGATTTCCGATTTTTTTAACAAACTTGAATCCACCGTCTACCCGTCACCGTTAAAAATGTGCAGCCTCTTTGTCCCGTTGTACAGTAAGCAATATGTGCTCTCGATTTTCGTTTTATATAGATTGAATGGTTATGTTTAAATGAACTAAAAATATTTTTTTCGACACCATCGATCATATTGGTGACGATACGTGCACAACATTTTGTACTACCTTTTTTTCGAGCAAATCCAATAAGTTTTATACCCACTTCGACGATTTTTCACAAAACTATACCCGTCCAAAATTAACAGTGTACAACCTCTTTGTCTTTTGTTTCAAGCTTATCCCGCTGCGCACTTTTTCGAGAACAAAAAAAAACGTCTTGCCCACCATCACCATTTATTCACTCTCGATCCAGACCAACCCCGAAAAGTCCACCCGTTATTCGAAAAACCTCCGTCCGGGTGCTCGACATGAACCAGACCCCTATCTTTTTTCTCTCGCCAGCGATCCAACTCCCGATCCGATAACGGTTCTCTCCAAAGAACCGGTCGGGTAGCTGCCAAACCAGATTCCCTGGTTCGAGCGCTGTAAGCTGGTTTTCGAGACTGGCTTGATGTGCTGAGTGCACCCAAAATTACAAAAATATATTTCTTTTTTTTCTTCTTTTTTTTCTTTTTAAACAAAGCACGATATTACAATCTTTGCAATAGTTGGTCACCAAATAACCGTCATACTGAAGAATTGGGTTCCACTATCGTCGTCTAGAACCATGATACAGTTTTGAATTTCAATTCAAATCGGTTCCCAAAATAGCTCTTTTGCAACAGTGGATTTCGCATGATGCTTTGCGCAAACTTTTCTCTATGTTCGCTTTCCACGCGAGTTTGGAATCCAGAATTTAACTTGAGTATACGACCTAACGAGTTGGGTTGAGGCTGACATTACAAAGCTTAGGGGGGATAAATTGCGGAATTTTATACCTTCTCGTGAAAAGCATAAGTTCCGTTTTTGGAGACACAGTCTTCGCTCTATTTAAGGAGGAAATCTAGGGCGACTTTGCAGCCAGTCGCTTCTATATTTGACAGTATCTTGTCCACCACTAAGTTCCATAAAAGAGTACCTTGTGGGCTGCTTCTGCAAGCACTCCATCTTATGGTGCTATTTCCTAGTAAGTAGTTGATGTTTGATGAAATTTATTAAGTTGTCATAAGCATTGTTTGCCTCAAGTGCCCTTCCAATTGTTTTATAGCTGACATTGGCGTCTTCATTGTTTAGGAAAATTGCTTCTTATAGCTTAGCGATTCTTCGATGTAGCTGAAGAGTGAGTGAAGAATTGTTATTTAGGAATGTAAACTCAACTGAACCTACAATTCCAGATTAATGGCAACGAGTGCAAAAGCACTACGATATCTGCCAGGGTTTTACGGGGACGGAGGCAGCTGTGTCGAATATCAGAGATGATTATGTTCAAAATCATTCTTGCATTTCAAATTTTAAGTCATTATCGGCAAAAACACCCACTGGACGAGTATTTTATAGGATTCATACATACTAGTGTCTGGGGAAACTCTGGAATTGGAAACATATTTCTTTATTTATCAAATATACTTCTTCGCTAAGCGTCCAAAAGCATCCAAACAAGCCAGTTACGATTGCTACAATTGATATTCGATATTTTTTCAGATATTTTTCACTTGGTTTTGACTGAAATAGCCAATGTTTTCAATTACTTCTTTTCTGTTAGCCAACCTTAGCTGAAGATGCAAATTTGCTGTAAAGCAACTAGGGTATGATAGTTGTGAGGTTTTTGTTTAACATTATAAGATTGCGCTCACACTTTTCCATTGTCTGCGATGTTCAGATATTAACATAAAGTTTGTTTTTATAATAGTATAGCTTTGATTTTTAAATTATATGTTGTATTGCAATTGTTTTTGATAATTTGGTACTTGTATTGTTAGTTTACTTGGCGGATCGATTTTTAGTGATTCTTTTCCAGTTCTCTTGAATGCATGTTAATTTTTGTGTTTTTAATTGTTAGAATATTTTTAGCGGTGTGTTCTAGTGGCATTCCTATGATTAATCTAGTAGATTTATTATTTTTTCTTCTGCATAATCATTCGGAAAAATGTCCAAATAAATCCGATTGGTTGAACTGCCATCTAGTAAACACTTGTGTCAGTTATCGTTGTCAAAATAAGCACCTTGTAAACATCATCACTATGGTAAAGGAGTGTTAATGTTTTTAGCGATTTGTAGAAAGTTTGTTGCAACTCGAAAAGTCTTTAACAATACTGAAGAGTAAGGTACGGCCGATTTGTTGTCCACCACGACCAGCTGACCACGCAGTCTTATTTCACGGTATAGCCTCATTCCTTTCATTTACTACCCAAGTCTAGAAAATCTCATTGCATGCCACTCGACGATAGATTTAGACACTAATTTTATCACACTTTGTTTGCGCCAAATTCAAATCTCAACATACTTTTTGTTAGTCTTGTAAAAATCGTTTCATTTTACGATATAAAAAGTATTCTTAGTCTCGATCCAAGATATAAGCTATCACTATGCCAAGTTTCATCAAAATCCGCGCGGTTGTTTCCGTGGTACAAAGTACAAGCATCGACCCTCTTCAATTTTATTATAGTATCGATTTAAAATCTGAAGTTAAACCAGGCCCTATCACACGACCGCGGTCTTTGTGGAACAGCCGACTTAAATAAGAATGAGTGATAGAAAAATTATCACGAATTGGTAAATGAATAAAATACTGATTTCCCGTTTTCAGAGATGAAAGATTGGAGGAAAGCGCCTCGTCATCAACTAATAACTTTATCCAAGCTCGCACTAGTAGCGCTATCAACCCATACACTGGAAACCCCTTTTCGCAGCGCTATAGTGGGTTGTATCGCAAAAGAATCACGTTACCAGTATTCGAGTACCGCTCGGACTTTATGAGGCTTCTGAGCGAGCACCAGAGCATTGTGTTAGTAGGCGAGACTGGCTCGGGCAAAACTACACAGATTCCGCAATGGTGTGTAGAATTCGCCACAACCTCTGGAAAGAAAGCTGTTTCATGTACGCAACCACGTCGGGTTGCTGCAATGTCTGTCGCACAACGCGTTTCTGAAGAAATGGACGTGGTACTAGGGGAAGAAGTCGGTTACAGTATTCGTTTTGAAGATTGTTCATCTGCCAAAACAATTTTGAAATATATGACAGACGGTATGTTGCTGAGAGAGGCAATGTCGGACCCAATGCTGGAGGCGTATCAGGTAAGTAGATGGTTTTGGATAAGCAACATACATGCTACATCAGCCTGGTTTCCCGATAGGTAATTCTGCTGGATGAAGCTCACGAGAGAACTTTGGCCACTGACATTCTTATGGGTGTGCTGAAGGAAGTTATTCGACAAAGAAAGGATCTCAAGCTGGTGGTGATGTCAGCCACACTAGATGCTGGAAAGTTCCAGCAGTATTTTGACAACGCTCCATTGATGAATGTCCCCGGTCGGACACATCCTGTGGAAATTTATTACACGCCCGAGCCGGAACGTGACTATCTAGAAGCTGCCATTCGAACAGTGATACAGATTCATATGTGTGAGGAAATTGAGGGGGATGTCCTTATGTTCTTGACTGGTCAAGAAGAAATAGAAGAGGCTTGCAAGCGGATAAAACGGGAAATAGATAATTTAGGTCCGGAAATTGGAGAGTTGAAGTGCATACCGCTTTATTCGACGCTGCCTCCGAACTTACAACAGAGAATTTTTGAACCGCCCCCACCAAAAAAGGCCAACGGAAGTATTGGTCGAAAAGTGGTTGTTTCTACAAATATTGCTGAAACTTCATTGACAATAGACGGTGTAGTGTTCGTGATTGACCCTGGATTCGCCAAGCAAAAAGTTTATAATCCAAGGATTCGAGTTGAGAGTTTGTTAGTTTCGCCGATAAGTAAAGCTTCTGCTCAGCAAAGAGCTGGTCGTGCAGGCCGTACAAGGCCAGGCAAATGCTTCCGTCTTTACACTGAAAAGGCATACAAGAATGAAATGCAAGAGAACACCTATCCAGAAATCTTAAGGTCTAATTTAGGTGAGAACAAAGCGATCAATTGAAATTTCACCTGCTAAGCAACCGCTACTGAAGCCGATTTATTAACTGTATTCCCATTAAAGGCACAGTAGTATTGCAACTGAAAAAACTTGGAATAGATGATTTGGTGCACTTTGACTTCATGGACCCACCAGCCCCTGAGACGTTGATGCGTGCTTTGGAACTACTTAATTATTTAGCTGCGCTCGATGATGATGGCAACTTGACGGATTTAGGGGCTGTAATGTCAGAATTTCCACTTGATCCACAACTGGCTAAAATGTTAATTGCTAGCTGCAACCACAATTGTTCGAATGAAATTCTGTCAATCACAGCCATGCTGTCGGGTGAGATTTTAATCTACTAATATTTGTTTTTAGAATCATGTATTCGTTTTTGACTTGGAATATTTTTCAAAGAATACCCTTAAGATCTTCGAAATGAACATGTACCAGTTCCGATTTGTCGCGTTTATTTTTGGAACGTGAAATGAACTGTTTAATCGCGATAAGTTTTAAACTGGCATCTAAACAGTTGAGTTTTTTTCATGCATAGTCTATTGTGATTCGAAGTAAATTGAGTGTCCGTAACTGCTTCTGCTTTTGATGCAACATATGCATGCAACTGATATGAGACCCACCTTTAAGTGGACCTACTCAAATGGAAGCATTATATCAAGATTTAGTTTTCGTTCTAGGTTTGATGCCTAGTTTTTTTTATTGTAAATGGCAGATGACTGTTATATTTGGAACAATAAGATTTAAAGTAACGGCACTTGTTCAAATACTTTACGTAATTAATCTAAAGACGTTGAAAAAAAATCGAATCGTTTGCCAATTTAAAACCGTCGTTTAATTTGAACTAACTTGTCAGGCTTCGGTAGTCTGCAAAGTCAAATCAAATTGTTTCATGTGCGATTCCAAATTATCGGCATGTTTCCCCTATTATCAATGCTCGTACTTATTTGCAACATCTCGCTTCTGTCTTGCATGCACTTATTAGGTTTAATGTTGCAATTTAAAGTGAAAACCAGTGTGTTGCTTGAGTCATATCATGCAGGCTGAGTAGTTGAATTAATGAAAACAGCTACTTATGAAAATATAATGCCCTTTATTGAGAATAATCAATCGCACATGAAACTGAATAAGAACATAGTCCTAGGTGTTACAATAAGAAAGACAAATCAACTATATTTGTGGGACGTGCTGTGCCCCAAAAACTTGTTTAGTCCCTCAGTGTTTTGTTCGCCCGAATGAAGCAAAGAAAGCAGCAGATGAGGCCAAGATGCGCTTTGCACACATCGATGGAGATCACCTTACTTTGCTCAATGTGTACCACGCTTTCAAACAAAGTAAGTATATCTAAAAAAATGATTTTCAACTTACCGTCTACTTGAATTGATTTTTTTCACGTCTTTAAGGCAACGAGGATCCTAACTGGTGTTACGAAAATTTCATAAATTATCGGTCGTTGAAATCAGCAGATAATGTGCGGCAGCAGTTGTCTCGTATTATGGATCGTTTCAATTTAAAACGAACTAGCACGGAGTTCACGTCAAAAGATTATTATATAAACATCCGTAAAGCCTTAGTGCAAGGATTCTTCATGCAAGTCGCACATTTGGAGCGAACGGGCCACTATCTTACAATTAAGGACAATCAAATAGTCCAGTTGCATCCGTCCACGTGTCTAGATCACAAACCAGACTGGGTTATCTACAATGAATTTGTGCTTACGACGAAAAACTACATTCGAACTGTGACGGATGTCAAACGTAAGTTGAATTGTATTACTTCTCAATTGGATTGGATTTTACTAATTGTTTATATAATTCGTTAATTTGCCATTTTGGAAAAATCCAATTTACACGAATTCAAAGAAAAACTCAACCCATTCATCGTTCACACCAAACTGAGCAACATACTACTAAATTTCAGAATTGCAACAAGTGCAAATATAACGATTGGATATTTTATTTGCGTGATTCGATACTATGACATTTTTTCCAAGAAATCCTAATTTATTCAACATGGCTTTCGTATCTGCAGTCAAGTATCTTTTTTATACATGTAACAAGAGGAAAAATCAGCAAAAATAAAGTGAATGTGTTTGGCTACAGAATTGAGAGAACTAACCTGAAATATGAAGAATTTCATTCTATGAAGACGGACCAAATCTCTGATTCAATCACTGTTATCGTCATAACATTATTACTTCTTTGTCCAGCTGTTTTATTAGTCGTTGCCGTTAAACTCAGGTCCTAATGATAAAAAACAACATCTTGAGCCATGCAAGACCAAGCTTGAATCTGTAACTATCTTGGTTGCATAAATTGCATAATATATAAAGGAGTTAAATAACTTTTATCGTCTCCAAAACTGGCTAAAATTTCTTATTGACAGTAATGAATGGTATCGCTTAGCGAGATAGTGTTGTTTTTCACTGTGTAATGCATATTTAATATAACGGAAAAACTGTTTCTGATTTAACAGATTTTAATTTAAAATTTCAATCCAAAAAGTCACCAGATAAGAATAAAAATACAGATTAATGCTCATTTTTCCCATTTTTAATCAGCCAAATCATATTACAATCATTCAAATTATATTATAATGACTTCAATGTTGGTCTGGTTAATTAAACCCTTCGTTTGGCACCCATGCGGATATGCACATTCGTACCACAGTGGTCCAGCCAGACCACCGCATATTTCCATACATTTGTATGGGATTTATACCTATACAGGGTGTCCCGTAATGACCGCACACGGACAGTACCACACAATTCCTCATGCAATTTCCAACAAAAAATGTTTTGTAACATTTTGCCGAAATCTTAACCCTTTAGCTGCTACAGTCATTTACATTTTTCTTAAAAATTGCTTGACTCGCGTTACTAAAAACACCATATCTCAAAAACTAAGTCGGCTAAACAGCCAAAAAAATCTTCTCAACATAGGGAACACTCCACTTTATTATTTAAAATAAATTTCATCCGAATCAAATTGACATTGGAATTGTTATAGCCTTTTAAAGTTTTATTTATCTTAAATTTTTACATACACAATGTTTTGTCCTGTCACACAAAACAATTCCATATTCTCTGATGATCAAATCCCGGAAACAATGTTTTATTATAAATTTTAAATTTCGAATAGTTACAGTAGTTTGAATGCAGCAAGGCAGGTTTTTTTCTGCATCGAAATTTCACTTTTTACATTAACTAACGGGTAAAAAAATTTCACGCTTCGCTCGACAGGTAAAAAGTTATACTTTTTATTAGATACATTAGTGTCTATGTACAATGTTTAATACCTAAGCTATTTTTGTGTGGCCTACGTAGGATTATAGTGATCCTAGATAAAATTTAATTGCATTTTAATGACCTCTTAATTATCATTATGGTCACAAGGGATTAACGGGAACCCGATGAAATTACCGCTTTGGTTGGTTGCAGTGGCAGCCCTCTTTGTCGAAAAGATGGCTCACTTAGGCCAAGATAGGGCCATTGTGATACCACAAAAAGACGAGGGCGGCACTAGAACCTGTGAGATGACGAGAACCATTTCGATTCTCGTATGAAGCCGGCTATGCAGCCGATATTTAAATCAGCTACTTCCGTGAGGCTGTCCAGGAATGGTGAGCCTAAGGTTTTCATGCGTTTCCTGGACAGTGCCGGGCATGCACACAGAAAGTGTTGGACTGTCTCTTCCTCTTCTTCCGATCTGCAACTCCGGCAGAAATCGTTGAAGGGAACGCCCAACCTTTCTGCGTGTCTGCCAATTAGACAGTGCCCCGTCAGTATGGACACGATAGAACTCAAGGTTTCGGGACTCGTGTTCAGGAGCTGCTTGGTGCGTCTGGAACTCAGTGCACGCCAAGTTTGCCTGGTTGTCCTGCAGGTTTCCTCCAACAACCAGGCTCTATTTGCAGCCTTGATGTAATGCTGCTTAAATCCTAGCTTTATAGAAGCTAGAGGTTGACCAACTCGGGGTGTGAGTGTATACTCCTGGAGCACAGTGCCAGCTCTCGCTAAGGCATCCGCTTCGCAATTTCCCGGTACATCACTATGTACCGGTACCTAGTGTAGAGTCACTTCACAGTGAAGTGACATCACGTTCAGCTGTGTACGGCATTCCATCACCATCATGGATGAGGTGTACACGTTGGAAAGTGCTTGGATAGCAGCTTGACTGTCAGAGAAAATATTCAGGTTTCTTATGGAAATTTTCTGATTTCTCAGCCAGTCTACTGCCTTGTATATTGCAATGACCTATGCCTGAAAAACACTGCAGTGGTCTGGGAGCCGGAAGGATAGTTTCAGGCCTAGCTGTTCTGAGAAAACACCACAGCCAACTTTTCCGTCCATTTTGGAGCCATCAGTGTAGATGTCAACCGATTCTTGCATCCCACCTCTTTCTATTGCCCAGTCCTCCCTGCTTAGGATGACTGACCTGAAACTATGATGAAAGCAGGGAATCGGGGGCGCAAGGTCTACTTCCCCTGGCGTTGGTGCATCCCTCCGAAGTATGGTGGAGTGGCCAACATTTCCCTCTTGCCAGAGATGTAGTGCTTTTAATCGAATCGCAGAGCACTTGGCCTGGTGTCTCGTAGGTAGCTCTGTCGGAAGCCAATTTAACAGCATAAATAATGCCTTTGTCGGGTTAGTGCGTGAGGCCCCGGTGATTGCAATAGCTGCAATCCTTCTGAGCCTGTTTAGCAAGTTTGCATTGGATGTTTTTGTAATAGCTGGCCACCAAACAACTGCGCCGTACAGAAGAATTGGTTCCACTATCGCCGTATAGAGCCATGATACGATTTTGGGTTTCAATCCCCACTTTTTCCCAATGGCTCTTTTGCAGCAATAGATTGCGCATGCCGCTTTTCGAGTTCTTTCTTCTATGTTCGCTTTCCACGCGAGCTTGCAGTCCAGAATTAGACCCAAATACTTAACTTGATGAGACGGTATGAGGCTTATCTCATCGAGTTTGGGTGGGAGAAATCGTGGAATTTTGTACCTTTTTGTGAACAGCACAAATTCCGTTTTCTGCGGATTAATCTTCAGACCGCACTCTTTGCCCCACTTGGTAAGAATACTCAGGGCAAAGTTAAGTCTTTCAGATAGGGTGTTTACGAATTTGCCCGATATTGCTATTGCAATATCGTCTGCATAGGCTACGACTTTGCAGCCAGTCGCTTCTACTGTTGACAGGAGTTTGTCCACCATTAACTAGGAGAGGACCAGGTTATGGAATCACAGATTTGGACGAAATTTGGCACATAAGTAGAAGACGTCAAGGATATTCGATCCTTAAAATATTAGAGCGCAACACTCGTCCTTTTTTGAGAAAAACGTCCTTAAAGTTTTTTGCGTTGCTATTGTATTATTTAGTTTTCACAACTGACAGGAGCTGAGTAGTCTAGGTAGCAAAGGCACTAGCACGCGATCAAGGGGTCGTGAGTTCGATTCCCGGTCGGGGTATTGATTTTCTTTTTGAATTATTGTCGTCGGCGTCGTGTGTTCGATTACCGGGGTGAGTATTGTTATTTTGAATAATTGTGAATGTATTTTTTTATGGTAAATCAGCAATGTTCACTTACAAATACATTTATTTTTCCAAAACAGCAAACTGTTCGTTCATTTAGATATGTAAATTATACTGAAAATTCATTGTTGAACGGATAGAGTCTTAAAAACTGTTGTAATCGAAGCAAAATCATAGCTAATGGTAAGATCATCCCTTGTTCCTAGAATCAATCCTGCTTCCTTTTCGTGCCTCAAAGTCAAGTCGGCAAAAGCCAATAAACCAGGGTGGCGCCCAACGTGGCCATGAATGCTATGATGTTGAATAATTGACCACCATAACATTTATGACTCGATACAATGGGCGCCACTCTGGTTTATTGGCTTTTGCCAATTCAAATAGTGACTCACCCCGTTTATTCGTGTCGGTGCTACCCCAGATGCAATGGTGGGCATTGGCGTCCGCTCCGACTATTAAAGGGATGCCTCTTGCAGTGGCTTCCCTTGTGATCCTCTGCAGGCTAGTTGGAGGTGGCAGAACATCATGCGCCATATAGCAGGAGACTGCCCAAAAGGGTTTGGACTGTCTTTCCACTGCTATCGCAACGATGTCCTGGTCACTGAAATTATACAAGGTTAAAAATCTCAAGCCTTCCTTTACGATTATGCAAGCTCTCGGTTTACCTGCTGTGTTGTATTTTTTCATGTTGAGCCCGCAAACCCGGTTTCCAACAACCCAAGGTTCCTGGGCCAGTATTAGCTCCTCTCCTTTTTGAGCCAGGTGGAGGAGCAGCGCAGCGGATGCCGCCTTAGAGTGATGGAGGTTAATCTGCAGAAACCTCAGCATCACGACACAATGTTTTATCCGCCTCCTCGTCAAATAAGGACATCTCCTCCTCCTCAACCAGGTCGCGGGATCTGAGAAGGTCCCCAGCCAACCCCGCAGTGGAGGTGGTGCTTCTTCCGTCATCGGAGAGAAATTCTGACTCAGAGAGGTCCACGGTCGGGTCTACTGATACTTCCACAGTCCCCTCACTTCCACTTTTCTTGCTCGGTTCCCGTACTGCCTTCCCAGTACGGTCCTTGCGATATACTCGCAGGGTGATAGCCGAGAAACCGTAGCTTATCACCCCGCCCTTCGACTCCAACAGAGCTAGTACCTCCTCGTTAAGGATAATGATGGCCTCTCGCTGTCCATTGCTGGGCTCGCTTACCTTGGCTACCTTCCATTTGTCCACCGGAATATCAGCATTGCTGAGCTTGATAAGCTCAACAATTTCCTCCGGTTTGGATGGCTCCGCCGGTATCCATGCCCTGGATCGAGGCCGATTCGGGATGTCTTCCCTGGAGACAGCTTCTAGCTTTGCTCCGGGCCAGATTTCTCCCAGTCTGCTAATAGCCTGCTTATATAGATCCGCTGAGCGTTGATCCGTGCAGTCTATCAGCTTAACGTGACCCTGGTACCAACCAGCATCACGGCAACTAGGTGGAGGGCCTGGGTTTGCCTCCAGTATGGGTTTGTACACCCGAAGAAGAGCGATTTCTACCATCTTCCAGTTTGACGGTGAGATGGTTCCATCGCTGCTACTCCTGTCGATGACAGCCCATACCAGGCTGCCCTTAGCCATTTCGCTAAAACTCCTGCCCTTGGCAGGATTGGGCGCGACCAATCTAGGTCTTTTGGTGACCTGCAGTTGGGCACTCGGTTGATTCAGGGCTGCCTCACTAGACCTACATTTTTTGTGAGTAGCCCCTTGCTATTCTAAAGAGGCTTTATGTGCCTCTACTGTTGCTGTTGCCCATTCAAGGGAGATTTTGTCCTTGTGGGGAAGCCCCTCAGGGGATAAATCTTTTAGCCTTTTAAGGACTTTGAACGCAGATCTTCTGTCCCTGTAAGCCGCAACTGAGGAGTTTTGCTGCTTCTTAACACCTAAAGTGGAAGCGGTGTTGGAGGGCGCAGCGACAACCGTCTATGCCGAAGCAGGGAGGCCATGCGAGGGTTGGCACATTCCCTTATGAGGATATGTGTTTAGAGCCGGGCCAGGAACTAATCAGGAGTCTGAACTCAACTGAACCTACACGGCCAGACGGCGACGAGTTTCGAACGTACCGCGAGGCCTGCCAGGGTTTTACCGGGACGGAGGCAGCAGTGGCATTAGTTTGAAAGCCATTTCCGCAAGATGTCACTCTTGCGTACTCAGGTGACAGAATACCACAGCTACCAACCCAAAGCATCAAAAGTAGTCGTTAAGACGAGAGGTTTGTCCAGAAAACATTCTAAGTCGTGCCGTGGTAGATCATTTAGCGTTATCCAGGATGCACCGCGAGGAGGCGATCTACCCTACATCCCAAATTATCGCTTTAAAAGTTCAAGATTTTCAGGCATAAATGAATAATCGTTGCATATAAATGCGCTCACAGGATTAATTCTATGCGTATTCTTTCATTAGCAGCCCAAAAAGTCAACTTTTCATAGCAAAATGTATTCTGATTTGGCTGTTTAGCCGACGTAGTTTTTG
The DNA here is from genome assembly GCA_963942545.1 of Oxycera nigricornis. Taxonomy (NCBI): domain Eukaryota; kingdom Metazoa; phylum Arthropoda; class Insecta; order Diptera; family Stratiomyidae; genus Oxycera; species Oxycera nigricornis. The sequence continues at coordinate 49,292,459 of OZ012662.1, forward strand.
AGATATGGTGTTTTTAGTAACGCGAGTCAAGCAATTTTTAAGAAAAATGTAAATGACTGTGGCAGCTAAAGGGTTAAGATTTCCGCAAAATGTTACAAAACATTTTTTGTTGGAAATTGCATGAGAAATTGTGTGGTGCTGTCCGTGTGCGGTCATTACGGGACACTCTGTATTTAAACGCATATATGAGCTAACCAGGTAAAATATTTTGGTTGTCCATCGTTCAATATGGGTTCTCAAAGGTCTAAATTACCTGTTCAGGCAGAAATACCAAGGAAAAAAGGTTTTTTCTGTTCTTTTTTTTTATTCAAAGCCCTATTATGGTGATAAACATGCGATTTTATGGGTTTTTTATTGTGAAATTTGATCATTCTTCACTTCCTTCTTCGTTTATTTCTCCATTATTGCAACTGAAACAAATGTAATTTACTTTCGAATGCTGTTGACAAACTGCATCGGAGCATTTCACGCAGAAAAATCGGGTTTTGTGTTTCGTCTTGTCGATACGAGAACAATGCTTGCATAGTTTTTTTCTTTTCGAGCGTTGATGATCCGGTTTGCATATCATATGCGGGTATTTCAATATTTACCAAAAAAATATTCTATTGCCGAAAGTGTTGAAAATTTCGCCATGACGAAAGCGTTGTTCATTCTATTTTCAATATTAGCCGTAACCAATGATTTTGATAGTATGACAAAAAAATTTCGCCGTGCATCAGATCTGGTCAAATTATCAACATCCTTGCAAATGCAATATGCAGCCAATGCCATCACATTCAACATATTACAGAAGAAAACAAAAGTCCATCGCTTTGTTGACCGTTTACAAGAGAAATGTGTTACCGTTTGGTCCATGCAATCGACGCCAGGTTTGGTGGAATTATAGAAAAAAATTGCTTCTGGTTTCTTTGCTTCACTATCATCACAATATTTAGTGTAGTGCATAGTCGAAAGTAGAATTACAGCTTTATTTTTTTTGGTGCATATCGAAAACAAGTTATCGTGAAAACCAAAAAGAGTTGAAAATATTTCACGAGAAGGACCCTTTCGTATTTCTTCTGGTACACATCTTTTGTTCGATCGAATTGTGCCTACAAAGGCAAGACCGATACTTGCAAGCCGCTTAGCTCCTTCCAATGTTGTGAAAAAGTTATCGGCAACAATAGTGCGGCCGGTATTTGCATACCAATTTGAGAGCTGAAGCAAAACATTTTCTCCTTGATTGATTTCACGTTTCTCTCCATCTTCTCAGCCGGTGTATAATTTTCCTTGCAACGGAAAGGAGATTTGCAGCAAACATCAACGGATCTTAACAACGCACTTCAGAGTACCAGCTTCACAATGGAGGAAGAAATAGGTGGAAACCTGGCGTTCTTGGATGTGCTAGTACAACGGAGAAGGGGAACATAAGCTTTAATATCTACCGAAAAGCAACGCTTACGCAAAGAACGATCCCAAACACTTCGAACCACACACAACGAATCAAAGTTTCTCCCTACAGAGATATGATACACCGCATGTACGATTTGCCACTTGAAGAGGAAGCCAAGAAGAAGGAAATGCAGTATATTCTCCAGACTGCAATTTTAAATGGCTTTAAACCAGCAACAATCAGAAGAATGACGGAAAAAATCAAAAAAAAAACCGACGTACGAAATAACGGTCAAGTTTACTAAACCCTGATTCAGAAAGGACGTTTTGGAAGGCCATCACCTACCACGAAGGTGTCACTAACGTAATAAAAAGGAACCTTAACGGCCATGAATCAATACAGCTCATAGAAACGAGTGGCAGAAACCAGCTCAAAAACATCTTTGGATCGACTAAAGATAAGCGACAACCACACGAGAAATCGGGGATCTATAGGGTTGAATGCCCCACCTGCCAAAAGGTATATATCGGTCAGACAAGGAGACTCATCAGTACTAGGATGAAGGAACACTTAGGTGAAGCGAAAGCTGCAAAGAAGAGAGGCATGACAGGCAGTTTCAAATCAACTGTGGCGGAGCACATCGTGACTACAGGACATGATATAACTATGGATGACGTACCACCAATAAGGGAAGCGAGAGACGTACGGGAACTAGATGCCTTAGAAAGCTTAGCCATTTATAGGGAAAAAAACCCGTAATGAATCATGATGAAGGCAACGATAATTCATGGCTCTTTAAATTAATCAGTTATTCTTAAGAATCTCCATTTTTAATAATACTCTCTCAATTATATCCCTCATTAATTATATCCCTTGTAATGTTAGAATTTGAAAATATCCTCTTCCTCTTAATCATATCCTTATTAACTACATCCCTTGTAAAATTAGTATATAAGTAGAGTACTTAACAGTAATAAATTTAATCGCTCAGGAAGACCGAACGATTACGGTCGAAAATCGATTACGAATCCAAATAAAGATACACAAAATTAAAAGGAAGTTTTTCTTTTATATAAAAAAACAAAACGGATATTTGGTTTTTGAGTCGCAAGTCCACCAAACTTTTATCCCATATTTTGCTGGAATGGAATGTACTATGTAAATTTGGTCCGACCGCGATATGGGAAAAGCTGTTCGTCAACGGTGATATTTTCATACGGTTCATAATTGCGAGCTAAATTTTCGTTCAAAAAATTCCAAATATCACGAATTGGTGCGGCTTTGTCGGTTTATTGACGGAATTCACGAGGTCGACTGCTATCAAAACGAATATATCTGTTCAAAGCAAGGAATCGTTTATGCGACATGGCTGCTCGAAAATCGGTAATGAATCTGTACTAGTGATGTGTCGTTCGTGAACGAGTCGTTCATTATGAACGGCACACTTATGTGTGCTGTAACGAACGACTCTTTTTTTAAAGAGCGTTTCGTTCATCCAGTGTGCTTCTACGGTTGCAACTCCAACTATAAAGCATGTCGCACACTTGTCCGTTCAGCTCTGGTCCGCTTCAGCACTTTTCGGACAGCGACCGATTTTATGCGGAAGCTGGAAGATATACGTATGGGTAGCAAAAGGCACCAGCTCAAATATTTACTCTCTGCGTACAACTTTGTACGCAGGCGCGTGGAGCTGTGCTGAGCGGTCAAGTGTGCGACGTGCCCAAGTCGACGCACGTGTGCTTGTGCTTGAGTTGTGCCGCCACCGTCGCACATGTGCCGTGAGCTCACGATACGATCTGAGTGTTTTTGAATGAAAAAATGAATATCGTTCATTTGAACGATTCGCTCTGAACGAATCTTTTGAATGTGCTGAACGAAATGTGCCAGTATGTCTAAAGTGAACGAGAAACCCATCTCTAATCTGTACGCCATAATTCTGTCGATTTTTGCATACTATTGTGCGAAATGCCAAAAGTATGCCAACATATGCATCTAATTCAGTGCTGATGAGCTCCTTCCACACTCTTGGCTTTTTGTCACAATTTACCGTATTCCATTCATCAAAGGCTTCGTGGGCATAACGATTCGTTTCGGTGATGATGAAAGAAATGTTTGGTGTAAAAAATGGCTTGAAAACCTCAATTGGAACCGAGCATTGTGACTTCGGTCCACCACGAAAACGCATGATGTTGTGATGACGTAAACGACCAACAGCATTAGACTCATTTTTTTCCCACGCTATGCCATCCTTGCCATAAAACAGTCGTCACTTCTCTCACCTTCTTGTTGAGCCTCGGTATTTCGTTGCTCCTCTTCATAATCACTATCATAGAACTCCTCCGGTTCAATCACTAAATCATTTTCAATATCAGATGCATCGTCTTCAGGAACATAATCTTCATCTTGATCGTTGTCATTATCAACAAATGGATCGGGTTCATCCTGTTGTTCTTCTTCAAATGAACGTTACAGTTGATTTGTGAGTGCAGCTGCTAATCTCGTTTGAAATTCTGCATCCAAACTTTGTCTACGTAATCGCGTATTATAAACATATTCAACTTGATCTTCCATTTTTGTGAACAAATAAAATAAATTGCCGCGTAAATATACTTTTTTAGCACTACGTGTTGTTATTATGCACGACTGAAGACAACTAAATACGAAGAGAATACGATAAACAAAGAGACGCGAAGAATTGGAGGGAAAATACACACAAACGTGTGTGTTGACTAGTGCATAGAGCCAAGGAAACGAACAAAGAGAAAAGAACGAAAAATAACGCTGTCTATGTGCACATGGACGTATGTGTATGCTACGCTTATGCGTCTAAATGCTCACGAATAAGTGAACAGCAAAATTACTGCGTTTATATGTGTAAATCATGCGTTCACATGGGTATATTCCATGTGTATATTTGGTCTGGCCAGACCACAGTGGTGGTGTGATATGACGACCAATATGTCCTTATTACTATCCTTTTGCAGTATGGATCCTTATAATTTTTTGTAAAATGAAAGAAAACAAAAAGTTAAGAAAAGTCATAAAATTTCAAGTACCTAGCTCAATTAGAAGTATATGTTATAATTATAGTCAAATTTGAAAATGGTCTGGCTGGACCACGATGCCAAGCGGAAAGTTAAATTCTGTATGAATTTATATACCGCATTACATTTCCCTTTTCCATAACTTCCATGCATTGGTGACTGCAGTTAAGCCTCCATATTAGAGATGTGTGTCTCCTGAGTGAATGATGAAAATGAAACGTTTCATTAAAGTGGGTCGTTATGCTAATCGTTTCATTTCGAAATTAATGTCTCATGAGCTCAGCGAATCATTTAGCTCTTGCAGAATGGTTTACCTCATGTCTCAACGCTTGCGTCCGAAACTTATCATCTCGGACAAACCAAATGAGTTGTGGCGAGAATGATTCTGTATTCGTGGAAGAAATGCTTGAAACGATGATGACTGTGACTAGGAGTATAGAGAAGAGAAAGGAAGTTTATGTACAATGTAGGGACTGTGGCATAGCACGCTTGTCAGTGTATATGCTATAATTGTGGGGTCTCATTTGAATTTTTTCAGCTAGTACTGAGGAACCTTTAGTGTTACCAAGTGCCGTATACCTTTTTGAGGTGATCTTTATTGGAAGTGAATGGTAATCAACTTTTGCAGTCCTTATTGTCCATTGCATTGTAGCCCGGAAACTTAACTTGTACATTTTTAAGCGACCGGTTGTAATAAACAAACGTAATCCTGGCTTGAAAAAGGGTCAGACTATCCGTTCTTTTAAGAACTATAAAGACAGATTTATCCTTGTTTCACTGTCGACATGGGTAAATAGCAATAAAAACGGGATAATCCTTTGAACTAGTCATAAACTCGCACATGTTGAGCAAACGTGTAGTCTGGGAAAGTAGTTACCAATAACAGTTAGAGATGCAAAAACTAATTGCATTACAGTAAATCTGAAGAGTTGCGTATGGCAAAGACTAGACTGCAGTTTTCCTGGTTCTAGGATAACCATGGCACATTATTCTTGATCGCACGGCAGTTGAGACAAGGAGCTGTCGGTTGAAATAGGAAGTTTGTCGTCGTCTAGAATACAGCGTTTTGATCTTTTGAAGATTTCGTCATAATTGTGAAAGGTTTTCGGTCGGTGTATTATAAATTGAATCATAAACTAATAATTAGAAAAATATGGCGATTGATAAATTGAAAAAAATATTGCTAGAAGGATGTTAAAGAAGAAACGAAGCCCAATTTGGGGTTATTTCAATAAATTGCAAAATAAAAAACCTAAACCATTGAGCGTCGCAACGGGATCGGTCGGTAACTTATCTCGTTATTTAAAATCGAAACATCCGACCACATCGGTGATATGTTAAAGACGGATAACATTTATAAGTGCTGATATACCAGTTGAATCAACGGGACAATCTGATTTTGCTTTATTGCAGAATGCTTCAAGTACTTCGAGCGGTTTACCTTGTTTGCAGAGGCAGCACTGAAACGTGAAACGATTCACTAAAAAGAGATGGTTTCACCCATGATTACTCCATATGTGTGTTGTCAGCAGAACCTTATCGTTTTAGTTTTTATAGCTTTACGTTATATTTACTTCTCGCACATTAAATGAACTGTTTAAAGAATGAAAGTTATTTTTTACGTTATTCTTTAAAATTACTAACTTATTTTCGAAAATTTTCTTCTTAGCTGAATGGCTGCTTAAAATCGCACCACAATACTATGACTTGAATAACTTCCCGCAATGTGAAGCCAAACGCCAATTGGAGGTGATGCAAGCTCGAATGGATACCAAACAATATCAACAAGGATTTTAGCCTGTCTGCGTGAGAGGACTGTCACAGACATTACATTTATAAAAATATTTTCTAATTTTCTCTTACGATAATAGTGTACCAAGTGTTTCGATAAATGGCAAAGATTCTGTGTTCAAATCTATTTTACAATTTCGGAAGTAGGGAATAGTTGTTAACTAATTTTAAAAGAAATTAAAAGAAGTGACGTTTCCAATATCAAAACCATTCATAAAATAAAGTAGATTTTCAGTTAAAACGAAATGTAAGCTTTCAAAAATCTGTATTTTATCGCAATTGAACTTTGCCAGTTTTGTCTATTTGTAAATTAATTTTTTTTCCTGAATCGGTACACTCAGAAAGGTCTATCAAATCCTTTTAGGCTTAGTTTCGTTTTCGTTCTTGGATATGAAACACTACGTCAAACATTTCCAGTAGGGTTTAGTCCAATGCAGTTTTATCTTTCCCTTGCATATAAGATTGACAACTTTTTAGTATATAACGGAGCATAATGATTTTTGCAAAAACAGTGGAACAAAAGTGTTGATATGTAACAGTTTGTTTCGAGAAATAAAATGAGATACATCCCCTTTTCAAAATGCGTGTTTAATTAGTCTGTCAAAAGTTGAAATTATATAAGGTTTGTCCTCGATATGTATCTTATTCGAGATCATTTGTTTTAGAAGAAGTATGTAATATATTCACTGCCGTTAACTTGATTACCCTCACTCGGAAAGTTGGTCTGAACAGTACTATCTGTTTTAAGAGGTCAAATACATCAACTGACGACGAAAATTAGGCTCGGAAAAGGAACTTTATTTTATTTATTTTCAAAAAACTATTTTCGTCATCAAAAAGTTATATATATTATATAGTCTTATTCAATGCTGTTGAGATCATGAAACAAAGGATAAACTAAATTTCCGTTTTTCGTTTGATTTTACGCACTTATTGTCTCCTTAGAATAATGTATGCATGTATTTTAGTCAGCATTATCACCTTCAATAGGTACATTCCATACAGTCGATAAAATAATGACCTACAAATATATTTATAACACACAAAAAAACAGTATGAGGACAATTTGTCATTCTTTGCTCGAGAAAAATGGCTGTATCTTGCTCGTTTTGCTGAAGGTTGTTGCACCAGCAGAATCTCAATTCTTCGCCCATCAGCTTAGAAGTCGTAGTTACGCCTCCTGTTAATTTTTAAGAATTTTGATTATTTGTTTACCAATTAAACTTTTGAATAGCTCAGTTGATGTATATGGCGTATGTGGCTTTTAATTTTCTTCCACGTTTCAAATTCCGTTGTCCAAAGTTCAAACGAAACAAAAGCAGAAACATCGACCATGTTACGATCAGTTCTTTACCATTCTGGTTGACTTGGGTCGCCTTATTTGTTCGTTTTTCGAACAATTATATCCACTATTTCTTCCGACATCATTAGTTTTAAAGAATTTTCGATAACTAAAACTAGTAAGTTAGACCATTCATTTTCATGAAAAACATATCTCAATCTGTAGACCATAAAACGTCATTAATTGGAAGGAACGGTTTACTGCCACTGTCGATATTACTAGCGGAAGGCTCGGACGCAATAACTTCAAACTTTTCTTTATCTTGTAATTTTTCTACTTCAACTATGCTGTGCAAAAAGCTAACTTCAACATCTGTTGAATTTTCTTTCTCATTTAAATCGATGGTCTCATCGTTTTCTAAAGTATCTATTATTTTCCTCGCGATAAAACATTTTTCACTGGCCATTATTGTTACGGATTTACCAAACATCAGATTGCAGCTATACAGTTCTACATTATTACTATATTATATTATGGGTGTGCGCAAAGGCGAACTTGGCAATTAAATAAATGTACTATCTACAGGTCCATCAAGATTATTTGATAATTGAATATATTTCTAATACCTCAAAACTTTCGTCAAGCAATTTAATCACCAATAAGTTCGAAAATTTGTAGAAAGTATGGAAATTCGATGAAGATTTTGTGCACTTCAAATAAAATTGTCATTATTTATATTTATGTCTTTAATTAAAATTTGAATCTCCCAGCGTTTATCTAAACTGCAAATTCAAGAACGTGTTAATGGATAGTAATATATATATATATATATATATATATATATATATATATTGGACGCCGAACGCCGAACGCCGGATCTTGTATTCTTCAAGGGAGATCCGGGTTTTAGCGCTGTATAAGAAAAGCGCACTTTTAGTGAGGGAACAGGGTTAAATTGGGGTACCTACCGGCAAGTTAATTGCCACATGTCTGGCGCAGGATTCAAGATCCAAGCTAGCCGATATTTTTATTAAGTTTTACTATTAGCGACTGGTTACGCTACAATTGAGGCGCTTCTAAAGCCAAGTTACGGCTCGAGCGTTTTGCCAAACTACGGCAATAATGCGTTGATAAAAACGAGTCAAAAGTACGCTTTACTATGACTGTATTTTCTTTTCTACAATTTTCTTTTATACACTTTTTACAACTTAACATATAATCCCTACTCTAATATTTTATTCTACTTAATACATAATCCCTACTCTAAAACTGGAAGAATTGATCAAAATGTCGATCAGCATTTTTCCATATGACCCAATTTAAAATGCAACACTCATAATAGTCCATGAGTGAAATGCAACACTCATAATAGTCCATGAGTAATGACTACTCAGGTTTCGTACTTTGTGTGTACATTACAACAATAGAACACTTGCAGTTCTATCAATAACCATATAAATTCTTAAGCTGAACATCGCCTTGGTAGACTCTCCACTGAAGTTTGCCAGCGTTCGGTAGTAATAGATCTCCAGGCGATCTGAATGTGGTTCCACAATTCAGCGGCATTTCCAGGTTTCACTCTGTTGATGTGAGTTTCGACATCATTCCACAGGTTCTCGATCGGATTTAGATCAGGAGACTGGGCGGGCCATTGTAAAACGGTGACATTTTGCTCACAAGACGAGAAGTGTGCTTAGCATATTTTCTTCTGCAAAGGGGATCATGTGGGCCTCAAGAATTCGTTTGTAGACGCGTTGATCCATTTTCGTGTCTATCTTGATTATTGGTCCCACTCCATGTCAGGAAAAAGCAGCCCACACCATCACATTTCCGTCACCATGTTCAACAGTTTTCTGTGTGTATTTGGGATTGTGTTGTTGGTTAGGTGGACGCCAAACATACCTTTTCCCATGTGATCCGAACCTGCAAAACTTGGATTCATCACTCCACAGAACATTTTTCCAGAAGCTTATCGGTTTGTTTAGATGTTCCTTTGCAAACTATTTCCTCATTTTTAAGTTCTTGTTTGTCACAAGTGGTTTTTTTGAGCGATGCATCCTCTCTGATGTTTTTCTTGCAGACGCCTTCTTATTTGTTCTCTCTGACACAGAAATATTGTTTTCATTCAGAATACTACTTTTCTTGCTTTGGAGCTAGAAAAGGGGTCGGCGACACTTGCTCTGTATATAACATTGTCCTCTTTTTTCGTTGTTTTTCTTGGCCTTTTAGCTCTCGGAACGTTTTTGGCACCGCCATAGAGGTCCTTATGACTTAAAGCATTGTAAACTAGCATCCGCGAACACTGCAGGTGCTTGGATATTTCCGTAATGGTTGAACCTCTGTCTTTCATGTTGCAGATGATCTCACTCTTTTCTTCGGACCAATGTGGCCCACTTCCCATCTTCAAAAATATTTCTCTATATTTAACTTTCTTAAAAACTAATGTTAACTGTACTTACTTTCAAATAAATTTGTTATTACTTGAACTCACTAAAACTAAGCGTGTACTATTTAGGTGACCAGATAAAAACACTTCATTTTACACTGAAAAACGCATTGTAATGGGAAGATGCATTGCGTATTTTATGACGATGTTCAAAACTAGTTCTAACATATGTGAGCATGCGATAAGAAATGTAAACATTCGATTCCTGGCTGCATGTTTACCGGAGATTGAAATTGAACAGCCTGCGAGGAAAGTGTTCTATTTACGTGGCCACTACTATATATATATATATATATATATATATATATATATATATATATATATATATATATATATATATATATAATATAAAATGTAATATCTATGTACATGTAAAAATGTAGAGTAAGACTATTAGGTGCACATAGTTAACTGTCTTCAAGTTTTTTTGCACATTCTGGGCACGCCCATACTATCATGTGACCGAGTGATGTCAGGGTGTTGTTGGCTGGATATTTTGAAGGCTGCTAGTTGTGCTTGCATGAGAGATTAGAAGTGTTTGTAGCTACTTTCAATGAATGTGAATGTTTCGAGCTGAATATCCCAGGTGGAGAAGGTGGGATTCCTTTAGATGATGGAGGCACCGTGGCATCTGCTGGTGTTGAGGTGGTTGGAGTATTAAAAACGTTAGAATTGCTTGGAGTTGTGTCGCTTTGTTTGTGGTCGATCGCTGACGGCTTCCTGCACCGTAAAGATAGGAATGTTTTTCAACATTCTCATTAACTTTGATTTTTTGTCTGAGTGACCTTCGCATAAATAGTTTGGGTGCACGGATGGTATTTTTAAATGTTTTTCACTTCCTAGTATATGGAAACTTCTTGACTCGATAAAGAAGCTTGCACCGACTCCTGAAATGTGGTTCGGCAGCTGTCTGACCTTCTTTTGACCGAGATACCGTTATTAGTTCGAGTATGTTGGATCGCTGGTACATGCAGGAGGTCTTGATCGTGCCGCCTACCCGAGTGGAAGGTTTTTTTTAGAAAATTTTGCTTCCAAGAAGTTGGTAAAGGTGTCGGCTAGAACTTAAGCCGGTGGATTTAGTGAAAACCTCGTGGGAACTTGAGATAATTGAAGAGTAGCCAGTGAAAGTTTTCCATTCTGTCCTACTTCTAGTGAACTTGTAAACAGCTCCTGCAAAGTGAAAGATCCCTCAACGATGATGACGCGGCGCGAAGCGTTTCTAGAAAAATATTAAAAAGATCTCATTGAATATATTTGGAGGCGGTTTGAACTAAATCTTCTCAATAAGCATTACACCACATGGATACAGAAAAAATGGTGCAGCGGAAGAACCGAAGAGCGAAACTATTGCGGTTGTGCCGAATTTTCGGCGAATAATCATTTTCGCAGTGTCGATATGCTTGACGATCTGAAAATATATTGTGGATAGGAAACTTAAGTTCTTGCCTCCCTATGAATTTGAGACACTTGCATACTCTCAAGCTGATGATAATTTTTTGTGGAAAGGTAAACGTGTTCAAGGAGCACGGGAAATTCTGCTAAAGGTATTCCATTGACCAATGCCGTTCATGTAATTACTTCCCATTCAATAAATAATCTTAAATCAATAATTAACATAAATGAACCATTACAAAAAAATCGATTTTTCGTAGATGTGTAGTTAGAGTTTGGCTTTGCATTTAACTTTTAATATATTTTTTGTTTATTCATTTGATTTTTGCAACAAGTTTTGCCGAAAGAAAAAATCATAATAAATAAAAATATTGGTGCTATGCTGGGCACATTATATTGATAAGAGTGTATTATAATAGTATCAGTATAGAATTTTGTTTCATCTGATTAAATCAAGGCGATATATATATATATGTGTGTGTGTGTGTATGCGTGTGTGTAAAAGCCGCGAATTCATGAATATTAGAAAATAAGCGCAAATACCTAAAAATTGTGAACAGAAACTGAAATTGGGACATTTTCCATTGTACCTAAATGAAATTAAATGTAATTCGAATTTTGCTAACAGATTTACGATAATTGCTTGTTTTCAAAAATATCTCATGATTTGCCAAGCAGTAATAGTGTCACTTGAATTAATGAATTTGGAACGATATGAGATGAATTTTAATTGTACTTGTTTTTCATTTTTTTGATTTAAAAAAAAGGAAAGACACCACTGAAGCAGTTCTAAGCTTCTAAAAAATCTCCTTCTTCTTTCCCCACCCCATAAAGTACACTATTTATAATGAATTAATTTTCTCAGTTGAGGTAGGTATTGGTGGGCCTAGTGCGCAAAACACATGCGGATATGCAAGAGTTAGACCATAGTAGGGCGGGCCTAGGCAGCGAAATGTGCGCCTGACGAGCTCCGCAGAAGATCATTTTCTTTCCGAGAGTAGCTCGACCACTCGAGAGGTTGTTCTGCTCGCGGTGGTTTTTCATTTTTTTGACTTTTGTTTGCATAGTTTCCGGATTTTTCAGCTTCGATTACGATAAAGTAGAGGATTTTTGTACTCTCTGGTAAGTCTCGAACGCAATCTTAACTCAGTATGTGCAAGAGAGTTTTGTAGTAAAATAACGTAGGAGGTATAGCCTCACAAACTAGATAATATGATTTGGTTTGTGTTGATTTTTTTGTCGGTCTAGTAATTGAGCAAATAGATGGCTTGGAATGGGATTCAGGACTTATGCTCTAGAATGCACCCATGACATTACATGCCGAATTATGCTGGCCTGGAAGCAGCCATCACACCTCTAGCTAGGTAGAGACCGAATTCGAATTAGTCTGTACGACAAAAAGATTCGTTGCCTTGCCCCCGGGATCGAACTTCCATGAGGTCAATGAGACGAAAGTTTTGTTAACTTGAAATTTAGTTGCGACATCGTTCGCTAGAATGCATATTATATTACGATTTTTAGAGTATATTTAAAGTTTAATGGAAAGTGTGGTTTCGGGGTGTCGGATGGCATCCTCTTCAGGTGCTGTCATTTACCATCCGTCACCAGACAGTACGACCACGGTTGGGCTTGTTGATGGGTTAAGCTCGTTATATTTCAACTATTTTATTATTTGTATCCGCGAATTATAACGACTGTCAATTGGTTCGTATATATGCTTACGTTGCTATTCTATATAAGTTAGTTTATCATGGGTTAGAACCTCCTAGTCTAGTCAACAACTTCGTCTTTCTAGTTGTGCTTTTTGGTTAGCAACTCACTAACACTATTATTGCACATTAATGGGGGTTCTTAGCCTAACCGCCACGCCACTCATATATCGTGATTTTATCTCTCTCTTTCTCTCTTATTGTTCCAATCGCAAGTGCATGGATCGAACACGACAGACAGAACATTCACGAGTCACTGAGTATACTTCGTCTCGGCCGCGCGCTAGTCGAGCACGTGTTCCCAGCCCCGAGTATATACAGTGGCGAGCACATGTGGATACATGTTAATCAAATTTTACTTAAAATACTTGTAAAATACTTAAAATTACATTTATCGATTTGAAATTTTTGCAGTTGAATTCTTTATTAATATTTATGTGAAACAAATAATAAACAAAATTATAACTTATAAGCTCAGTCTAGATTTTAAGACAAATAATCGAAATGGGCAATGTATCCACTTTTGCACGTTTAGTTTCTTCTATGTTGCAACACTGATCTGTGAATCGAAACAAAACGTAATAACGGGATTCGCAGCAGATCAGTGGCGGCTCGTCAGATGAGGCAACTTAGGCGGCGCCTCACCTTATATTTTTGCTAATAATAATTCAATATTTTACTAAGCCGCCAAGCTACTGTGCGCTCCCATCCCATCATTAAATAATAAATTTGGACACCCACATGTACTTATATAGCAGTTTAACATACACGCTAGTGTTCTAACTTTCCATGTGTATCATTCCCTACTTCTTGCCGATACACAAAATTGATCATGAGGCGAAACCGTCGGAGCCTCAGTTTCGCAGCTTTAATGAGATTATTTTTAGAAACGGCTGCCCTACAATCCATTCGTTTCTATGGCTAGAACTGAGGCGACGAAATGTTCGCCTCTGCTCGAAACAATGCTCTCAGTTTGCAACTTTTATGCTTGCTGGAAATGAAAAGTTGTTGATCGATTTCCAAAATTCAACACCGACAGCACTGATTGTTATTTGGAATTTGTAGGTGTAAAGAAAAACGCAAAAATCGGTTTCAGAGTGCGATCGATGTTCGTGTGTGATAATCGTATTTTTTAAAGTGGGATTAATGTTTAGAGCATGATATCGTGTTATCATTGATAGAATTGCCCTTTTCAAGGCGTTCTGCCAATGAAAAACACGAAATCATTCACACAAATAGGCCCACACTTAAGATAAGTATTTTAAGTAGTGATAAAAAAGATGGTCGTCAATATAAACGCTCTTTTCAATCAAGTTGGTATGAAACTCACAAATGGATTCGTGGAAGTACCTTCAAAGAACGTTTGTATTGTTGGCCATGCTTTAAGAATTTTTCGAGAGCAGATAAAATGCATGAAGCATCTCGAGAGCATATTCAAAACTCGCTAAGTATTGTGCGGATGAGTTTGAACATGACAACAATTCAAGATGCTCTAATGGAAAACGCTCGTTTATCTAAGATAGCATACAACGAAGATATCCGCAAAAATCGGTTGCTGATGACTTATCTAATCGATACAACAAGTTTATTAGGGAAACATGATGAATCTGAAACTGTTTTGAATAAAGGAAATTTCGGGGAATTATTTAACTGTTTGATCCGGCGCAACAGCGAACTTGTTAAACATTTAGAAGGAAAAAATGTTTTCACGGGACAATCCAAAACGATTCAGAATGAATTGATTTTTTGTATTGAAGACTATTTAAAAGACTACATAAAAAAGAGATATCAGATGCACTGTTTTTTCAGTAATAGTAGATGACACGACAGACATTGTGGCAAAGGCACAATGTTGTATAACAAAAAAGTATGTGAACAGGAACGCGAAGCTCAAAGAACGTTTTTTTTTTGGATTTTATGATGTTAGCTTGGATTCAAGAGCTAGTGCACTTTACAGCTTACTAGTTAGTGTCTTGGAACCATTTGCATTCAGGCAAAAATAAGTAGCCCAATATTATGATGGAGCTGCAGTTATGGCTGGAGATTTGACTGGTTTAAAAACAAGAATCAAATCTGTCGCACCTCAAGCACTTTATACTTATTGTGCTGCACATCGTTTGAATTTGATTTTGCAACAAGGCTCGAACTATATTAAAGAAAGTAGAGTGTTATTTGCAACTTTAAAAGGTTTACCAGCTTTTTTTCATAAATCATACAAACTTACATCTATTTTGGACAGAATACTAAAGAAAAGAATTCATCAATCTTGCGACACAAGATGTTATTCTAGATCGAAAATTGTACATTTTACCGCAAATAATTGGGAGAATCTCAGACAAGTTTTTCAAGACATGATCGAGAACACAGAGTTAGATGCAGATTCAATACATCTCGCAAAGGGTTACTTAAAAGAATTTTATGATTTTGAGTTTGGCTTCTTGACATTTGCATTCAAAATTTTTTTCCATAACTGATATCTGTTTTCAACTTCTTCAACTTGGTAATCTTAAAGTTGATTTTTGTGTTTTACAATTAAAAATAGTATTAGATAGATTGAAAGAGCTACGGATAGAATCAGCAGTGAAGTGTATTTTTCAAAAAGCGGAAACTTTAATTGGATTGCCCCAAAATAGACATAGCTGCAAGATGAGTCCATCCGATTTTTTCGAGAAGTGGAAAGTATTATTTTATGAAATTTTGGATTGCATTATGTTCCAAATTAAAGAAAGGTTTGATGACTTTCACAAACTAGAGTTTATATCACTATTTAAAACCTCCAAGTATAGAGAGTTTTCAAAAGAATTTCCTATTAATTTAATGAGTTCGCTACAAAAAACTTTCCCAAACATGTTTGACATGGATCGTCTTAAAAACGAGTTAAGTATCATTTATCTAGATGCACAATTTCATGAAATTAGTTTGTCTGAAATGCTTAAGCTTTTAAACGATTCAGGGCTGGTATCAATATTTTCCGAAGTACATAGACTCGTAACATTGGTTTTAACTATCCCAGTCACAACTGTGCAAGCTGAAAGAGATTTTTCATGCTTAAAGCGAGTTGAAACTCATTTGCGAAATACCATATCTCAAGAGCGGCTTTCCGCTTTGTCAATTATGTCAATTGAAAAAGAACTTTTAGTAGAAAAAACTGAAATGAATATCCAATTTTATGATTTAATAATTGAAAAGTTTGCTGCCTTGAAATATAGGCGAATTAATTTAATATATAAGAAGTAGTATACGTTTAAGTAAAAAAAACTCACATAATCCTTCATAAAATTGTTTGAATTGTTTTTTTAATCGATAATGATCGAAAGGATACAGATGTTGTCCGTTTATTTCTCATTTTTATTTTGCTTGATGTTGACCGTTGACCATAATTGCAAAGATTTTCGCATCTCAACGTTGAGAAAACCTATGTATAAAATTTTAAATGTATGTTATGAATTTGAAAGTTGAAAGGAAGTTATTGTGAATTGCATCAACATTTATAACACTTCCATAATGTTACTAGTATTAAGAAAAATTTACACCTTGTCCAAATCTTAGCCAAAAATTGAGAATATGATGCATTCGTAACAAACTATCCCTTATACCGCCTGGGAAGTGTACGAAGAAAATGAAAAACCACTTAGAGAATATATTGCACATGAACCGTGCAACCGAAGAGTGATGGATGACTGGTTGGAGAAGACGGAGGTGGTTTTAGTCGGTAAAAATCCGACATACCGATAAGCAGGAGCGAATCGGTATCTTTTGAAGATTTCCACCTCCCAATGACGAAAAAAAATTTATGATAACTATGGTTAAACAAACATACCGTTTTCAGATAACTTTAAAATCAAATCGTATCAAAATATAATAATAGCCTCCGTTACAGTATCATTTTGAATGGTACCTTGAGCCAGCCGCAAGCTTGAATTTTTTATGATTTTCAGTTTGTATCGAAAATCATCTTACCTTATTTTTCGCCTCACGTACTTATTGTGCCACGAGCCGCCACTGCAGCAGATGGAGTGTTACCGTTGTGCGAGATAGTGTTTTACGCGGCAAAGCATAAAAATTCGATTTAATCAGTCACGCGTTTTTACTTTTTCCGTGAGTATTTCAATTTTGAAGCAAAAATGAAGAAAATAGCGGAATACTTAGAAAATCAAATTGTGGAAATGACGAAAAACAATGACCCAGCACCACCGTGCTTCAAATAAGAAAGAGGCGCAATGTTAATGCACATGAAATTAATAAATCGCGACCACGATTGCTAACTATCGAGCTATGGAGCGCCTCATGACCACCAAATCGAAGACAATACCAAAAGAAGCTGCAGTTGCCATTAACAAACCCGTAAGTGAGTGGACAGCACGCAGAGCACTTCACAGGATCTGACTAACAGCGGCAGTTAAGCAAAAAAAAAACAGTACTATCTAAGAAAAATGTTGCAGAACGGCTCAAATTTTGCCAGGAGCACAAGGATTTGAGCGAAGATGATTTGAAGATGGTAATTTGGTCCGACGAAACCAAAATAAACCGATATCAGTCCGATGGTAAGGAGTATTACTGGCACCGCCCAAACGAAAAGTTGAAAAAGCATCAAGTGAAAGCATGAAGCATGGAGGAAGCGGTTTGATTGTGTGGGGCTACTTCACTTGGTGGAACGTAGGTCCATTGGTAAAAATCGATGGTATTATGAGAAAGGAACAATATCTTTATATTTTGGAGTCTAATCTACCAGACTTCGTAGACAAATCTGCTTATCCAGAATATGAAGTCATTTTTCAGCAGGATGGAGACCCAAAGCACACGGCGAAAACCGTTAAGGAGTGGCTCATCAGGCAAAGTTTCAAAAAAAGAAGTGGCCTGCTCAAAGCCTACACCTTATCCCGATCGAACCTTTCGGGATTTGCTGAAAAAACGACTAGCTCGGTACGACACCGCACCGAAGGGTTTGGATAAGCTTTAGTGACGAGTTCAAACGGAGTGGAGTAATATTCCACATTAACTAATTGAAAAATTAGTGGAGAGCATGCCTAAGCGTATGCTCGCCATTATTAAAGCCAAAGTTCTGCGGACTAAATATTAAAAAAAAAATTTTACCTTCTTTTTCATGAACGTGCAAAAGTGGATACATTGCCCATTTCGATTATTTGTTTTAAAAACTAGACTGAGCTTATAAGTTGTAATTTTGTTTATTATTAGTTAGATACAAATATTAATAAAGAATTCAACTACAGAAATTTCAAACCGATTAATGTATTTTTAAGGACTTTACAGGTATTTAATGTCGAATCTGGTTAACATGTATCCACATATGCTCGCCACTGTATATCTGAAAGAAAATCGTGATGACTTCGTTAAGGTGTTAGTCGAAACGTATGTGTACTCTCACGAGCTGATTAGATTTTGGCAATGTCGGGTGTTTTTTTTGGTTGACACATCCGGATCATTTTTAACATGCACCATATTTCGCGAATCAAACGTTATATTTGCGTTATGAACGTATTAGTATTTACATATATGATTCTCTCAACTTTTGAATAAATTCAGTGGTCGTTTTTTAATTTGATAAAAAAGGGAAAAAATAGGTTTTTTTCTAAAAAAAATATATTTACCATCTGACTTTCAATGTAAGCAATTAATGTTTATAAAAATCACATCCCCTGAACACTGATACACACTTTTTTCATGATAACAAAAAAAACTAAGCCAAAAATAAAAAAACTAAAATCGTTTATAGTCAGTATGAATTGGGTGATACGAATAATATTACCTGATTTCACTTACTCTAATGACGTGGTTGCGGTATCGATCAATGTGGATTATCATTTCTATAATTTGGTACAACTTTTGATAAAGTATAAGTTTTTAATTTAATTAAAAAAAACTACAAAAAATTTAATTATTTTTCTTTACAAAATTTGGTGCTATAAGGATTGTCATTAAGTAAAAAATCAAGACAGTTTTTATTCCTCCAAAAAAATAATCATATCAAAACAAAATGAATGAATATTTATAATGATTAAGGAAGCGTCTACTAACCACGTAAGGATCATTTATGAAATTTTTAAGTTCATTCATTTTAAGGGTTTCATAAGATTTTGGTTCTTGCTCTATCTTACGAAAATTTTACATGTTTTACATATAATGAAACATAGAATTTTTACTGCATATGACATGTTTTTTTAAAAATCAACTGCAAGAAATGATTTTCAGTCTTTCTAATGTAAAATAGCGAGTACAAATACAATGTCGATGCAGCACTAATGGAAATGTTGGACGCAACTAACACTCGACAAAATCTAGTGCAGTCGGCGTAGAAACAAAAATTGCATTCAGTAACTCATTAATTTTAATTTCGCAAAATATTTCGCTTACGCTCTTTTTTGCTTCAAGCGACGATTCGAAAATAGCCATTTAAGTAAAAAGGTTATGTATCCGGTCCCTCAGATCGATCTGTGTATGAATTCAATCCGACCTCCACCCACCAAAAGCCTTATGTAATAAATGAACGCTCCTTAAGATGATACAATTAATATTAACTCATTGCACTGACACTGACGTCGTTCTTATCGGTTTATTATTTAGAGTATTATTATTTTCATTAATGTTTTTATTATTTGTGTAGATATAACTGAAAAGTTGTCCATGTGGACCTCAAAGATCGCACTTCGCGGCTTATTTAATTTATTTTGGTGATTTTGGGGGGGACTCCCCATTGAAAAACATAAACTCACACTATTTTTGATTTTTTTTTTTAATTTTTATTATAATATTTTACCGCCGAACTACCAGCGGCAGTCATACGTCGGCATTTGTCTCCTGAAGGAAAAGAATCCAACCACCTCATCGACAATACACAAAAAGCGAGCAATTCACTAACAAACACGTACAGCAAAGTCAATTGACTGGAGAAAAAGCGGGGAGTAGGTGTTAATGCTAATGGTTCAGCAAGTCCCGATGAATAGGTGTTTTCTTCCGTCGCCAGTGTTTATGAAGTGAATGGTGAGGTCGAAAGAAACGACTCAATTTGGTTTCAGAAGAAAATTCGGTGAAGATTAAGATTAACCTCGCCCCCGAGGGCGTGGGAATAAGGTAGATCGATCCCGGACGGGTGGGTGACGGGACCGGGGGTGGCGGGAGGGTTACAAAACGTGTGTCCAAAGTATTACTCCTATTTATATTACGTTTGTGGTGAAAAAAGGCATTCATCAATTTTTTTAATTTTTTTACATTTTTTATTTATTTTATTTTTAACAAACAAAATTCTTGTTGTGACCCAAGCGAAATCCTTGCCTGATGATTGGAGTATCCCTGTTGCAGCTCAAAAATAAGGAAGTATAACTTTTCGAAAAAAGGATTCACAAATAGTGGAATTACGAAAGATTAATTTATCATTGAGAGTTGCTTTGATGTCGCGTCCTTTGAAAGGCCTTTGATGTTAAAAAAATGTTGGTTAGTTGAGATGTGAAGCAAGAATATCATTTAATATTTGCTGGGGTTCCCCTTCGGGTTCATTTTGACCTCAAATCGTTGAATTGTGGCCCTGGTCGGATTGGTTGGCTCACGAATATGACCTAGTTATGAAAGACTTCGCCATGACCTTATCAGAAGGAAAATAAATTGTTTAGGAGGCTGCGTGAAGGGCTACGACTTGGATCTAACTCGCCAATGGAGGACTCATGGATTGATGCGTTCTTCCTGAATACGAATGGGTTTCTGTGTGGCGTATTTGACGACCATGCAGGCGCGGCATGTGAGCAAGTTGTCTCGAAAAGGGAGAAGTCAAAAGTCATTTGTGAAGTGCCCTAACGTTAAAGTAGATTTTGTCACTGAGGTGAGAGATATCTTTAAAGGAAGTTACCAGGCGTATTTGCATTATGTATTGAAATCAACTAAGAAAAACTCTACGAAAAAAAACACCTTTTGAACTGCTTATGGACTATAATCCGAGATGTCAAACGGATAGTATATTAGCGCTAAAGTGAACTGACGAAGCTTCGTTCGACATCGAAGATAGTATTCCCTTAGCCCGACTAAGAGAATTGAAGGTAAATGTGCTTAACCTAAAAAAATAGTTCAAGCGCAAGAGGATCAAGGTTGGAAGCATTAGAAAATCTTAATTGGGTTCAGTGATTCCTCGCTGCTGAATTCCATCTTAATCACAAATCGCTGCAAACATTTAAGATAATGTCTTAGTACTGGCCAAATGGCATTCGCCTGCAGACGGCGTGTCGAGAAAGTTTCATCCAGCGTATCGCGGGCCATATCAGGTTCGCAAATGCTTACAACACGATCGTTGTTTGGTGATGCGGTTCAACCTTCTCAGAAACCATTAGAATCTGTGCAGTCCGCAGATGGGTTGAAGAAATGGTTTACCCTCGATGATTTCCAATTCTGTTCTGATCGGAAGACATTTCCTCGGACGATACTTGAGTCAGTCATCCTTGCTATAATTTGTGATATCGATGTGGGGCACAGATGTGAATTTGAATTGTTTTTCTTTTAGTGTAGGATTGTGGAATTTTCAGGCTTTTAAGTCGGATATTTGAGTTCTTTACTTAAAACTATATTAAGCCAAATTTATTCCAGAAATATGTATCTCATCACTTGCCCTTTTGAAAATAGAAGCATGTAGTTACTGAACATTTAAGTTTGTGTTGCTGGCTCAGAATATTTTACCCTGAATGTGTGTGATGTTTTGAGAAGATTGGTAAATCTAATAAGATAGAAATTCGAGTCGTCATTCGCATCATTTGAATTATCACTGTATAAGTCTTGAGAAGCAATTCTCTGGAAGACTTGATTTGGAGTGATTGTTTAAGTCTTGAGAAGTTGTTCTCTGGAAGACTTGAGCTAGAATGATTGGTCTAGAGAAACCATTGTTTGAACGATTCATAAAAGAGAGATGCATGTAGGTGGTGCGTGAAAGGTAATAATTTTTCAAATAGACACACAATAGTATGGACGTGGTTGTGATTTCGTTGCTAGAGTTTGTATTGGACATAAAAAAATCGGAAAATAAGTTCTTTTCACTGAGGACAGTGAAACCGAAGGATGGCCGACTGTTGTGACCCAAGCGAAATCCTTGCTTGATGATTGGACTATCCCTTGTTCTTAGAATCAAACCTGAGATTTCTCCTTGCCTCGTTACCGATATGGGTAAATAGCAATAAAGAAAAAGGATAACCCATCGGGACTAGCCATAAAAACGCATGTGTTTACCAATTGTGTAACAGTGAAAAGGACGTAGCAATAAACACTTAGCAAGAGACTACTGATAACAAAATGCACGTGGGTAAATGGTATGATGTGACTGGTTATGTGTGTGAGTATATGCAACGGCTAGTCTCCGGACGGTTTCCCGATATAGAGGTGGCAGATTAGTCCTTGATCGTATGTAAGGCGAGGCAGGGAGTTGTTCCGCGACGGGCTCTGATTCGAGCGTGATTTTCTGTGTTTTAAAATAAGATCATAACATTCTTTTATTTTTTTATTTTTTTCGACTTTTAAATAAGTCTAAAAATCACTTTCCATATAATTTTATCCCATCCTCCATACCAATTTTACGGTTTCATA